>OY992536.1:169765876-170365876 GCA_963921195.1 Pegoplata infirma | reverse complement strand
CCAAAAACCATTTTTTCTGCTTCAAATCATACGAAAAAAAAAAACTTTTATACGAATGGAACGTCAATTTATGCACATGATTGCAATTATTTTTTTGGCCACAAATCCGGTGGATAAGATTCCATTACATCACGTTTTTGAAAAATTTTAGATACAAAAAACCGCGTCTTCGGAATTATTTGACAACTCATAGCGGATGAACTCGATGTGCTGACGACTTAAAAATAAGTCAACGGTAAATCATAAACATTGCTCATTAAGATGTTTAACTCATTTGATCAATCGCTTTAACCGTTGGAGCACTAATTGTAAGGTATTTTCCCCGACGTCATTGAATGACAATTGGTGCCCAAAGGGTTAAGGCGACTGACCAAATGAGTTCCGAATCTTAAAGAGCTTCGCCCTCGATTTTTTTTTTGAAGCCACCATCCCATCGGGTTCATCCTCTATGACTTTCCAAAAATTCCCCAAACGGCAATTTTTTTGAACTTTGACCTCTAATTTCTCAGCAACCTGAAGTGATGGAAAAGTTTGGAGAATGGATTTTGACCAGCAAAACTATTGTTATTAAGTGTATAAGGTCGCGTCCCAGTCGAATTTTCGATGTTTGGTAGTGTAGTATAGTTAAAAATGCACTTAATTTAACAGTTCTTTTAATTTTATTAAATACATTTTTGATTTTTTACGTGTTTTTAACAAATTTGTGACTTTTTAACACTTTGGGTAAATTTTTTCATAATACCGGTACGTACCGGTATCGATGTTTCGGTAACGGTTTATCGTTACCGAAATAATCGAAAATACCGTTACCTTTACCGTTACCGATATAAAAAATATGTAATACCAATACCGTTACGGATACCGTTATTCGTTTCGGTTGCCAACCCTGATTTGGACATTAGTTTCAGATTAACATTTCAATGTTGGTTTCGCATCTGGCTTCCAAAGTTTTCGATAATGTCAGGTTTTTAAAAAAGTATAGGTCAAATTTCACAAAAAACTTATTTTTGTGCAATTTAGATAGCATTTTTTGAATGATATTTTGAAATCTGACCACTGATTTTCGAATCACCTTTCGGTGCTGATTCCGAATATGGTTCCCAAATTTTTCTGTGCATTCAAAAAAAAAAAAAACCTTGTAAAGTTACCAAAAAATCTTGTAATTTTACGAAGTTATTCTCGTAAAATAGGAGGTAGGTAAAATTCTAGTAATATTACGAGGATTTCCTCGTAATTTTGAATGAGCCAAAAATAGGTAAAATAACCAATTTTATTGGTAAAAATATTGTTTAAAACCGAAAAAAACAATGGTAAACTTACAAGAAAAAATGGTAAATATGTTTTAAAAAATGGTAAATTTACAAACCAAAATGGTAAATTTATAAAAAAATATAATTTTTTTTGTTAAACAACATAAATCCTCCTAATAAAATCATTTTTGTAAAATAACTGTTTTTTTGTGTAAATTAACTAGGTTCCTATTAATACATTTTTCAAAATTTTTCAACTTTTTAAATATTTTTCAATAAATTATTTTTTTTTTTTTTTTAAAAAATAGAAAATTTACAAAAAAAAATGTTTTTTTTTTGTTAAACAACATAAATCCTCGTATAACATAATTTTTGTACAATAACAGTTTTTTTTTTGTAAATCAACTATAATCCTCGTAATAAAAACTTTGTTGTAAAATTACAGTTTTTTTTTTGTAAAATAACCTTTCAAAATGGTAGAATACAATTACGAAAATAAATTTGTAAAATTACCAATAACACTGTAGTTCTCGTTTGAGCAAAGTACAAGATTTTTTGTTAAAAAACAAGGAAAATTGTTAAATATTGGTAGAGCGGGATTACAAGACATATTACCAGGCGATTTACCAGTTTTTTTTTGAGTGTGATAACAGGTTTTTGAGAAAATTTGTGTCAAAGTTCCCAAAAAATTTATTTTTGGACATTTTGAGACGGATTGTGATAGAGTGGAAATTTTGGTACCATTTTGTTAAGCTCAAAATGCCCTTTCATTGTAAATACAAGTGTGTTTCATAAGAAAAATCACGGCATTATTGATCTGCCCTTGTATTAAAAAAAAAACATTTTAAAAAAAATTATACACATTATATTCTGTGATGGGTTTTTGGAACTTTTTAAAGAGTTCAAAAAACGTCCGTTGTTTTAATTTTTGGTGTAGAAGCGACTGGTGAAATCCGATTTGCAATATTTTAAGTCGTTTTTGCTCTGAAGAAAAATCAGCACAAAATCCCCGTTTTCAGATGCATTGAACCACCCCAAGGAGCGAACATTTTTCCAAAAAAAAAATACCACCATTGTTTTGATCTTACCTTAATCCTTCAAAAAAAAGATAATACCCACTGATCAAAAATTTCAAAATTAACTCTTATATTTATATGTGAAGTTTTTTAACGAAAACAAAAAAATCGTTAGGAGGTACGCGGCTGATAAAATTTAAAATTAGGGGTACGCGAGCCAAAAAGGTTGGTAACCGCTGATCTAGATAGTTTAGTCATTCATTTAAGTTTAACACTCGTTTTTTTCACAGAACTGCATGAGAGCATGTACTTTTTAAAAATGTTGGGTATTTGTATAATAGACTGGGTCGAAATCCTACAAAGTGTAAGGATCGATTGTCCTTAGTGCGGGAAAGTAGTAATGGGGTAATATAAGCATTTTATGGAAGACAACTTTTTAATCGGTCAAAAACTCTATTAGCGCATCGGTGGTCAAAATTGAGATTTTGGTCAAAATGGCCAAATTTTCCAAAAATTTTTAAAAATATAAATTTCATTTTATTGTTTAATAAAAAATTTTTTTATTGTATTTGATACTAATACTATTAAATATTGGAATTTTATGTCATAAATAACATATTTTTATTTAAGATACAAAAAAAATCATATTTTGGGCGCAGTTCTCAAAACCACTTTTTTTAAATTAAATTTTTTTTATTTATTAAAATTGCAAAATATTTAGATTTTATTATTCAATGTTATTAACAAGATAGAGCATAATATTTGTCAATTTGGACAATAATGTAGTTTACAAAAAATAAAAACTCAAAAAAAGAGCAAAAAATCCAATTTCCTTGAAATCCGCTTAATTGAAATCGCTCCCCAGAAAAAACTTCCGAACGGATTTTTACAAAAATTTAAATCTTTAGTCTTTATGTTGTTTTTAATAATATTGAATTATAAAATCAAAATATTTTGCAATTTTAATAAATAAAAAAAAAATAATTTAAAAAAAAGTGGATTTGAGAACTGCGCCGAAAATATGATTTTTTTTGTATCTTAAATAAAAATATGTTAATGATGACATAAAATTCCAATATTTAATACGTAAGTTATTAGTATCAAATGCAATAAAAAAAATTTTTTGTACCAAACAATAAAATGAAATTTATATTTTTAAAAATTTTTGGAAAATTTGGCCATTTTGACCAAAATCTCAATTTTGACCACCGATGCGCTAATAGAGTTATAATAATAATTTGATCCAATGATCAGTTTTTATTTATTCTTCCAATTTTTATTTACAACTCATTTTAAATAATTTTAACCTAACCGAGAACTGGTAACAATGACCGTCGTCTCGTTGTAGCGAAATCGACCAAGGGTTTTGGTGGGAATCGAACCCACGACCCCCTGTTTCATAGGCTAGCACGCTACCAACAAGCCTACAGGGGCCCCCCTGTAGGCTAGTTGGTAGCGTGGTAGAGTTTTTGACCGATTAAAAAGTTGTCTTCCATAAAATGCTTATATTACCCCATTACCACTTTCCCGCACTAAGGACAATCGATCCTTACACTTTGTAGGATATCGACCCAGTCTATTGTACAACCTTTATAATGACAAAATACTGCAAGTAAAAAAGTTAAATTAGACAAAACCGAATCAATGATTACCATGCAGAATGTCGAAAATAATTTGATTTGAGTAAAAAATTCACTTTTATAGTTAATCAGATTTTCAATTTCAATAAATGAATTTCAATTGAACCGTTTTTTGGATTCTGCTTGTTTAAACAAATAAATTATTGCGCTCATTTTTTGCAATTTTTTGGCAATTACTGTTGAGCCACAGTGCGTATGAGTTATATTATTTAAACTTTTTGTTACCATTAAAACTTGGGGTTACTACACGTATGAGTAATATTAATTATATTAGTTTGCTTTAAGATTTAGAAAAAAAGTCTTAAGCTAATTTTTTAAATTTTTAATACGCCCAAAATGGTCAAAAACCATTAAAAAATGGATTTTTATTACGAAAAATTTGCTTAATTTTTCTTTTCTAAATCTTAAAGCAAACCAAAATAAGTTAAAATTATAAAAATAACTTAAAATATTTTTTCACTGAAGAATTTTTAAATTTTGTATGAGGCCAAACCGACTAAAATATAAACTTAAGATTTTTTTTATATTTTTCTAAATCTTAAAGCAAACCAAATAAGTTAAAAATATAAAACTAACTTACCAAAAAACAAGTGAGAGTGTTAAATTCGGCTGTGCCGAATCTTTTATACCCTCCAACACGTAAAAAAAAAGAGGGGCGTCTTTTTTTTTTTTTTGGGGGGGGGGGGGGGTAAAGTTGGTTGGACACAACCTCCCTGGATCCAACTGCAAGACTATGAACTTCTTGTGACATAACAATGTTTCGTTTGCTAAGCAAAAGTACAAAAAACCTTTAAAAAATTGCTTTTTTTAGAGTTTTTTTTAGTTCTTAAGAGGGGAACTTGTTTCCCCCTGAACCGATTTTGCCCATGTTCGAACTTAACCAGCCCAATACCATGAGACATCTTCGTTCCAAATTTCAGGAGTCTAGCGCTTTTACTTTGGACTGTATCGTGTCTTCCACAGACGGACGGACGGACGGACGGACGGACGGACGGACGGACGGACGGACAGACGGACATCGCTAGAATGTCTTAGAATGGATCACTGATCAATAATATATATACTTTATGGGATCCTAGACCGATATTTCGATGCGTTACACACGGAATGACAAAGTGAGTATACCCCCATACTGTGGTTGGAGGGTATAAAAATATTTTTTCATTGAAGAATTTCTTATTTTCCCAACAAAAAAACATTGCAAAAAATAAGTTAGATCATTTTTATATAAAAGCCTAATTTGTTTTGTATAGAAAAAATTTAAATATTATAATTTTTGTTAACAAAAAAATTACAATCTAAAATTTTTTCTATAAAAAATAATCAGCTTATTTTAAAGAAAAAAATTCAAATATGGTAATTTTTGTATACAAAAATATTACAATCTGAAAATTTATTTATAGAAAAAAGTCAAAATTTTTTTTTGTATAGAAATTAAAATTAAATATGATAATTTTTGGATAGAAAAAAACACAATCTGAAAATTTTTCGATAGAAAACTGTCAAAATTTTTTTGAATAAAAAAAAAAATAAAATCTGAAAATTTTTGTATTGATAAAAGTTTACATTTTTTTGTATAAAAAAATTAAATATCATAATTTTTAAATATCATAATTTTTTTGTATAGAAAAAATTACAACTGGAAAGTTTTTATATTAAAAACAGTAAACATATTTTCTGTAAAAAAAAAAATTAATATAATAATTTTTGTAAAAAAAAAAAAAATAATCTACAATTTTAAACTTATTTTCAATGTTAGCTACCGTTACACTTTCAATACCGTTACCGATAAAAACCCTATAATATTGACTACCGTTACCGTTACCAATACCGAAATAAAAATGCTTGAGACTTTTGTACTCTTGCCCAAAACATTAAATCATGATAATATTTTGCGGAAGATTTGGGTGAACTTGTCAAAGCAAAGTTTTTTTTAGAAAAAAAATGTTACATTACTTTGCTATTCCATGCAAAACGAATTGAAATATCAGTCGAGGACCCCATTAAAATCCAAAAGAGCTGTACATTTCGTAAGTGAGTGCAAAAATAAGTGCAAAAAAGTGTTTTTACATTTTGGAGAGTGTAAAGGATTCGGCACCAAAGAATTTAACACCATCACTTGTTTTATGTACATTTGATAAACAAACGGAAAATTTTTAGGCGAAAAGCTTAGACTTGGTGAAAAGTAGATTTGGTAAAAAAAAAAATATTTTTTTTCACAAAAAACAAAATTATTTTAAAAAAAAATTAATGAACTCAAAATTTTTGGTGAAAAAAAATGTTGATGAATTTTTTTGATAAAAAGAAAAATTTTTTGATGTAAAAAAAAATTGATGAAAAAAAATACGAAAAAAAAATTTTTTTGGTGAGAAAAAAATTGATAATAAAAAATTTAATGAAAAAAAATTTATGAAAAAAATATGATAAAAAAATTTATGAAAAAAAAAAAAAAATTAATGAAAAAAAAATTGATAAAAAAAAAATTTGATAAAAAAAAAATTAATGAAAAAAAAAATTGGTGAAAAAAAAAAATTTGATGAAAAAAAATTTGATGAAAAAAAAAATTTGATGAAAAAAAAAAATTGGTAAAAAAATTTGTTTAAAAAAAAAATTTGATGAAAAAAAAAAATTAAAAAAATAAATGAAGAAAAACAAACAAAATTTTATGAAAAAAAAATTTTTTGATGGAAAAAAAATTGATGAAAAAAATTAATGAAAAAAAAAAAAAAATTGATGAAAAAAATAAAATTTGATAAAAAAATGGTGAAAAAAAAAAATTATGAAAAAAAAAATTTGATGAAAAAAAAAGTTTGATGAAAAAAAAAGTTTGATGAAAAAAAAAGTTTGAAGAAAAAAAAAAAATAAATTGATGAAAAAAAAATTGATGAAAAAATTTTTTTTTTTGTTGAAAAATAATTATGTTACCTTTTATTCACCAGCTGGTGAAAAACGGTTTTATTCACCACGAGGTGAATTATTATCCAAGTTAGAAATCCAAGTTATTCAAATTTTTGGTTTTAAGAAAATGAAAATAGTAATTCTTGTTTTCTTTTCGTTAATTGAACAGTTCATGCGAATAAGGACGAATAGAACATTTGTATAATTTTACAAATGACGAAAAAGACGCAGAAACGGTTTTAAACTTATATTTTTGTGAACTTTTTGCATTAATGGATTAGTGCATTATGCAAAAATGTTGGAAAAATATTAGTTTTTAGCCGTTTTCTGTGTTTTTATCGTCATATGTAAAATAATACAAATGGTCTATTCGTCCTTATTCGCATGAACTGGTCAATTGTTAGCTTATATAGTCAAACTGAGGTGGCGGCCTGCAACTTTTTTAAAATTAGACACCAGCCTAAAAACATTATCATGTTAAAACATTATTATGTTAAAAATTTGAAATACCGTTACCGATAAAAAACCAATACCTTTATTCGGATTTTTACCGGTATTACATCAGTTTTGTTTCGGTTGTCTTAATATTACTTATTTTAAATTTTTTGCAGATAAAAAACAAAGTAAATTATTTTCAATGTACTTAAAATAAAAAGACAAATTTTTGTTTATTGTAAATTGGATTTTTATTTGGGCAAAAACAATGAAAAAATCTGTCCAACCAGATTTTTATTTGGGCAAAAACAATGAAAAAATCTGTCCAACCAATGATCACATTCGCAATTTACTAAATTATTTGGAAATCTGTCCAACCAATGATCACATTCGCAATTTACCAAAAAATTTCTGAAGAGAAAGTGAGTGCCAGTTATGAATCGCTCAAGTGTTGCTGGCGTTGAGGTGGTTCTCTGGAGTTAAATACAGAATGAGCTCAAGTCGTACAGTCTGAAGAAAATTAGAAAACTTTTACCAGATTTTTCTGCTAAAATTAATAATTTAACTTAATTCTCTGCCATTAAGTTTAAAAAAATAACAGGCATTTTTCGGTATTTTTACTGACTCTGTTTGCTGACTTTGACAGAATATTTTTGTTCAAATTGTAGCAGATTATTTTGTAATTTTACAAAAAAAAATTGTTGGACGTTTTTTTTTTTAATTTTTGTATAATTTAAATGATTAAAACTAAAATTTTTTCAAATGTGAAAAAATCAGCTGACTATTTTAATAGTTTCACAGAAATTGTCCTGTTTGTAAGAAAATTTTCTTGAAAAAAATTAAAAAAATTTAAAAGTTTATTGAAATAATTCGCTTCTTTTATAACAGTTTTTAACAAAAAAAAAGCGGTATTTTTTACTGAAATAAAATATAATTTCGATGTTCACCCTGTTTATAAAATCAGAAAATTTTTCAACTTAAATCAGCAGATTTATCTGCCTGGTTTATCCAGACAGAAATTTACCAAGACGCATTAGCTAAAATCAGCAGATTTCTTAAATGGCTCAAAATGCAGATATTTCTGCTGATTGGACAGAGACATCTTATAAACACGTAACAAATCAAAAATTTATTTGTTGATTACAATATTGTGTGAATATATTATTTAAGTTCTGAGTTAATTAATAGTATTAAATACTACTATATATTTATATGTTAAAAATGCACTAACATTTTCAGTTTTTTTCTTTTAACTTTATTAAATAAATTTTTGACTTTTTACGTGTTTTTAACAAATTTGTAACCTTTTAACATTTCAGGTAAATTTTAGTCATAATACCGGTACATACCGATATCGTTGTTTCGGTAACAGTTAACCGTTACCTAAATAATCTAAAATACCGTTACCTTTACCGTTACCGAGAAAAAAATATTTAATACCAATACCGTTATTCGTTTCGGTTGCCAACTCTGCATATTTTTTTACAATTTCTGTTTTAAAATTTTTTTTCTTTAAATTTTCTGTTTTCCAAATTTTTTTCTTTAAATTTTCTTTTTTTTTTTTCTTTTTTTCTCTTAATAATAATAATTTGATCCAATGATCAGTTCTCATTTTATTTTTCAATTTAATTACAAATCAGTTTTTATAATTTAAACCTAACCGAGAACTAGTAACAGTGATCGTCATCTTGTTGTAGCGAAATCAGCTAAGGATTTTGGTGGGAATCGAACACATGACCCACTGTTTCATAGGCGAAATATGGTTTTCATTTTTTTAATATTTTTTTTTTTTTGGAATTTTTCTAAATTTTTCTCATTCTTTAAAAATTTAAATCGAAAATTTTTTCAAATGTTTGCCAAATTACAATTGATTTTGACTTTTCCAGGGTTAATATTTATGGTACTCGAAGACAGTCCGCCAGATACCAACAAATTGGTCGAGTTGGATGATTTGGACGGGATGGACCAAGTGATTTCCATAACTTGAAAGTTCGGGAATCCTATAATATTCTATGGTCCTTGGTTATATGCATTTAAGTGCACTAAATATAAAAATAACTTGCATTGTGTTTGTAATGAGTGTTCTCCGTAATGCGTGAACCAATTTTTTTTTCTGCAAATTTCCAATGAAAGGTGACATCAATTCCAAGGTTTTTATGTGTATATGGACTTTGTATGTGTATTGGTTCATGAGTTACAAGCATTTTAGTGCACATGCCTGTACGTTTGGGTAAATGGTTATAATAATGGGGTGGGAATAGGTGGGGAAACAATTGTTACCATACTTAAGTCAAAAAGGGGACAAACAAGGAAAATTTTTAATATTTTTATAATTATTGAACTAAAAATCTCAAAATTAAAAAAATTTAACATGCATGATCCTGCAGCATACTTAACATCGAAGAGAAAGACTTTTTTGAAATTTAAATTTTTTATGGCAAAAACGGGTACCTTAGCTTTTGCAAAGTGCCACCTTGATCCCAAAAACTTGGCATAAGTATAATGCTAAAATTTTAATTTGTAAGTAAAAAAGAAATCCTTTAAAGTAATTTTTGCAATATTTTCACCTTAAATCATTTGAAATGCATTTTGATTAAAAAAATATCACTTTATATTTTAATTTAAGTCTTTAAAATTCTTTAAATCATTTAACTAATTAATAAAAAAAATTTAAGAAAAACATATATTTTCAAATATAACAAATGTATCCAATTAAAATATTGCAAAAAACTTAATTTATATTTGCTTGAACTCTTCTTTTATTTGATTGTAAGAGGTCGCTCCTTGATAAACTACAAAGTTTAAAATCGCATATTTTTCAAAAAAAAAAAAAAAAACTCAAACATACGTAGAAACTGCATAACTAGCAAATTTAACAAACATGAATAAAACTTAAACTTATGCTTATTTTGTGCACATTTTCCACAAGCATTTTGTCTGTTATGATGGTGCACTCGTAACACTGCCACACTCCATGGTGTATTCCAAATTGGGCTTAAATTATACTTTTTATACAGGGATACAGAATGTAATCTTCTTCAATCCACAACAACAAAAACGAAATGTGTTTGTTAAAGTGAACTGCAAAGAAATAAATGTAGGGAAAAAGTATAGCAAGAAAATGATTCATGGTTAATGCTAAAATCTTCTACTAAGTTTTACAAAAAAAAATTAAATTTTTTTTTTCACCCTTATCATAATAACAGTTTGTAGAAAACGAAGAGTAAGAGTGTATGCATTTTTGGAATCTTGAGATTAACCTTAATCTTACCAACAAGATCACATTTGAATAATGATGATACTTCAAAAAAATTTCATAAAGTTTATAAATTTTCCTTCAATTAAATCATTACTTGAATGAAAATGTTTCATTAACCCTCTAACGATAGGATAAATTCTGAGCTTCGCTTTAATATAATAAAGCTTAAAAATTTTCTGCAATTAAATTATCACTTTGATGATATGTATATACCATTAACCCTTTAAAGATAGAATAAATTCTGAGCTTCGTCTTGGGCGAAAATTGCAAAGCAATTTGAACTTGCACGACTAGGAACTACCTTACAGGTTCCAACTAGAGCTGGGCGCCGGTCACGTTATTTGCGCGATTTAAATTCCGTCACGTGATTGTGACTGAGCGTGATTTCAAAAAAAAATCTGCGTGAGTGATTAGTGAGTGAGTCGAATTTTTGCGTGAGTGGTTGTGATTTGATTTTACTAACTTTATTTTTTTTTTCTTTAAAAATATTGTTAACTGTTTGATTGAACCCGGCGTGAGTAAACAAAAATGTTGCTCGAGTGATAAGTGACTGATTCGTTTGTTTGCGTGTGCGAATCAATGTCTACTCACGCGCCCATCTCTAGTTACACACTCAAAATATTTTGTAAGTAAATTCAACTATAAAAACATTTAAAACAATCGTTTTTGCTTTTAAAAAACGGGCTACTTATATTTCATTTGAAACAACATAATTTTTCAGTTATTTTTAAACGTTAATAAATGACTAGACATTCCGTAAAAACAAACGATATTTCAGTTATTTTAACTGTTTACATTTTTTTATTTTGTGAAGTAAAAATAATTTTTTTTTAATAACAAACTACAAAAACCGTACTTCTGTAAAATTATACTGAATAGTCAGTCCCAAATAATTTAACTGATAAAAATATTTTTCCGTAACTTTTGTAGTTTATTGTTTTTACAACTGTATAAATCATACAATACGACAAAAACGATAAAACGTTTAAAACAACTTTAACTAAAAACTTTTTGAATAACCGTAAATAGTTACAGTAAAACTTTTCTGGGTGCAACAAAATTGGAATGTATTGGTATGTCGCCAGAAATTTTCAATCAAAATCTACTTCTTTGGTTCGCGACGGAGACCAATCAAAGATGGGCAAATGAATAAAAGTGTGAGATAACATGACAGATTTGGCTTTCTATTAGTCAGAAATGCACACGTGAGCTGATATCGCTTCCAAGAGGAAGGATTTCGACGATGGTTGCTATAATTACACAGTCTAATAGGAATGCAAACAGAGGGATTAGATGTGCCGTCACATTACTTTTGCCGAAGTTGCATGGAGGAGGAGTAATTGGAAACTATCGAACACTTCATCTGCCATTGCCTGGCACTTTCTGGTCAGAGACTTGCTTTAGTGGGATCTAGGGAGCTGCACAATCTTTCTGAATTGGTGGATGTCAAAATTCAATATCTAAGGAATTTCATAAGAAGCTCAAATTGGTTTTACGACAGGGACTAGTGAAAAAAGTCTATAAACACGAACTGGAAAATATACATTTGAAACTAGAGGCTAAATGTAGACAAAAAAGACATTTACAGTTTGTCCTTTCGTGATCCTGTATTCTTTTTAAAGGACTTCAAAGTTTTGGAGGATTAAATTTTATAAAATATTTTTTTAATATTTGTTGAATATTGATGCCACTATTGATAGCAAATTAAAGAGAAGGATCTCCCCTAATTTTCCTACTGTATAATTTTTACATATCAGGAAAGAGGAGGTAAGTTTCGTTTTTTCAAAACTTTATTCTTCAATATCATTAAAAATTTTCAAAAAAATATTTTGAAAAAGTTTTCAAATGACTTTATTCTCATCCTTTTATCCTAATATGGCAAAATAAAAAAAAAAATGGAAAAACTAGGGGAGATTCACCTCTTTCATTTGCCATTACCAGTGTCATCCTAAAACAAGTACAAATATTTCAAAAGTGTATCCTTTAAAACTTTGAAGTACTTTTAAATGGAAACAGGATCACGAAATTAAAAACTGTAAATGCAGTTTTACTCTATTTGGTATCTTCTTTCAGACGTATATCATCCAATGCATATTTAATATTGGCTGTCGAACGGTGTTACAGTTCCATGGTATTACTACGGACATCAGAGTCTATGTGAGTTGACGTAAAACGTCAGCAGCCACCTACAACCAAACCAAACCTTAAATGGAAATTTAAGATTGTGATACTGAGTAGATCAGATTAGGATGAAAGTGGGGCAACTGTAAACACAAGAAGTATTTTAAACAAGTATTCTGTCGGAAAAAAATTACCTCTGGCATTTTTAAGGTTTCACAGTAGGTTTACAATTATTCAGATTATGCAAAGGGTATGAAAGGTACTCACTTTTTAATCTTCCCTGATTCAAGCACTACAGCTGAGTTTACGTCATAGGATTTTCGGTATGATTTTCTCTCGGTACACATTCAAAACATCGACGATAGTTCGTGAAATCATACCGAAAATCCTATGATGTAAACACAGCTTACGCAACACTTAAAGCAATTTTAAGGCCGTATTAGGATTCAGCGCGCCAAAAACCTTAAAAAATATTAACTTATAATGAATCAATTTTTTTTAACGGGTAACTCAAACATCGATTTCCAGCATAACCTTAATTTTATTTTCTAGGAAATTATCACAACTCTGTCAATTGTTATTTGATTTTTTTCAGGATGAAGCTCATCGTACTAAAAATTAAATTCTCATAAGAATACTTTTAAAAATATAAAGGTTGTTGAACGACCTATTGCAGAAAAAAAAATTATAAACTCGAAGCAATTGAAAAAAAAAATAACAAAAAAATTTGATATTACTAGCAGGCCCGCCCGGAACTTTGTCATCGGAAATAATAAATAGGGTATTAAAGAAGGAACATGATGAATCTTTATCTTTGCAGAATCTTTATTTTATTAAATTTTTATCGTTGAAGTCTTTAATAAAAACTACTATTTAGAACAAACAATAAAATTCTAACAGCCCCGTTTAGCCCGGAATCATGTTCGATCCTGTAAAAAAATTTCTTGAACATGTTCGAGCCCTTATATCGTTATTATTGAAATCATTTCAATCCCCGTATCATTCCATTTTGTTCCCATTCTATTCCATTTAGTCCCCTATTCTATTCATTTCAATTCATTGAATTCCATTTCATTTCGTTCCATGTAGGCTTCATTCCCTTCTGTATAACATGTGTTAAAAAAATAAAAACATATTAGGGTCGTTATCTCAATTGATATAAAAAGTTCCATATTACCCTACGTTAACCGATTGTTCACTGCTTTTAACCCTTAAAAACTTTAAATTAAAAATATGTACTTCTCTTCATTGTTAATTCTCCTTGAGGATTTCAGGGGATAGTAAAAGTACCACAGTACACAAATTAACCGTATAACCCCATTAATATCTAAATTTCCAGACGGTACATTTTCAAAATGATTTTTCAGAAGATAGAAAAGTTACAAAGTTCATTACTTTGCCCCTATTTGCTCCATTACATCGGAATATCCAAAAAGGACATTTTTGAGAATTTTTTGAAATCAGATGAGTAGTCCTAGTAGGTTTTTAAAATTGAAGTATTTTGACCCAAAGTGATCTTTAAAATGGTTGCGGTCAATGAAACCTACCCTACCTCACCCTAAAGGAGAATTCTAAATATTGGTGAAATCATTTTTAAAACATCATAAAAAGTTTTGTATATTTTAAAAATCTACGTCGATGAACCGTAGGACTATTCTTATTTTTTTTTTTAAATCGAAGTAGTAGTTTTGAAGATTTTGAAATTCTACGTTTTTTTGGCAAAAACTGGGCGTAGAAAGGGTGTGTTCGATGAAAGCTAGCCCATGTCCACCCAGAAGGACTATTCTTAATAAGATTTTTGAAATCGGATGAGTATATTCATAATATTTAAATAGACGTGGTCAATGATATTTCCACTCTGAAGAACCATACCAACCATTGGTGGACAAATTTTGGAAATCGGATGAGTAATTTTGGAGATTCTTAAATTTTAAGTTTTTTGACCAAAAAGTGGGCTAAGAAGTGGGCGTGGTCGATGAGTCCTAGCCTATGTCAACCCTGGAGGAACACTCTAAATTAGAGATGCGCACCAATCACGTTATTATCGTGAATCACGTGAATCACGCGTGAATCACGTGATTCGTGAGTAAATTTTTTTCTACTCACGTGAGCGTGCGTGAGCGTGAGTAACAAAAAAAAAATCGAGCGTGATCGTGCGTGAGTAAAATAGTTGCGTGAATTTTTCGTGATTTTATTTTTTTTTGTTCGGTTACTTTTTCTGGATTTTTTCATTATATTTCGAAAAAAATTTTAATTTAATAAGTTTTTTAAAAATATGTTAATGAAGAAATTTGCACAGAGATTCTTTGAGGAAATGTATTCAGGTCCTAACATGTTCATGTCCTAACATTGTAATGAATATTTGTTTTAAGAGTGTGGAAAAATCCTCTAAGACATCTATAAGGAACAATCTTCATAATAGCAGTATATTAAACTAAACTTTTAAATCTGGGGAAGTTTTCAATTTCAGAGAAAAACATGGCAATATAATCGATTAATTTAAAATAAAATCAAACTCTTACAATAAAGGGCAGTTTACACGTTAACTACCCTTGACCACCCTTATCTACTATTGCCCAGTATTGGTGATACGGTTTGCCGGGTTTAAATAATTTTGTATGAAAAATTATTTGAATTTGACAATTGCTATCCTCCAATACTGGGAAATAGTAGATAAGGGTAGTCAAGGGTAGTTAACGTGTAAATCAAGCTTAAGTATAAAATTAGTAAATAGACATTCACTTTTGAAACTAAAGTTTAGATCATAAACTGGAGGCTCCAGTTAAAAATAAAAAAAGGCGGAAAGTTATTTCTTAACATGATAAAGATAATTTATAAAGGAAAATAGATGGAAGTAAAACCTAAAGGAAATACGAAAAATTTTTGCCTTTTTGTATGACAGATATTAGAAATTTTCCCAAAGGCGACTTAGGGGAAATGTCAGCATCTGACAACTGCTGATTATGATTGAGGAAATTTTGAAATTTTTTATGAAACTGTCCTCAACTCGGTATATAGAGATGTCGTCGGGGTGTCAGGTGTGACTCTGACACGCCAGCGAGCCTTCACCACGGATGGCTCAAGAACTTTTTCCAACTGGGTAATGCATAAAAAAATGTGACAATTTTTTTTTACATATTTTAATTCGTGAGTATTTCGTGATCGTGATTACGTCGTGAGCGTGATTAAAATTTGTTTCTACTCACGTGAGCGTGCGTGAGCGTGAGCACAAAAAAAAATGTTCGTGCGTGATCGTGCGTGATTAAATTTTTTTTTTTTCGTGAGCGTGCGTGATCGTGATTGAAAAGTCACTCACGATCCCATCTCTAACTGTAAATATTGGTGAAAACATTTTTGAAATCGGATGAGTAGTTTCATAGATGTTTAAATTTTAAGTTTTTTACTAAAAGTGGGCGTAGAAGTGGGCGTAGAAGTGGGCGTAGAAGTGGGCGCGGTCAATAAATCATAGACTAGTTCCACCCTGGTGAAGCACTAAATATTGGTAAAAGCATTTTTTAAATCAGATGAGTAGTTTCAAAGATATTTAAATTTTAAGTTTTTTGCCAAATGTGGGCGTAGAAGCGGGCGTGGTGGATGAAACCTAGAATATGTCCATCATGAAGGACCATTCCAAGTATGTATTTGTAAAAAAAATGTTAAAATCGGTTTAGTAGTTTTGGAGATTTTTAAATTTTACGTTTTTTTTTGGCAAAAAGTAGGCGTAGAAGTGGGCGTGGTCGATGAAACCTAGCATATGTCCGTCCGGGAGGACCACTCTAAATATTGCTGAAAACTTTTTTGAAATCGGATGAGTAGTTCCGGAGATTACTTTCTACAAACAAACAAACAAACAAACAACAAACATACAAACATTACCTCTTTATAATATTAGTATAGATAAGAAGTAAAGATATAGATTGATAAAATCAATAGATATCTTACTTATATGTATAGACCAATTCACACACATGGCAAAACCCCTATCCTTCTTCTATCCAAAACAGTTAAATAATTTAAAATCAATTAAAAAGTTTCTGACTTACACGAGGTTATGTGAAGAAAGTCAAAAAAAAAAGTTTTTTGACAATAACTGTAAAATTTGAGGGCAAGTGTAATGGGAATTTTTGTGATCTAGTCGGCATACCCAACAACCCCTACTTTGTCCCATTATATATAATGTGACACGTGAATTGGGTCTATATAATTATATCAGTTGGAGAAAACTGATACAACTAAATATAATTTAAAACCATTATAACTGATCATATATTGCTCCTAATAACATCATATAAGTTGGATAACATTATATATAATAGGGCGGGTCGATTTGTAGGGAGTGAAAAAATTCACCTATGTATTTCCCTATAATTTCCGTATTCTATGGGTTATTTCATGAACATTTGCCAAAGGAACCATACCTCTATTGTTAAAATCGAGTCCCCTACTTTTTGTTGGTAGATTTTTTCCCAAATTGACGTTCGTATGAAATATTACCTACACGTTCACATCCATTGCTCAAAAACTATCGATCGGGTTTAATCGCCAGTAGGCGCGTTGAAAAGGTGAGCTCATTTTGATCAATTTACAAAAAAAAATCTCCAACATTGGTCCAACGGTTCAAAAGTTACGGGCATTTTTGTCCAAATTTTGGAGCATTTTTCCATTTTTTTCATGATTTTGTCCATGAATATTACTTTCATGGCTTTTTTGGGGCTCAATCCATTATTTAATTCAATTTACAATTCAAAACGAAGAGTTTAAGCCCAAATTTATCGAATTCGGTTGATTAATTCATGCGATATTGCTAAAACAAAATAACACATAAAACCAACTTTTTGATTTTTTTTCCCTTTTTATTTTTTTTTCTACAAAAATTCAATTTAAGAGATTAAGAGATTAAGAGATTAAGAGATTAAGAGAAAAATTGCTGATTGTGAAAATCTTCCGGTATGTAATTTTTTAGCTGATTCTTTACCATTTTTTATTCTATTTTTTAATATTCATGGACAAAATCATGAAAAAAAATGGAAAAATGCTCCAAAATTTGGACAAAAATGCCCGTAACTTTTGAACCGTTGGACCAATGTTGGAGATTTTTTTTGTAAATTGATCAAAATGAGCTCACCTTTCCAAAGCGCCTACTGGCGATTAAACCCGATCGATAGTTTTTGAGCAATGGATGTGAACGTGTAGGTAATATTTCATACGAACGTCAATTTGGGAAAACATTTACCAACAAAAAGTAGGGACTCGATTTTAACGATAGAGGTATGGTTCCTTTGGAAAATTTTCATGGAATAACCCATAGAATACGGAAATCATAGGGAAATTGTCGAAAAATAAATCGACCCGCACTAATATGTAATCATATGTACTTTATGTAATGTTATATACAAAAATATGTTCTTTATGTAGAGCAAAATCTAACCATATAGTATATCTGTGGAGTTTTGACAAAAGCATTTAAATCGACTTAAGTTCTTTTGTCAAAAAAATATTAAGATAGACTTTTTCGGCTACAACAAACACTTTTAACATGATTTTTTTTAAATATCTCCACAATTTGAAATATATGCTTATCAGATCTCTTAAAAAATGTAGAGAAAATCGGCCAGTTCTTGCCATTTCAGTCTCTTAAAAAAAGCTCCAAAAAAACTTTTCAAAAAAAATAAGTGCTTTTGTCAAACGTCCACAGATATTTATGTCTTAGTCTCAATTTATTTTATATTGTATCAGTCCGGATCAAACTGATAAAACCAGATAGACCCATTTTACGTATCACATTGTATATAAGACTATCTGTTCAGATCTTGTAGGATAACCGAACATAATATTTGAAACAATTGTGTCCACCATATTTGGCATCTAATTTGTCACTGCGATATATAACTCTTTTTTGCTCGGGTATTTACATATTTTTAAAAATTTTCCCGAAAAAAATTTTACAATAGAGGTATTCAGAGTATTGTTGCCAGCCCCGGCAATGTAGCAAAAAAATACTTTTTTCAAAAAATAAATGTATTTTGAAAAGTAATTTTAAAAAGTGTTCTTTTACCACCAGTGCCAGGGCTGGCAAGTAAGACTCTGAATACCACTAATGTGTTTTACACCTAAATTCAAAAATCTTGTGAAATAGTTGTAACAAAAAAAAAAAAAAAACTCATAATTTTTACTACACTCAAAGAATTATGTACGTAAATTCCAGTGAATATTCACTTAAAACAAATGAAATTTTATTTAAAAACAATTTTACTGTTTTTTCATTTAAAATAAAAACACATTACAGTCAATTTTAAATGTTAATTTAATGACTAACCAAAACATTAAAAAACAAGTGAATATTCAGTTATTTTGTATTGAAAAACAGTAAAACTATAGAAGAAATTTTTTACTGCCGAAATTAAATGTAACAGAAAATTCGTTTTTAATACAGTAAATTATTTTTTTTAAACTACAGAAACAGTAAAAAATTAAATCCTTTATAAAATAAGTGATTTTTCCTTTAAAATGACTTTACTGATTACTTTTTAAAATAACCTACAAACAGTTAATGACATAATTTTCTTAGTGTAGGAATTGTCGTTAGATAGGAGGTAGCAAAGGATTTTTTAAAATCTCGGGAATTCCTTGTTTAATCGCGCTCAGAAGTTGAAAATTTACAATTTTATTAATAAAACTTTCAGCCAAAAAAGTTTTAGAAAAAAAAGATTACAAGAAAATTCACAAAAAAAAAAATACAAAAAAAGTTGTAATTTTATAAAAATATGTGGTAAATTAACAATTTTTTTTTAGTTTATCACCTTTTTTTTTGTAAGTTTTACAATTTTTTCCTGATATTTTTTGCAACCTAGTATTTAATGAGAACTCCTAGTAAACATATTTGAGTTTTTGCTAGCCATTTTGGCGATTTATTTAAAAATAGTTTTTTTTAAACTAACCAAAATATAATTTTTTTCCTCCAAATTTAATATAATAATTTTTCTTTACTTTCAGAATCCACCAAAAATAACAAACATTTCTAACACATTTCATATTACAAACGGAAATAGAAATGAAAAGTGTCAGAAAATAAATTGAAATGAGAGAAGAAAAAAAAAACTAAAAACGAATATTGTGCAAGTAAGAAAAAAAAACTAAACCAAATAAAAACCAGAAAATATGATTGTATACTCTTACATTTATCATAGATATGCGTATTTTTGTTACAGTCGCCTTATAGCAAAACCTAAGACAATTTACTACGTAAGCCAAGAGCTTATGCTCCAAAAAAAAAAGTAAAACCAAGTAAACGTAACGTATAAAAAAACTCGTAGAAAATAAACCATTTTAACGGGTTTCCTGTAAAAAATAACTCATACTAACACTGTGTGGATTTCACGCATTTCCGGTTTGTTTTCACTCACACAAACAAATATAAGCAGAAAACAAGAATAAACTAAGAAAATACAGCAGATTTCCGGGAATACGTTTAAAAATAAAAAAAATATTCACTAAAATAAGTAAATAAGATTTATAAGAAATAAAGCAAAAAAGAGTGTGAATATTCGTGTTTATATTTAAATAAAAAAAGTATATTTAATAATACAGTAACTGTCAATGGCACTATGGACGCTAGAAAAATCTCGTTGTTTAAGAAATTTTCTTTAAAAACAAAATTTCTTTGTTAAAACAAAATTTTGTTGAGAAATAAAAATCTATTATTTTCTTTGTCAATACAATTATACTGGTAGTTAATACAACAAAGTTTTCGATATTAAGTCGATATTAAAATTTTCGATTCGTATGTCTGTTTTCAATAGAAAACTCCATGGCAGGAAAACTCCGACCATGAAGGTTTTTACATAAGAAACTTTCTAGGCGTTTCTGAGAACAGCAGTTTTATAAATTAATCAAAATTGATGTAATATGTTCCAAAAACCGAAGTTCCAACCACCCTTGAGTTCCGAATTTTTAATTATGTGACTGACTGATGACTGACTGACATACTAATCACGCATCATCCTACAGCCCAAACCACTGAAGCTAGAGTTTTGAAATTAATCTAATTAATTTGAAGTGTAGGATCCTCTAATGGAAAAACATACCCAAAAAAATGACTTTCTGGAAATTCGGATTCCTAAGGGTAAAAAGGGGTAAAAAATGGTACTTTGGTACTTTTGAAATTTTTTGAAATTAAGGTCCTACAAAAATATTAAAATTTGCAATGGTGGTTCCAACAACGGAAAAAATTCAGAAAACGTACTTTTTCGAAGTTCCGATTCTAAGGGGGGTAAAAAAGCGAGTTTCTGAAAAAAAAATCCTATTAATTTGAAAATTGTAATGTAGGATCCTCTAACATAAAAACATTCCCAAAAAAAGTACTTTCTAAAAATTCGGACTCCTAAGGGTAAAAAGTGGTAAAGAAATGAAACTTTGGTACTTTCTAAATTTTTTGAAATTAAGGTCCTACAAAAAAATATTAAAATGTTAGTTCCAACAACGGGAAAAATTCTGAAAAAGTACTTTTTCGAAATTCCGATTCTGAGGGGGGGGTAAAAAAGTGTATTTTGCTACTTATTATAATTCCTGGAAACTTTAAATTTGGAGTGCAGGGTCATTTAGCGAAAAAAGATTTCTAAAGAAGGCAAAGAATTTTTTGGTATTTTGGTACTTTTATATATGAAGGTTTTCATGTCAACTGACACAACTTTTGAAACCGATGTCTTCCGATCGGGATGAAATTTGCACCAAGGTTGGTTCTATTGGATAGTAGTTCAGACACAATTTTTCAATGAGATCGGTCAAGGACTCTCTGAGTTAGAGGGGGTCGAAATTTGACATTTTGGCCAAATGTCCATGTTACTTCTTACCTATTGTTTTTAGCAAAATGTGTCCCAAAGATAGATATTTCTTCAGTCTTTCGAAAAAAAATTATAAAAAAAATATAAAAAAAATTTTTGATTTTTTTCCTTAAAAATCCAAAACTTTTTTGACTTTTTCCTCAAATTGGGCATTTTTTTTTTTTTTTGATTCAAACGAAAGCTTAGGTCATTGCCTTTAAGAGCTATGGGGTCGCTTAGTGGGATGCGAGTGGGATATCTATGAAAAAATTTTTTTTTTAACTTTGGAACACAAAAACGGTTCTTCAATTTGCACTATTAGGCGTGGGATAGCTAAAGAGTTTCCGATTTCGATCCGCGATACCCTCTAATTTTTATAGGTTCGAAAAAGAAAGCACGAGCCAAAAAATGAGGGCGGTTGGGTGGGGCCATATGGCCCCTCATCGGGGTCAAAGTTGGGCGTAATGATGTAAAAATCCTCAAAAATCCCCACATTTGTCCTAGATCTGTCCATGGAGGGGTGCAATGTGAGACCGACCTAGATTAATTTTCTGCCCTCAACATTTTTCTTGAATATACCTAACCTCTATTTCCACATCCTAAGGGGGCTCCCATACAAAATTACATTTTTATAAAATTTGCTCCTACCGCTCTAACTGTCCATAGGGTGCCCCTAGAGAAGTAAAATGTATGACCGACCCCCAATATTTTTTCAACTCCAACATATTCTCAGAATATACCTACCCTTTATTTTCAACTCTTAAGGGGGTCCCCATACATTTTTTTTTTAAATTTTTTTATTAGTTTTTGAAAATTCATGTTTTTATAATGTATGGGAGCCCCTTAGGGAGTGGAGATAGGGTGTTATTATGTTCGGACAAAATGTTGGTAACTAAAAAATAATGGGGGTTGGTTGTAATTTTTGCCTCTCTAGGAGGCATGGTAGGGGCGGTAGGAGCTAGTTTAGTAAAACAAATTTTTAAAAAATAAAAAAAATGTATGGGGACCACCTTAAGGGTTAAAGATACATTGTAGTTATGTTTGCAAAAAATGTTGGAATTAATAAAATAATGGAGGTCGGTCATACATTTGCCTCCACTAGGGGCACTTTAGGGTAAGTTAGAATGGTAGGAACAAATTTTTGAAAAATGTTTTGTATGGGAGCCCCCTTAGGAAGTGGAAATAGGGGTTAGGTATGTTCAAGAAAAATGTTGGGGGCAGAAAATTATTGGGGGTTCGTCTCACATTGCACCCCTCCAGGGGCGTTTCTAGGGCAGTTGTGGGGCTTTTTACCTCTTTACGCCCAACAGTGACCCCGATGGGGGGCATATGGCCCCACCCCACCGCCCTCATTTTTTGGCTCGTGCTTTCTTTTTTGAGCCTATAAAAATTAGAGGGTATCGCGGATCGAAATCGAAAACTGGTTAGCTATCCCACGCCTAATAGTGCAAATTGAAGAACTGTTTTTTGTGGTTCAAAGTTAAAAAAAAAAATTTTCATAGATATTCCACTCGCATCCCACTAAGCGAACCCATAGCTCTTAAAGGCAATGACCTAAGCTTTCTTTTGAATCAAAAAAAAAAAAAAAAGGGCCCAATTTGAGGAAAAATTTAAAAAGGTTTTGGATTTTTAAGAAAAAAAATCAAAAATTTTTTTTTTTATTTTTTTTTTTTCGAAAGACTGAAGAAATAGCTATCTAAACTCTTTGGAACACATTTTGCTAAAAACAATAAGTAAGAAGTTACATGGATGAGAATAAACACCTCTTTGGCCAAAATGTCAAATTTCGACTCCCTCTAACTCAGAGATTCCTTGACCGATCTCGTTGAAAAATTGTGTCTGAACTACTAGCCAATAGGACTAACCTTGGAGCAAATTTCATCCCGATCGGAAGATATCGGTTTCAAAAGTTGTGTCAGTAAACACGAAAACCCCCATATACTTAAATAATGGTTTTATTAGCTTGAAATTTGGAATGTATCATTCCATGCTTAATTAAAGGTCATAAAAACTTAAAATTAGGAATGTAGGATCCAACAACAGAAAAAAACTATAAAAAATTTACATTTTGGAAATTCCGATTCCGATCTAAGGGGATAAAAACAAGTACTATGGTACCTTTTATATTTTCTGAAATAATTATGATGGAAATTTGGAATGTAAGATTGTCTAGAGAAATAAAATATTCCCAAAAGAATAACTTTTGGAAAATCTGATTCCTTAGGAAATTAATTAAAAAAGGGAATTATATATTCTTAAATAATGAGCATATTAACTTGATATTTGGAATGTAGCATCCTCTAACGGAAAAAAATCCCCCAAAAAATTGCTTTTTGGTACTGTTTCTATTTTCTTAAATAGAGGTCATAAAAACTTAAATTTGAATGTAGGATCTAACAACAGAAAAAAAATACATGGAAAGTACTTTTTTCGAAATTTCGATTCCAAGGGAGTAAAAACGAACACTTTGGTACTTTTCATATTATCGAAAATAATGGTACTGGTAACTTGAAATTTGGAATGTAGGATCGTCTAGCGAAAAAAAAACATTCCCAAAAGATTTTTTTTTTAATTTTGATTTCTAAGGAGTTAAAGGTGTACTTTTTATATTTTCTGAAACAAAATAAGGGGCAAAATTATTCTTTTTAATTTAATGATCTTATCCCTAAAAACTCTTTTGTTATTTAACGGATACTATTCAAAAAGAATGAACACCACATTGAACGAAATTGAATGGAGCAGGGAACCAAATGGAATAGAACAGGGAACGAAATGGAATGAAACTGGGAACGAATTCAAATGAAAATGTATTAATTTTTTTTTACTAAATTGTTTTTTTTTGTACTAAAATTTGTTTATCAAATAATTATTCAGTAATTCGGCAAATACATGTTTGTTCATATTTTTATAAAATTTGTTCATTAAATTTTTGACTCAGTTTTGTTTACTCAATTTTTTTTTTGCTCAACTTAATAAACCAATGTTTTTTTTTTTAATAACGTAAGACCGTCTTAAAGTTGACGTAGTATTTATTATATCAACTAATGTATTTGGTTTTTTATTGTAAGTGTTGTGATCATCATAAGCACAGTTTTTGTAAAGGATTAAGACATATATAAAGATTACATAGCGAAAAGTTCCAAAAATGGGTCAATTGTTATCATTACACTCAAAATAATAACTCTGTTAAATTACAGAAAAACTCTGCTAATTTAACAGAGTACATCATACGTTTCCAGCTTACAACACTTCTTGGTAATTTTACTAAAAAACTCTGTAAAATGATTTTGACAGAAAAAAAACTGTCAATTTAGAGAGTTTATAGTAAAATATTGGTTAAATATAAAAGCTTTTTTACAGAAAAAACTCTGTAATTTTACCATAAAACTCTGTAAAATGATTTGGACAAACAAACTGTTAATTTACAGAGTTTGTAGTAAAATATTGGTTAAATAAACCACCATTTAGCAAGGAAAACTATGAAATTTATATATATTTGATGCAAAAAAAAAAATTTACAGAAAAAACTCTGTAAATTTACAGAGTTTAGTTAAATGCGTGTTATTTTGTAAAATTTTTATAAGATTTCTGAAAAATAAATTTTGATAACTTTTTTTGCTACTTTTTCAACTTTTTCTCAAAAAAAAAAAAATACAGATAAAATTTTGATGTTTGGTAACAAAAACAAAAACTACTCAAAACAGAAAACTTTTCTGGTTATAAAAAAATACGAAGTATTTTGCTTAGATCTGTATTTTAGCAGAAAACTCTGTTAATTATCTGTAAAATTAAGATTACAAAGTAAAAAGTAATATAACAGAGGAAACTTTGTTTTTTTGTCACAACAAAATACAAAGTTTTTGCATTAAATCTGTATTTTGACAGAAAACTCTGTCAAATATCTCTTGAATTGGGATTACAGTCACTTTACAGAGTATTTTACAGAGTTATTATTATGAGTGTATGAAAATTTTCTGTATTTACGGGCAACGAACTGCACACGCTAGTAGAAAATAAACTTACTAGATTTTTTTTCTAATATAGAATGTTGTTTTGTTAAAAACAATGTAATTGAATTGAGAAATATAGTTGAGAAATAAAAAATCTATTATAGCGCCCAAGTGATAGGTCTAAAAATGTTATATCTCCCAAAACAAAATTGTCAAAAAATCAAAAATATTTTTTTTGGGCGAAATGTCGAAATTACGACTTCTATGATTTGTTTTTTTTTTTTTTTTTTGTAATAAAGGTTTTATTTGGGCAATATGACATTCATTTTTGATAACTTATATTAATTTAAAGAAAATTGTTAAAATACCCAAAAATAATGGCCATATCGTCCAAAAAATTTTGCAACAACAACTAACACACATTTTTTTTGGGTGGAATGACTTTTTTAAATTGGGCGATATGCACTTGGGCGCTATGTCCGTACGCCTGCATTAACTGTTTCTTATTTCCTGATTCCGTTACCTTTTAAAAAGACTTCAATTTATCTAAAATCTGAGAATTTCTGGACCGAATTGACTAAATTTTTTTTAAATGAATTTTCATCATATTGCAGCTTTGGTTTTTACGAAAAAAGAAATTGACCACGACCATAAAAACTAAGGTTTTTACAGATAGTAAAATTTTCTATTTTTTTGTTCAATTTTGTAGCACTGTATTATTAATGAAGCAAAAGTATCCCCAAAAGAAACTATTTATTCCATAATGCCAAAAACACGTTCTGTATTTAAGATTATAAAAAAGTAATGTAATATCTAAACCTTAAGAGAAACTAATACAAAAAAATAAAACAAATAAATTCAAAAAAAAATCATCACAACTGTTTTGATTTCATCTGAATTGCTAAGGATTACTTTTGGAAGAAAACCCTTAACAAACAAATCTCACAAAAAACATGAGTGCCATCCATCACATATACATTTTTACTATAATACTACTAACAATTGGTAAGTTTAACTATATTTTGCATATTTTTAATTTGAATATTTCTCTTACATGCATTTAAAACTTGTATACATTCGATTTATATGAATTTTTATTTATTAAATATTTGTTTAATAAATACATTGATTTTTGTTTTTTATCGAGAGTCATTAAATAGGAAAACAAATTATTAATAAAACATCAAATCAACTTGATTTTGTTGATTGCGTGGTTAAAAATTCACAAAGTCATAAATTTTATTATATGTGTTTTTATATGAAATGTATTAGGGGAACTCAGGAAAAAATGTTGGGTATGACTCAGTTCAAGTTTCACAGCTAGTCTAAACCAACTGTAACCGTAAAGTGCGGTCACCGTATTTATACACTAAAAAAAAAAACTGTAATGACAGCAAAAAAAGCTTGTAAATTTACTAAAAAGTTTGCTGATTTTGAACCCACAATTTTTCTGGTAAAATTAGCAAAAATGATTTGCTAATAATTAGTTAACTGAAATAAGCAAGAAAACTGTAGCTTTTACTACAAAATCTAGTAAAATTTTAGTATAACATTTATACATTCATAGAAAAAAACACAACCCTCACAATAGTGTGTTGATGATCAATATATACACAATTGTTTTTTATTGGGTTTTTTTTCGCGTCCTTTTTGTTTGTGTACATTGGTGTTTAGAAGCAATAGAGTGTTGGTGATCATTAAATGCACAAGTGTTTTTGTTGGGTTTTTTCCGCCTCCTTTTTATTTGATGCAAATTGCGTACATTGTTGTTTTAGAAGATAATATAATTATCTACCTCTTCATCGTTTTTTCTCATTTTGGGTTATATGAAAATATCTACGTGAAAAAAAAAAAACAAATTAAAAAGAAACAAAAAGAGGGAAAAATGCTAAAGAAATTAACAAACTCACACTAGTGTTTCTCAAACATATTTGTTTTCTTACAACAATTTTTTTTAATTATATTATACACATTTAATTTATATTATATTAAATTAAAAACCTACTGCCGCGTCTCAAAGACTGTATCGACCAACGCTTTCATTTGAACTAAATTTTTCTAAAACATTTTAATGAATAACAAAAAAAACAAAAACGGAGAGAAAAGAGAAATAAAAATACAAAAATTTAGCAAAAAAAAAATAGTTCAAAATTTGTTTAAAATTTCTAATGCGCTAAATTATGTTTACAAGATATATTTGCTAACTTGCTAATTTCAGCAAAAAAATTGCTAAAAGTAAGCTAATTAGGTTAGGGTGGCGGTGCCAGATGGGCACTCCGCATAGACCAATTGGTCCATAGCGATGACAAGTAAGCTAACTAGCACTAGCAAAAAAAAAATAATAAATCTACTAACGTATTTTTTTGAGAGTACCCTACACCACACTGTGGTACAGGGTATAATGAGTTAGTGCTGATGTTTGTAACTTACCGAAATTTTGGTCCTAGACCCACCTTAAAGTATACCGATCGGCTCAGAGTCACATTTTGAGTTGATTTAGCGATGTCCGTCCGTCCGTCCGTCCGTCCGTCCGTCCGTCTGTCCATCTGTCCATGTAAACGTTGTAAACACGATACAGGTCGCAATTTTTAACCAATTGACTTGAAATTTGAAACTGAAGCCTCTTAAGCCTCAATGGGACAAAGCCCATTGAAATTGAAAACAAGTGAGAGTGTTAAATTCAGCTGTGCCGAATCTTTGATATCCTCCAACATGTTAAAATATATTTAAAAAAATTCAGAGGCGTTTTTTTGGGGAGGGGGGCTATGTGGGGGTGGTTGGGGATACCTTCCCCATCGCGATAAATGTTTACTAATTTATTTGTTATGCTTTTTTAACTTAAGTAATACCATTTACTCATAATTTTTATGATTTTTTTAAATCCACGCCCACAAAAGGGGGCGGGCCAAAAAAAAACTTAATTTTGTAGCCCCCGGGGTCTAAGTGCAGGACTTTGAACACCTTCTGACATAAAAAGATTTCATTTGTTTAACTGCAATGCAAAAAAAGCTGTAAAAAATTGCGTTTTTTGAGACTTTTTTTAAGTTCTTTAAGGGGGAACTTTTTTCCCCCTGATCCGATTTTACCCATTTCCGAACTTAACCGGCCTATGACCAAGGGACATATTCGTGCCAATTTTCAGGAGTCTAGCTCTATTATTTTGGACTGAATCGTGTTTTATACAGACGGACGGACGGACGGACGGACATTCATAGAATGACTTAAAATTGATCATAGATCAATAATATATATACTTTATGGGGTCCCCGACCGATATTTTTATGCGTTACAAACGGAATGACAAAGTGAGTATACCCCCATACTGTGGTTGGAGGGTATAAAAATCGGTCCATATATAGACCTAGCCCCCATACAAAGGTTCTCTTTAGTTTTGGCTCAAATGACTATAATAACCGTGTTATAATAGTTATATTTTCAAAACTTGGCAGGTAAACGTGTTTTATCTTCACAAATCACCATTCTGAATATTAAAGAAATCGGACCAGTTCTTCTTGTAGCCCCCATACAAATCACCGTCCCGTTTTTCACATAAATCTCTCAAATTTCATGAAAATAGAAAATATTTAATTAAAATTTTGTTTGTGTATGTTAAACGCGTACTTAAATAACCTTATCAAATCTGATAATCATTGGACCAGTTTTGGACTAAGGCCCCTTGTGAAAATTTCGCCCGATATTCAGTTAAAGCGGTTTATTGTCAACAAATAGAAGCCTATTTCTCTCAAATTTGATTTGTGAGTGTTTTTTTTGCACTTATTAAAGATTTAACAAAATAAAGATCTAATCGGTTCAGCGGGCCCATTTTCCGGGAAACTCTGGTGTAGGGTATTATATGGTCGGTCTTGACTGATTATAATTTTCTTACTTGTTTTTTTTGTTAATGTATTTGGAATGTCTGAAAAAAAAAATTGCAACAAAAATCAAATTGTTCGATGGAGTACTTTTTTGCAAAAACTGCGTTTAAATTGCAAAAAAATTATGTTCGATTTTTTTCTTTCTAAAACTATGAGAGAAACTAAGCATTTCATCCAAATATCCAGCGAAAAAAAACATGTGTCCAATGAATGTCTGAATAGGTGGGATGGATAGCTCTATATGGAACTAAGAAAAATGTATTTTAGGTTTTTAAATTTTTCAAAAACTGGACTATGGAGGCGTGGTTAAATATTGAAAGACTGGTCAAATTTAGGTCAATATTTAATCCAGTTTGATTAAATATTTATTAAATTAAAACACCACAATTTCAAAAATTTCCACACTCAAAATAAATTCTTTGTCCAATTAGCAGAAAAATCTGCTGAAAATACACCCATTTTGAGCCATTTGAGAAATCTGCTGATTTAAGCAAACATCTAGGTGAAATCAGCAGAGAAATCTGTCAAAACAGCAGAGAAATCTGTTAAAACATTTTCTAGAATTTTTTTGTTTTCATGAAAACTTTAGTAGTTTTTTTTTTTTTTTTAATTTAAACTTAAAAGTAAAAAAAAAAATAACACTTTGAAAAAAAAAACTTAAGGGGGTTTTACATTATTTTACTTTGTGTGTTGAAATGTATTATTCAAACCAAAATACATTTAAAATTGTATAATTACCAGGGCAAGGAAGTTCATGCACTAAAAATCACGTTTTAAGCGCTAAAAATATGTATCAAAAACTTTAAAATATGCAGTAAAAACTAAAAAATATGCATTTAGAAATTGATTTATTTTAATATTTATTCAAAAAAATCGTAAAACATAAAATGCAGTCCTATTGTGAAAAATATTTATATGTACGTGTAATTAAAACTGGAGGAAATTCATTTTTTTTTTAATTTCGAAAACGTCGGGTTCGGAAAAGTTGCCTTTTAGGGACGGAATTAACACACAAAAATATTGTGACTGTAGGTCAATGGCTTTGGGTTACTTTTTTGACTTGAAATCGGGAAGTTTCGAACAAAGTGAAAAAAAAACAAGTGGGAGTGATAAATTCGGCTGTGCCAAATCTTTTATACCCTCCAAAATGTAAAAAAAAATAAAAAAAAAATTGTCAGGGGCGTTTTTTTTTTTGGGGGGGTGATGGGGGCAGTGGGGGACGTTAAGAGCACCTTCGTATCGCGATAAATATACCAAATTTTTCATTTCTTTAACAAAAAAACAAAAAAAAAAACATGTAAAGCAGTATATTTTTTCAGAAGTTGGTTCAGTTCTTCAAGGGGGTACTTTTTTCCCCCTTTTCCGATTTTGCCCATTTTCCAACTTAACCTGCCTAGGACCATAAGACATATTCGTGCCAAATTTCAGGTGGATAGCTCTTTTATTTTGGACTGCATCGTGCCATCTACAGACGGACGGACGGACATTCACAGAATGTCTTAGAATCGATCACGGATCAATAATATATATACTTTATGGGGTCCCCGGCCGATATTTCGATGCGTTAAAAATGGAATGACAAAGTGAGTATACCCAGGGCCGGATTAGCCATGTCGGGGCCCATAGGCAATGCATGTCTCGGGGCCCCTTCAGACTTTTTATAATTTCAAAAAAATAAAAAACACAAATTTTCCAAGCACAATGTAAATTTTTTCTAAATTACGTTGTTTTTTGTGAATAGTTTACCCCTTTCTGGAATTCTCTTTTCCTTTTTTGACCTTCTTAGAAGTAATGTTTCATTTCCTGAAAGCCTTCTTTAAGAAAAAGTATTTTAAAAAATTGCTTCTAAGAAGACCAAAAAATCATAAAAGAACTCAAAAAAGGGGTAAAATAGAAACAGTGTTCGATTCCCACCAGAAGCCTTGATCTGTTATGCTACCACGACACGAAGGTAATTTTTACCACTTTTCGGTTAAACCAATAAATTAAACAAATAAAATAAACAAAATAAACTAAAATAAACTAAAATAAACTAAACTAAAATAAACTAAAATAAACTAAAATAAAATAAAATAAAATAAAATAAAATAAAATAAAATAAAATAAAATAAAATAAAATAAAATAAAATAAAATAAAATAAAATAAAATAAAATAAAATAAAATAAAATAAAATAAAATAAAATAAAATAAAATAAAATAAAATAAAATAAAATAAAATAAAATAAAATAAAATAAAATAAAATAAAATAAAATAAAATAAAATAAAATAAAATAAAATAAAATAAAATAAAATAAAATAAAATAAAATAAAATAAAATAAAATAAAATAAAATAAAATAAAATAAAATAAAATAAAATAAAATAAAATAAAATAAAATAAAATAAAATAAAATAAAATAAAATAAAATAAAATAAAATAAAATAAAATAAAATAAAATAAAATAAAATAAAATAAAATAAAATAAAATAAAATAAAATAAAATAAAATAAAATAAAATAAAATAAAATAAAATAAAATAAAATAAAATAAAATAAAATAAAATAAAATAAAATAAAATAAAATAAAATAAAATAAAATAAAATAAAATAAAATAAAATAAAATAAAATAAAATAAAATAAAATAAAATAAAATAAAATAAAATAAAATAAAATAAAATAAAATAAAATAAAATAAAATAAAATAAAATAAAATAAAATAAAATAAAATAAAATAAAATAAAATAAAATAAAATAAAATAAAATAAAATAAAATAAAATAAAATAAAATAAAATAAAATAAAATAAAATAAAATAAAATAAAATAAAATAAAATAAAATAAAATAAAATAAAATAAAATAAAATAAAATAAAATAAAATAAAATAAAATAAAATAAAATAAAATAAAATAAAATAAAATAAAATAAAATAAAATAAAATAAAATAAAATAAAATAAAATAAAATAAAATAAAATAAAATAAAATAAAATAAAATAAAATAAAATAAAATAAAATAAAATAAAATAAAATAAAATAAAATAAAATAAAATAAAATAAAATAAAATAAAATAAAATAAAATAAAATAAAATAAAATAAAATAAAATAAAATAAAATAAAATAAAATAAAATAAAATAAAATAAAATAAAATAAAATAAAATAAAATAAAATAAAATAAAATAAAATAAAATAAAATAAAATAAAATAAAATAAAATAAAATAAAATAAAATAAAATAAAATAAAATAAAATAAAATAAAATAAAATAAAATAAAATAAAATAAAATAAAATAAAATAAAATAAAATAAAATAAATTAAAATAAAATAAATAAAATAAAACAAAATAAAATAAAATACAAAAATAAAATAAAATAAAAAAAATAATATAAAAAAAAAAAAATTAAATTAAAAGCTAGGGGTCCCTAGCTTTTCTTCTTTGAAAATTGTACCACCAAAATACTCATCGCTGTGAAAAGAATAATTGTAAGCATTTCCCTATTTATTCTTCCATGTTTACACTGGTATTTTTTTACCAAGTAATAATTTTCAGTCAAAGAAATACGTGGGCGCATTTTTTTACCAAGTAATAATTAAAAAAAAGCTAGGGCATCGTGCTTTAAAAAAAAAAATAAAAAAAAAAAAATAGGGGGCCCTAGCTGATGCGTAAGGGTAATCCGGTCCTGTATACCCCCATACTGTGGTTGGAGGGTATAAAAAATGTTTGTGATTTTTTTTTTGGCTTAAAATATTAGTTTATTTTAGAACATTACTGAAAAAGTAATTTATGGCAAAATTTATTTTTGTCTATAAATTTTTTTTTTCTTCAAAAATATTTTTTTTTTTTATTTTTTTCAAAATGCATTAGAAGCCAAATTAAATAATACGATATTTAAAAATATACATCTTCTCAACACTGAGCTACACTCAAAAAAAAAAAAAAAAACTGTAAAGTTAGCAAAAAAAGCTTGTAAACCTACAATTTTTTTGGAAAAGTTAGCAAAAACGTTTTGCTAAAAATTAGTTAACTGAATTTTTTTTTATTTCAACTTACAAGGGAAGTATCTCAACCCTTATGAACCGATTTGCCTGAAACTTAAAATATATATAAATGAGACCATTTTAAGGTTGGGGTGTCTAGGCTTATTGGCCATATCGGGGATTTAGGGGTTCAAAAAATGGGTAAAAAATTGGCGCAAAAATCGTTTTTTGGATTTTTCGTCCATTTCTTGCTAAGAAACTATATGATGTTTCCATATGAGAAGAATGGTTTTTTTAATGCCTATCCAACGGAGGCATAACCTTGTAAAAATTCGGCTTCGTTAAATATTTTTCTCATGAAAATGTGTAAATTTTGGGGGGGTATATATATGAAGACATAGACATACGATATCCATGTTAATATAAAATATTCTTTATCAAATTTAAGTCGACACGTATTTTTGCTCTAGACGATATTCCTGTTAGTTCGGGAGTTATCGAAATTTTCACGAAGGTCCTCATTGTTTCATAAGGGGACAACGAAATTTTTAAACACCGATTTGGCCGATAAGCCGAGACACCCCTGCCTTAAAATCGTCTCATTTATATATATTTTAAGTTTCAGGCAAATCGGTTCATAAGGGTTGAGATACTTCCCTTGTTAGTTCATACACATTTGAGGACCCCATTGGGGTCCTCAAATTCTCAAAACCCCACCGGGGTTTTGAGAATTACAAAACTTCAAAAATATTACTCGGAGAGCTTTTAATTATTTTGCGGTCTTGTTCTACGTGTTGAGAGCTACAAAAATGCTTTTGGACTTTTTGTTGTGTCGGCAATATTTACCGAATTGTGAGCATTTTAAAATTTTCGGGAATGCTAACTTTTTTGGATCCAATTTTAGGACCCAATAGGGTCCACACATGTGAAGAGAACCGGCGATACTATGGAGAGCCCGAGAACCAAAAATGGCCTCCATTTTGCTTTATCTGGCTTAGTTTCCGAGATAGCGCCATTTTAAGTTTTCTGAAAATAAAAAAAAAATTACCATTTATTTTTGCTAATAGCAAAAAATCTTGTAAAAATGTTATCAACTCAATTTCAAATTTAGCAAAAGAAATTAGGTCAAAGTTTGTTTAAAATTGCTAATGTGCTAAATGAAGTTTACAAGAATTTTTTGCTAACATGCTAATCTCAACTAAAAATTTGCTAAAAGTTAGCTAACTAGCGTTAGCAAAAAAAATTAGTAAATCTACTAACGTATTTTTTTGAGTGTAATGTTACATTATATATTCAGCGAAAACTAATTAAAAATATTTTTTGCAAAGCAAGAAACAAAAAAAATATGAAAATATTTTTCCGTAATGTCCGAATAAAATTTTAAGCAAAAAAAAGGATTTTAAATTTTTTTTTACACTTTGTTTGGAACTCTCCGATTTTCAAGTAAAAAATAACCCCAAATCCATTGTCCAACAATATTTTGTGTTAGTATCGACCCTAAAAGGCAACATTTCCGACCCAGACGTTTTCGAAATTCAAAAAAATCTAAATTTGCTCCACCCTAGCCTAAATATTTACAAATATGTACGTTAGCTCGTCTCGAATTCGTACTTTTTCACTCCTTTCCATCTTTTAGATGTAACCCTTGACCAAAATTACTCCATGAAAATTGTATTAATATTTTTCCAGGATTTACACTATATTGCGCCACTTTTTGGTTACATTTATTTTTTGACAAAAAAAAAAAATACAAATTTTTTTTATTTCTTTTTTATAAAAATGCACTGACAAGGGAAGTATCGCAGCCCTTATGAACCGATTATGAAGTTATGAAAGAAAATGTAAGGACACCTCAAAAATTTTAGTACATTCAACATAACATAAAAATACAAGATTCTTTAATTCGGCTGCTGTTCACATATGCGAACATAATTAAACACCAAATGGTATTTAGACAAGTACGAACATATTTTTTGACAAAAAAAAAAGAAAAAATCGCGTATTTTTTTTTCGCGAATTTTTTTTTTCAAAAGTAATTTGCCTTTAATTAAAGTTATTTGCAACAATCTTTTTGAAATTGTGGAGGGTATCACTACATTCGGCAAGGCCGAATTTAGTTTTTTTACTTGTTTTTTTTTTAATTAACAATTTTAATTTATTTCTGTAAAATACAAAATAATCTGCTAAAAATATGTTCAAAAATATCGTTTTGATTGCATAAAAATCAAAAAGATAACACTTAAAAAAATACTTAGAAATTTTCTTCAAAAAAGGAAACTTTTTCTGCATAATTGAAAAATAATCTGCTAAAAATATGTTCAAAAATATTTTGAAATTTTGCAGACAGAATCAGTAACAACTTAATAAAATTTCTGTTATTTGTAACATTTTAGCAGAAAAATCTACTGATTGTATATTTTTATGGGCTACCAATTAAAATTTATATTGGAAAATTTTCAGAACCTGTTTTGAATTTTTTTATTTTTTGTTTTTTTTTTAAGTCAAAAATCCAGCCACATTTTTTTAAATTTTTTTTTTTAAGATTAGATGTTTCTCTATCCACACAAAAAAAAATCAGGAGGAAATTTTTCATATTTGTCGAGAAAATGGCATTTGTATATTGGATTTAATAAAAATTCTTTAGTTTTCTTGTATTTTATTGTGTCAACAACGCGTATAAGTAATGAAAATTCATTGGTCTTGAAAATATTCGTTACTCATACGCTGTGTTGTCACAATAAAATACAAGAGAATTATAGAATTTTTATGAAATCCAATAGATCAAATCCATTTAAATGATAAAAAACTATTCTGATTAATTTTTATTAACAAAAAATAAAAATTGTTTTGTTCGACCCTTAAAATATTATATTTTAAGGATGTTTATTCCGGCTCGAGGTCATTATTTTCTTTACTAATTAAAACAATGATATTCTCATAGCATAATTTTCAAGAAAATTATTGTTTTGTTTTAAATTTATTGATGTTGGTCATTTTTGCAAGACTTAATCGACAGGTGTTTCGGAATTTTTCAGATTCCATTGTCAAGATTACTTAGCAAAAATAGAAACGATTTACTACAAAGTAGCAAACGAGTCTAATGACAAATCGTTTGTGCACAAACTAAAATATTAATACATATCCGACTCTATCCACAATGGGAATTAGAAAGACGAAGAAATTGTACTATACTAGTAAGGCAACGATTGTCAATAACCAACAAAAATATTTAAAACATTTTTACATATGATAGTCCATTGGACTACAACAATATGTTATTTGTTGTTGTGAGTGTAATAATACCACATTAAGGTTATTCATCACTATGGCGTGCCAACCATTGTGTTCAAATTCTGATTAATTTTTATTAAACAATAAAAATTGTTTTATTCGAACTTTAAAATATTATATTTTGAAGATGTTTATTCTGGCTCGAGGTCATTATTTTATTTACTAATTAAAACCATGATATTCTCATAGCATAATAGAGTCAAATATGTTTTAATATTTTAGTTTGAGTACAAATGATTTGTCATTAGACTCGTTTGCTACTTTGTAGTAAATCGTTTCTATTTTATATTAAATCTTGACAATGGAATCTGACAAATTCCGAAACACGTGTCGATTAAGTCTCGGAAAAATGACCAACATAAATAAAATTAAAACAAAAAAATAATTTTCTTGAAAATTATCCCAATTAGAAATTGCGTCTTTAAGACAATGTCAGTAATGATTCATCAGGTAGAAGTCAGCAAGTGAATACATTTTACTAAAGACAACTTAATGACATCCCGAGTAAAAAAAATATGATATAATCATATATGTTAATATATAATTATTTAAATTTATATATGGTTATGCATGATCTTTGATATGGACATATTAGTTTATACATATATATCATTGTATTTGTCCTTATTTTTTAATATGATAACATAAGTACATACTCATATCAATTTATAAACCGATCTATATGAAATTAGATATGACATATAAGGTCGGGAATTTTTGGATACGGCAGATAAAAATATATATGATTTTATTTATAATTATATCCCGAAAAAAATTTTCAAAATTTTCTAAGTCCCGGACAATTAAAAAAAATTAAAAAATTTTCAAGTCCTAAAAAATTTTATGAAAATTTTTCAAAGTCCCGGACACAAAATTTTTTTGGCAATTTTTTTTTTTTGAGTAAAAAAATTATTGAAAATGTTTTTAGGAGAAATTTTATGTTTTTGAAAAATTTTTAAGTTCCGAAAAAATGTTATTAAATTTTCTAAGACACAAACATTTTTTGGAATTTTTAAATCCAGTAAAAATGATTTTAGAAAACGAATATGACAAATTTTTAGTAAAAAAAAATGCCGAAGAATGCAATAAAAACTCTTCTAATTGATAATGTATCCAATCTGATAAAATAATTTCTAATTTCACGTTTAAAATTCCAAAACAATTTACCAGATTTCATCTAATTATATAAAAATTTATCTAATTTTAACAGATAAGATATGATTTAATACAATTAGATAGACCCATTTTTGGGATCAAACTTAATCAAATTTGATATTATTTTACTAAAAATAATAGAATTTTATATAGTCGTATAATATTCGATCTGCCAATTTTCGGATCAAAATTGATATGGATTTACATAAAAGCATATCTGTTCATATAAAATTAAATATTGCATCATATAACTTTTTTTTACTCGGGATGTCATAATGTTTGTCGGAGCTCCACAAGTTCTATAAATGTATTGACTTGTCATATCAATTTCGAAAAATCATGTCTTTAATGCTGACAATTATATAGCAAATATGTAATTTTGTTTAATTCTTTAAAACTCTTTTAATTTTCTTTGTAGTTAAAAATATAAAATTGAATTGGTCATAAAACAATAAAAAAAGAATAAAAAAATCAGCGACCGGGGATTGAACCACGGCCAAAAATCTACAACACGTAAGCTGTCGACCCTGCTAGACAACTAGGGCAACCACAACTTAAAATTGTTTGTAGTAAAACACGGTTTAGATATATAAAGGTTAAGTAAGATTGGACAACTGGTCGGCCATGTCAATAGTTTGACAAGTTTCGGTATTTTCTTTTAATTTTTATTATTTGCAATTTTACACACTTTTAGCAGAAACGATTTCTTAATTTTTAAAGATTAATTAGCAAAAATTAATAATTAAAAAGAAAATAGAAAAAATCACACAATTTTCTTGTATTTTAAACAAATTAAAAAAAAAATAAATTGACAATTTTCACAATTCTTTTTTGTTTCGACATTTTATTTTTTTAGTACACACCAATTTCTGTCGTTCTTCTAAAGGATTAAGAAAGAGAGGAAAGAGTCTTACCTCTCTCTCTGGTACACAGTAAAATCAGAATTGCCGCAATTAAAATTGCCTAATGTAAATACGGTCTTTATATATATACGTGTAGTAAAATATATTTTGAAATCATAATATTTCGAATTTGTCAAAAATAAAATAAATTGAATATATCGTCATCTTAATTGTAAATGGCTCCTGCAATATTTTTTTTGTAAATTATCTTCTTTCTTTTGTATAAATAATATTAAAAACAACTAAGATACGCTTAAACAACTCTAACAAAATCTTGTTAAATAGGATGAAGCCAAATTCCAAATAATATTTAAAAAAATTTTATATTTGAGGAAGAAAAATTTGTATTATAGCATTTTTCAATTCAGGGGACGAAATATATACAGTGTGATTCAGTCACGACCCGCCGAATTTTACCAGCGTATTCCTTGGCTCATTTCATGAAAATATGTCCATTACGACCATCCCCGAAAATGCAAGTGTGCGAAATGGCAGCCGTCTTGGAGGCCCCAAGCGGCGGCCGTAAGGGGAGACCTTCCCCCTCGCGATAAATATTACCAATACATTCATTGTGCTTTTTCCACTGAAGTAATAAAATTTTATCATTATTTGAATAAATTCGCGCCCAAAAAATGGGGCGGGCCAAAAATAAACATTTTTTTATTCCCTGGGCGCAGGATACAGGACTTTATAAATCGTCTTATATAAAAAAAAGTTCTATTTTTTTAACAAAAACACAAAATCTAATGTAAAAAAATACATTATTTGTTGATTCTTCAAGGGGCAGCTTTTTTCCCACTTGACCGATTTTTCCCACTTGTGAAGTTAACCTTCCTATGACCATATGACATATTCGTGCCTAATTTCTGAAGTCTATCTCTTTTATTTTTGACTGCATGGTGGCTTTTACAGCCGGACGGACGGACATTTTGACCTACTGACCTTAATTACTACCAAACGTGACTTGTTAGGGAGTTGCTAAAAGCAGTTTTGTGTTCAGCATCAAAAATCTTAAGTATCCACCTTCTCACATTTCTGTTACTGACCAAAGCTCGAATTTTGCAGCACTTCGTAAGAAGTTTATTATTTTACTATTAGTTTTCACGGTTTAGATATATAGAGGTTGAATAAGATTGGACAACTGGTCGGCCATATCAACATTTTGACAAGTTTCGGTGTTTTCTTTTAGTTTTTATTATTTGCAATTTCACACACTTTTAGCATAAACAATTACTTAATGTTTAAAGATTAATTAGAAATAATTTATAATTAAAAAAAAATAATCACACAATTTTCCTGTATTTTAAACAAATTAAAAAAAAAAAAAATAAATTGACAATTTCCACAATTCCTTTTTGTTTCGACATTTTATTTTTTTAGTACACACCGATTTCTGTCGTTCTTCTCAATCCTTTATATATGTCATTCGTGTTAGTTTTAGATAATGGATAGAAGGGTTTACTCCGGAACGGTAAGAGCAAATTCAAAAATTATTTTTTTCAAATTACTTAGAATTATTTTATCTTTCAAACTGCATTGTTACTTTTTTTGACTTTCGTAGAAATTTTAAAAGTTACAAGACGTTATTTTCAAAATTTATGGAAAATTTACGAAAAAATTTATGTAGGGTACCCAAATGAGCAAATGCATAGCCAAAGCATTTAATTTATGAACACAAAAATAAAGTTTGGACATTTTTCTTTAAAAATATTATATCAATTGTAATGAATCTCGTGTTTATTTTCGAATTTAAAGAAAGTTAAAAAAACGGTCGTGAAAGCCGATTTTTAGCAAAAAATCGACCTTAAAAACTTTTCTGAAAAATCTGGAAAAAATCTCAAAAATACTTTGCCCTATAAGCTTTCAGATTATGCTTGAGCACCCAAGAAAATCGAAGAAAGGTTTTTTGGGACGCCCTAATGTATATACATTTGTTTGTGCCTATAAATTGGTATCAATACCAGTTGTACCATACACTCTAAAAAATGCATGTAACTTTACTATTATTAAATTAGTAAATTTTCATGTATATTTACAGAAAAGGCGCAAACTTAAGCATGTAGTGTTTAAAAAAATAGTAACACATTTATTTCGATAGAATTACACACAAAAACTAGTACATTGTGTGTTGTGAAACATGTTTATAAGATAAAAAAACACTTTCCCTTTAAATATACATTTTTTCTATGTAAAATTTGTTTCAGACACAAAATATGTAATCGTACACAATTTAACATAGTATTGTGGAAATTGTCAAAACTTTATTTATAAAAAAACATTTTGGAAAATTGTTAAATAAAAAATCAAAAACGAACAAAACAGCTTGCAACTGAGGATTTTCATATCATCATTTCTGCTTCTATTGGTAAGTAAATGCATCTTTTTTTGAGAGTTTTGCACATGATGGAATTGTGGTTTCTATGAAGACCCGTTTTCACGTGTGCGGACTTGTACTGGCGCTTGCATTGATTTATTTTATTTTTTTTTATTAAATTATTTACATGATTTTTCTATATTTTACATGGATAGACACTGCCATCTATATGTCAAACATACACACCACTCTAACTTACAATTATTTTCATTTATGCTTTTTATCGTTATTTGCATATACATAAATTTTGTAGTTTTTGGAATAAAAGCGTTGTTTTATCAATTTTGCAAAATCACGCACATAAAACCAAGCTTTCGTTTGGACAATTTTGAAATTCTCAGCCATAGTTCTGCCAAGCCGTCATAGAGAAAAGTTATCTCTTTTTGAAAGTGAAAGTTTTTTTTAAAAGTTTTCTAAGTGGAAGTTTTTTTTTGTGATCCTTTTTATTTGTTCAAAAAAATTAAGGGTGTCATTAAGAAGGATTTAATCCTTAAATAAATTAAATAATTTTCATTTGAAAATGTAAGTAGTTTTTTTTAAAAAAAAAAAAATATTTCCTATTCGGAATAAATTTTTTTTTACTAACAAACAATTTTGTTTGTACTTTTATTTTTTTAAACAGAAACCTTTTGTTGAAAGGATTTTTTTTTTTGGCAAGGCAAAGAGGGGCCTTAAAAGGACATTTTAACAAATCTGTGCAAAACCGAAATTCGGAAATTTGGTCCTGTGGCAGAGTCTAAAATTTGGCAAGGATATTTCAATAATCCAAAAACCAATAATTGAAGTATTAAAACTTCTAATTTGCTGGTTTTGGTGCTAGGATTTTTATTTTTTTTTCTACCAAGTGTCGAATCATAAGGTAACTACTTTTGTATAAAAACCAAGCAAAACTCTTCAAAATCACATACTACTATCATTTTTTTATATTTTTATGTAGATTTGGCACTTGTTTTGTTATATAAAACCAACATAATTTTAACAAAGAGGTGCATAGAGGGAAAAAGAAAAAGCTTTTGGTTTCTCATCCATATTCGCTGAGGTTGATCTTCAATTTAGTTCTCCTCTCAAAAGTGCGGTGTGTGTTTGTCTGACGGAATTTGGCGGTAATTAAGTGCGGTGTAATTTGTATAAAAAAAAAAGTGCTGAAAACTTCATGAAAAATTCCAGAGAAAAGTGCTAAAATCCCTATCAAAAACGTCCCTTAAAGTGATCTAAAATTTTCTTTATAAAAATAGTCAAAAATTAATATTTCCAAACAAATTCCAAGTTAAAATCTTTGCAAAAATTTCTTTTATGTAGCAAAAAAAATTAGAGTCAGTGAAATATAAAAAAAAAAACAACAACATTGAATATTTTTGCAAAGATTAAAAGAGGAAAAAAAAAGTTACACTACTCGACGGGTTTTTTTCTTGAATTGCATAATTCCGTTTTAATCCTGAAAATTGTTTAAAAACCTACAAAAAAAAAATATAATTGCTACATAAAGTGTGAAATTAAAAAAATGTGAATTTAAATATTTTATTAGTTCATTTTTCTTTAAATCGTCCTTTGTTAAAGTTCAGAATTATGATCTAATAGTGTAAACTTTATAAAAAAATATTTTTTTTTCTTAATTTTTATTAGAATTATTTTCTATTCAATTTTTTTTTTATTAATTCTTTTTATTTTAAATGTTCAAATTAAAGGACAGATATTCTTATAAGTTTTTTTTTAATTTGTGTCGCGTTGTGTTAAACACTTGTTTTAAATTCTTTTGCTTTTTAAAATTTTTAATGCAATTGCATTAAGGCTTAACAAACCATACACATTTGCTCAAACATACATATATTGAACTGAATTTGCTCATTGGTAGTTGTTTACATGGCAATGCTATAAATGATCTTCGAATAAATGTGTATAAAGGTTCTCTTAATGATGCAATCGCTTTGAACTAATCGTTAAAATTAATAATTTCAATTAAATAATTCAAATTGTATTAATTATGCCCTTTTAAGTAAGAATATCCTGTTCCTTTAATTCGAATTTGCCCCCAAGTGTATATGTGAAGTGTTTCATGGTATAATTTACCTACATTAGAACAAAAATTTTAATAACCCATTTTTAAACTAAACTCTCTTAATGTTAATAATGTTGCTAAACATTTAACTGCAACATTCTCTTAGGAACATTGCAACGTAAAGAGAATTTAAGAGTAAAGGCCTAGGCACTTGAGCGCTACTGTAGCGGTGCTGTAGCGTGACGGGCTGTTGTATCGTTTTAGCAATTACTGATTCCGTTTCAACGTGTCATATTAATTTACAAATTTTATTTTAAAAAGTGGTTATTTGTGATTTTTTTTAATTTATATTTACAGAAAAACATTTTTTTTTCGTTTATTTATATTTATTTTTCAATTCTGCCACACAAATAAAAAAATTTCAACACAAAATAAAAAATAAAATCAGCTGACACGTAAAACGTACGGAAAATCAAAATTTTTTAGGTTCGGCCGCTACAGCACCGTCACGTATTCGTTTAAGTACCTATTTCTATTTATTTTAATACAAGCTAACGTATCAGCTGACACGTCTCCGAACCGTATTCGCTCAAGTAATTACGCCTTAAAAGTCAACAACATCAACAAATGCAGATCTCTTCGAAAGTACTTTCGTCGTGGGAGCATCATATATAAATGTAAGTTTGTTTAAATTATTTTTGCAATTTTTTTTATATAGTTTTTTTAAACTCTCTTTTCGGGTTTTTTTTATTTTTTTTGAACATATGTTTGATTTCTTTTTGTGAATTTATTTAAATTAAAAATTAGAGTGACCAGTAGGGTGGCCCAAAATTCCTTTTGCTCCGCTACAGGTCAACGTACCTTCAAAAATGAAAGATAGTATCGTAACTAATATTTTGCGCCAAATTGCAGCACCCTACGACGATTAGAAGGGGATGCTAACTGATCACATGTATTTGCAACCTCTAAAGAAATCTAAAAAAAAAAATTTTGCAATCCTAAAAATGACTACATGGAATGGTATCGTTACAAGAGCACATAAGTCACATATGGCTATTTTGCCCTAAGGTTGCCTACAAAGGACAATAAGGACATTTTAGTTTCGATTAGGAAAAAAACAAAAAAAATGTTTTTTGATATTATACTCAAATTAAAGATATTTGTATTACCTTTCAAATGAACTTTATCGCAACTTAATGGTCCGCATAGTTTTTGAGTTACAGCGGTTTTAGTGAAATGCAGGGTTCCGCTTTTATAAATATGTATTTTTTTTTTGTTTAAGGACAATCTTAGGACAAAATAACCACATGTGAATTATGTGCCCTTGTTACGCTACCATTCCATATGGTTATTTTTAAGATTGCAGCAAAAAAATTTTTTAGGTTTCTTTGGAGGTTGCAAACACTTATGATCAGTTAGCATCCCCTTCCAATCGTTGTGGGGTGCTGAAATTTGGCGCAAATTGTTCGTTACGATGCCATCTATCATATTTTGAGGTACGTTCAGTTGTGAGTTATACTTGGTATTTTTCTATATGTTGATGGGCCACACTAGTGACCAGTTAAAAATTTGAAAATTAAAATTAAATAATTAAGTTTTTTTCGCATAAATTAATGATAATTTAATTGAATTTTTATTTTAAAATGAAGTTTATTTAATTTCAAATACATATCATTTATTGTTTTATTAAATTTTGAGCTGGTACTCTAAGTTTTCGCGATTAAAATATGTTGATTCTTTTCCTTCGGGTCAATGACCTAAATATATAAAATTAACCCATGAAACACGAACTTTTTATTTTTGTCCCCATATAAAATATATTATTAAAATGTTAATTTTTTAACACAATTTTTTTTATTGAATTTATTAAATATTTTCAAATTCTAAATTCTTTTCGAAATTTGATTTTTTTTTTGTCTATTTAATGAATTGTGCTAATTCAAATTTAATGAAATTAAATTCGGTTTTTGTTATAATTTTTAATTTTATTTTTATCTTTATTTTTAAATGAATTTTTCTTTTTAATAAATCAATATGATTTCTGAGTAAATACAAATAATTCTGTTTTGATTTAAAAACTTTTTGGGAGATCGTTGTGGTTCAAAGTGGGATTATTATATAGATTTTTTCAGGTTTTCAGCAATAATAATAATCAAGGCTGGGAGGGCAAAATAGTTATGGCAATTCCATCTGGTCATAACTCAATTTCTGCAGCTTTAAGGAAAATCTGTTAGTAGACAAGTTTTTTTTTTCATTTCCCTGTTTGTTTTTCTTTCCATTTTCTCATTTTCCCTGTTTGTTTTTCTTTCCATTTTCTTTATTTCTCTTAACTTTCAATGCACACTAAAGGTGTCCTAACGACTAAGGTAATTTTTCAAAATCACTTTTTAATACGTGGTAGGGTCCTAAATTGTAGTTTTGTATCTAAAAATGAGTGAGCCAAAATTTGGAGACAATCAGATAAAAATAACTCGTGCCGAAAATGGATTGAAGTTTTGGGACACTCTTATCTGATGAAAAAACACGTTTTTTCTAGTTTTTTGAAAAATATTGGTATATGCTATTTTTTGGTAATTTTTTTGTTAAGTAATATGAAAATGGTAATAAATTACCTTTCCAAAAAGCTTAAAGAAATTCAAATCGGATGAAAAATAAGCATTTTACGCATACATGCCCCAGACCATTGCATGGTTTTTAAAGCCAAAATTTGAAAATTTTCAAAATTTTTAGGCAAAAAAAATAAAAAAATTAAATTTTACTTTATAATTATATTAAATACATGTTAAAGATAAAAACTAACAGATATGGTAGTCTAACTTTTTTTTCATTTGGCGTGGGTAGTGATATAATTTCCGCGGATTCCAAAGAAAATGAGTTTTTCTAAAATAATTTAGCAAATATGGGAAACAATTTTCTGTATTGTATTATACGAAGTGAAATATATAAATTCTGTAAATTTTTTGAGAATTCGGGCGTCTTTAACCCCTTTTCGTCGAGGTGAAATGACAAATTTGAGACGTTATACATTTCTATAATACAAAATATCTGCATATATCCGATTTCTCAAAAGTTACAGAATTTACGTTTTACACTTCGATCCGCACAATAGAGCACAAATTTTCAAAAATTTGCTTAATTATTGTAGAAAAACGCATTTTATTTGGAATCCGCGGAAATTTTATCACTACCCGCGCCAAATAAAAAAAAAAGCTTGACTACCATATCTGCTCTTTTTAATCATAAACATGTTTTCAATTTGATCATAAAGTAAAATTAAATTTTTACTATTTTTTTGCCTAAAAATTTTGAAAATTTTGAAATTCTGGCTCTAAAAACCATACAATGGTCTGGGGCATGTATGCGTAAAATGCTTATTTTTCATCCGATTTTAATTTTATTAGTCGTTTTGAAAAGGTAATTTAGTACCATTTTCATATTATTTCACAAAAAATTTCACAAAAAATATGAAATACCAATGTTTTTCCAAAAACTAGAAAAAACGAGTTTTTCGTTCTCATAATAATGTCCCAAAACTTCAATCCATTTTCGGCACGAGTTATTTTTAGCCGATTGTCCCCAAATTTTGGCTCACTCATTTTTAGGTACTAAAGAACAATATAGGACCCTACCAGGTTTAAAAATGTGATTTTCGTTTTTAAGGACACCTCTAATGCACACTAATAAAAATAAATTTATTTGTTGTGGCTAATTGGCAAAGAGGCAGCGAAAGTTTAGAACCTCCCCCTCTGACGAGCAATAAGGCTGGTGAAAACGTGTGCCCTTTTGTAATGCTTCACCCTACCATCCGCCAATCCAGTATCCACGTTATATGCTACAATATAAATTTTTGGCTCCCAACGTGTGGGGCTCGAGCATTTAAAATTTAATTTTTTTCCATACCATCTTTTAATTTGCCTTCAGCAATTTATAAAATTTTGCTCGGCTCCATTCCTTCTAACATTTTTCTTTTTCTTTTAATTTTTTTTTCTGTTTTTCTATTAGTATTTTTCTTTAATTTTTTTTGATATTTTCTTTAACTTTCTACCATATTTTTTCTTTTAGTTTTTCTATTATTTTTTCCGAATATCAGAAAGTTTAATGGATTTTGTTATGATATAATGCTATACGCTTGTCATTTACTACCAATTACAATCTGTTATTCAAATCTAAATTCTGTCAAGATAAATTTGTGAAACCTGATCGTCACTTTCTGGAATGCAGATCTTGGATTTCATAGCTAAGTCTGACCGGGGTAATGAACAGCCTAATAAGTTTATTTACACAAATTGTTTTTGGAACTATAGGTATCCAATTTTAAGGAACCTTGCCATAACAATAAAATCTTTCCTATAGTACTTAACTCTTGTTATCATAAAGTTTTTCCTAAAAGTTTTTCCCACAACGATTTCAAACCATAAGTTACAAGTCAAAACAGTATTTTATGAATTGATAGATCTTTTTTTTTCAATTTTATTTGTTTTAAACCAAATTTTTCTTTTGAGTTTTTTTTACAAATATTTAAATTTTTTTTTAAATTTTTATTTTATTTTTACATTTTTCATTTAACCTCTTTAATTTTCAGCAATTTCAAATCGGGTTGATCGAGTCGATTTGATTTGATTTTTTTTTATTTTTCCGCCTTTTCAATATTTTTGAATTTTGAAGCAAATTTTTGTTAAAACTATTTTTCGTTTTTGCAAACTATTTTTTTTAATTTTCTTTTTGGTAAACCAAATCACAAGAATATTTGCAAATCAAAACTTTTGTGAAGTAATCATTTTTGAAATATCTAACCCAAATTAAATTTCAGTGTTTTTCCTGAAAAGAAAAAAAGATTCTTTTTAAGTTTAGAAAAAAAAATTCTATTGGAATTAATTTTAAAAGTAAAATTTTTTCTCATTAAAATTTGTTTTAATTTTCTTTTTTGTTAAAAACAATTTTTATATTTGTTTTCTTAAAGTTTTAATTAATTTTAATTTATTTTAAATTAAGTTTTTTATTTTTAAATTTCAATATCTTTGAATTAAAACATTTGGGGTTTACAATTTCATTTTTCAAGCGTATCTGAAAGATACTTATGTTTTTCTTATCGGTGATTTAATTTTTTTAGATTTGTTTTAGTTTGTCTCATCAAACATTATAAAACGATTTCGAAATAAAAATTTGAATTCAAAATAGAACTCTGATTCTCATTTTTGTTATAAAACAAAAACTCATTTTTGTAGAGAATAGTGCTCTTTATAGAAAACGAGCATAATAAAACGAGAATAAAAAAAAAGAAAAAATTCTAAGATATTTTAAACCTGGTTATTATTTGCATAGTTTTGATAGAAAATATTTTCTAAGCCATTCGTACTCATCATACGTTTGGCACTAATCATCAACTTACTAAGTGTGTCTAACAACAAGCACAAAGAAGTGTTTTACATTTTTTTTGTTTATGTTAATAATTTAACATAAATACCCCTGCGTATACTTTATTTTTAACATCGATCAATGTCGATTAATGCTTTAGCAACATATTTTGTGTATGTTCAAAATTTTATGTGGCAATTCTTTGGATATTTTTAGTTTCCGGGTGTTTAGCTACATTCATTTGTATACTGCAATTTTTGTTTATTTCCTTATCCGAGTGAAATAAAACCCTACTTTTATTTCACTTATAAATAGATAAGTAGCGTTTACCAAAAAAACTTACAAAAGATCATAATTTGGATTTTTCGATTGTTTTAATAGTTTTGAAAATCTATTATTATAGTTTTTCTCAGCTTTTAAATAAAATTTTTGTTTTTTTTTGCAATTACAAAAATATAAGCTTTTTAATTTTTATTTTAGTTACGGTTTGATTTTTTTTTTTTTTTTTTCTTTGGTTATATTCGATTAATTGTTTGAATCTTTTTGACTGAAATCTTTCCCACTTAAATATATATTTTTTTAAATATTTTTTTTTTTTTTTTTTAAACATGCCTGGGGAAGATGAAATTCAAGGAGCAGCGGCAGCTCCGCCTGCAGATAAATACCCCATATGCAGAGCATGTGCAGAGGCTATAACTTCCAAGACTTTGTTGGTTCGCACTTGCTGTGATCATATTTTTCACAAAGCATGTCTTTCTAAGTGTCTTAAGACAAGACCTTTTTGTCCGTTGTGCAATACGCGTATTGTAAATGATCCACCAACTCATGGAACTACTCCTCTCCAGACTCGTTCTGCGAATCGAAGTCAAAATCAACCACAATCTTTAGATCCACATAACCAATCGTTTGTTGGAAATCCCACATCAGATTCTGCGGGAGCAACGGCTTCTAATCAGGTTAATCCTGGTTTGAATACTTCAAGCCGGGAAGTGTCAAATGCCGGTGCATCTTCTGACCAAAATGAGTCCTTAAGAGACATGATAGCCACAATTATTTCTGCCCAGCAGGCTCAGCTCGTTGCTACTTTAAGTAATCAAATTTCTGATATGATAAACGTAAATTTGGACTCCAGATTGGCAGGACTAAACCTAGGTCAGCCATCTGTTGTAAATCAGAATGCAAACTTGATGTTACCACCACCTAGTTTACAAAATGTGGACCTGAGACTACCACCCCCTTCAATTCAGGCAAACATGACTCATACTTCGCCGCAAATGCATACTTTACCTGTCGTAGAGCAGCAGGCATTCCGGGAATTATTGGGTCTTAGGCCAGCTAGTGATGCTACTTCGTCTTTTCGGGATCAACATGAAGCTAATGGTGCCGTCTCAAGTTATCAAAATTCTGCTTCTAATAATTCATCCTCTTATGACTTTTTCCGTCCAGACAGAGTCATAAACATAATATCTAACTGGAAACTGAGATATTCGGGCAGCCCAGACTGTATGCCTGTTGATAAATTTATTTATCGCATTAAATCCTTGACTAATAGATCTTTGCGGGGTAATTTTGCTGTTTTATGCGACTACGCAAATTTATTATTTGAAAATAAGGCTAGTGAATGGTACTGGCGGTACCATAAAAGAGCCTCACCTATTGTATGGGTGGATTTGTGTGAAGCTTTGCGGGAGCAATATAGGGACATTCGGTCGGATGAGGATTATCGGGAATTAATTAGAGCCCGAAAGCAGAAATTCAATGAGCCCTTTGACACTTTTTATGAAGCGATAATGGATATAGTTGATCGTATGGAGGCTCCGCTGCATGGCGATGCTTTAGTTGAGGCATTACGTCGTAATTTATTGCCGGAAATTAAATCGCGTTACCTAGACACTGTGTTTACTTCGGTCCAGCATTTACGTAAAGTTTTGCGTCGTCGCGAACAGTTCGCGGCTGATAACCACTCTAAATCCAGTCTTGGTTTTTCCAAATCTCAGCCAACTCAGAAACGAATTTCTGAAGTTGAGCAGGATTTTGAAGCCGATATTCAGGATACTTTTAATCTGGATACAGATGAGATAGCAGCGTTAAATTTTACATGCTGGAACTGCCGTGAAGCTGGCCATAGTTACCAACATTGTTTTAAAAAGCGAAACATATTTTGCTATGGTTGCGGTAAACCCGATACTTATTTACCTGATTGTGAAACTTGCTCTTCAAAAAACGGGAGATCGAGTGCACAGAAAAGTGCACGCAAACCCTTGAAAAACAAGACAACCGAGACAGATGTGTAGTTTCTATTTTGAAACGTAAAACCGGAAATGATACAAATTCAACCGGAAATACTTATTATACCGGACATACTCTTGATTCATCAAAAACTGATGTTTCGGATAAATTACCTGATTTTTCAAATACTCCCCAAAGATTTAAACCCTTTCATATACGATTAAAAGAATATAACCAAGCTCGTGATAGAATTTTCAATGAGACCCCTGATTCTTCTCGCTCTACTCTACGTATGCGAAGTTTTTGGCAAAAGGTGAAGCAGTTTAGGAAAAAGTTTGTTTGCTTTGTCTTAGATAAGCCCTGTGACGTGCGACCATATGCTGAGGTCACTCTCTTTGGTAAAAACTTCTTAGGTTTGTTGGATACTGGAGCTTCAATCAGCTGCATCGGCTCGGAAGCGGCTCAAAATTTTTTGGTTTCTGGTATGCCATACCGGAAGCTGAAATCATCGGTCAAGACAGCAGATGGTAGAAGTCAGAGTGTAGTTGGTTTTACTGAAACGTTAATTGGTTTTAAGGGTGTTGAAAAAATGATAACAATTTTTATTGTTCCCGGTTTGGAAAGAAATTTATTTTTAGGTGTAGATTTTTGGGATTTATATAATTTACTTCCTTCTGGCTTAGAGAGATTTAATAATTCTGATATTTCGTCAATTAGTGAACTTGTGAATCAAATTCCTCTGACCCCAATTCAGCGGCAGCGGTTACAACAGGTGATTGCATTGTTTCCATCATTTGCCAAGGAGGGTTTGGGGAAAACGAGTGTTCTGTGTCACGTGATAGATACGGGTGATGCAAAGCCTATAAAGCAGAGGCACTTTCCTGTTTCTCCGGCCGTAGAAAAGCTGATATACGATGAGCTAGACAGAATGCTGGCTTTAGGCGTTATCGAAGAATCCAACAGTGCTTGGTCTTCTCCAGTGGTGTTACATAGGAAGCCAGGGAAAAATAGGCTCTGTTTGGATAGCCGCAAATTAAACTCGGTCACTATAGGCGATGCTTATCCTCTTCCACAAATTGATGGTATTCTTAGCAGACTCCCTAAGGCAGAATTTATAACTAGCTTGGACCTCAAAGATGCTTTTTGGCAGATTCCGTTAGATGTAGGATCTAGAGATAAAACAGCATTTACCGTATCTGGGAGACCGTTATACCATTATAACGTTATGCCTTTCGGGCTATGTAACGCTCCTCAAACCATGTCCCGGTTAATGGACAAGGTTATACCACCGGCTCTCAGGGCGGAAGTGTTTGTTTATCTCGATGATCTTTTGATCATTTCTGAATCTTTCGAAAAACATCTTGACGTCTTAAGAATTGTTGCGCAAAAGATTAAAGACTCTGGACTGACCATTAATGTTGAAAAAAGTCATTTCTGTGTCCCTGAAGTAAAATATTTAGGACACTTGGTTGGTAACGGGGTTATTCAGACGGATCCGGAAAAAGTGTCCGCTATAACTGACTTCCCAGTTCCGCGATCCGTAAAACAAGTTCGAAGATTTCTGGGAATGACGGGTTGGTACCGGAAGTTTATACGGAATTATGCTGCTGTTACTACCCCTATAACTGATTTGCTGAAAGGTAAAAAGAAATTTGTGTGGACTGATGAGGCCCAGAAAGCTTTTGATGTTTTAAAATCCTATTTGAGCACTGCACCCGTTTTACATAGTCCTGATTTTTCGCAACCTTTTTATATACATTGCGATGCAAGTAAAACTGGGATAGGAAGTGTCTTGGTGCAAAAGAATGCGGAGGGTGAAGAGGTTCCGATAGCATTTATGTCTAAGAAACTCAACCAAGCCCAACGTAACTATACAGTCACCGAACAAGAGTGCTTAGCAGCTTTGCTAAGTATTAAAAAATTCAGAGCTTATGTTGAAGGACATGAGTTCACTGTCATCACTGACCATGCGTCATTGAAGTGGCTCATGTCCCAAACTGATCTCAGTACGCGGCTTGCTCGATGGGCTTTAAAACTTCAAGGTTACAAATTCAGCATTCAGCATAGGCGTGGTACCCAGAACATAGTTCCTGATACTCTTTCTAGGGCTAATACCGAGGACTTGTCCGAATTGAGTGTTTTAAGTCTGTCTGGTTTAGAAAATGACAGCGGGGTCTTCGTGGATCTTGAATCCACACATTTTCAGTCGGACGAGTATAAAAACTTACTGGAAAATATTGGGAAAAACATAGATAAAATGCCTGACTTGAAAATAGTTGACGGATACCTTTACAGACGTACAGAACATGCCACGGGAGAACAAGTCCAAGACGATCTTGCGTGGAAATTGTGGATACCAAAAGAGATGGTACCTGAAGTACTGCATGATGACAGTTTGTCAGCGCATGGCGGTATAAATAAAACGTTAGAAAAAATTCGAAGATTTTACTTCTGGCCAAATCTTGCGGTAGACGTTAAGAATTTGTAAGGCATCCAAACATCCAAATCAAATTTTGAGACCACCAATGGGGAAAACGACTGGGACCCAGCGTTTCTTTCAAAAATTATATGTTGACTTTTTAGGACCATACCCCAGGTCTAGGTCAGGGCACATTGGTATCTTTATAGTTTTAGACCACTTTTCGAAATTTCCTTTTCTGAAACCTGTAAAGAAATTTACTTCAGACGTTGTCGTTAAATATATGGAACAGGAATTATTTCATACTTTCGGGGTCCCTGAAAACATCGTATCAGATAACGGTTCACAATTTAAATCGAATCAATTTAACGATTTTCTCAAACGCTATGGTGTACACCATACTTATACAGCGGTACATGCCCCTCAGGCAAATGCGTCTGAGCGGGTAAACCGGTCTGTTTTATCTGCGATAAAGTCATACGTGAAACCTGATCAAAAGAACTGGGATGAGTTGCTTAGCAACATTTGTTGTGCCCTACGGTCGGCAGTTCACTCAGCCATTGGGACTTCCCCATATTACCTCACTTTTGGTCAACATATGATCACAAATGGTGCAACTTACCCCCTTTTACGACAGCTGCAAATGTTGGAAGATCGTACTGTTCGTTTTGACCGAGAAGATTCACTTCAGATTATGGGCAAGAGGGCTGCTGAAAAGATGCAGAAGCAGTTTGAAAGAAATGAACGTTCCTACAACCTAAGAGCTAGAGAGGTGTCCTATGATGTAGGTCAGGAGGTTTTCCGTAGGAATTTTAAGCAGAGTAGTTTCGAACAAGGCTACAATGCTAAGCTTGCTCCAACTTTTGTCAAGGCTCGTATACGTAGAAAGCTAGGAAATAGTTATTATGAGCTTGAAGATTTGAAGGGAAACTTATTGGGAAACTACCACGCGAAAGATATCAAACAATGATTTTTTTTTTCTCTTTTTGCAAGCGAGATCAGCTTCGTGAGTTGATACTTCAACCCCCGAAGTCTGATTTTGGCGGGGGGGATTTGTACTGGCGCTTGCATTGATTTATTTTATTTTTTTTTATTAAATTATTTACATGATTTTTCTATATTTTACATGGATAGACACTGCCATCTATATGTCAAACATACACACCACTCTAACTTACAATTATTTTCATTTATGCTTTTTATCGTTATTTGCATATACATAAATTTTGTAGTTTTTGGAATAAAAGCGTTGTTTTATCAATTTTGCAAAATCACGCACATAAAACCAAGCTTTCGTTTGGACAATTTTGAAATTCTCAGCCATAGTTCTGCCAAGCCGTCATAGAGAAAAGTTATCTCTTTTTGAAAGTGAAAGTTTTTTTTAAAAGTTTTCTAAGTGGAAGTTTTTTTTTGTGATCCTTTTTATTTGTTCAAAAAAATTAAGGGTGTCATTAAGAAGGATTTAATCCTTAAATAAATTAAATAATTTTCATTTGAAAATGTAAGTAGTTTTTTTTTAAAAAAAAAAAATATTTCCTATTCGGAATAAATTTTTTTTTACTAACAAACAATTTTGTTTGTACTTTTATTTTTTTAAACAGAAACCTTTTGTTGAAAGGATTTTTTTTTTTGGCAAGGCAAAGAGGGGCCTTAAAAGGACATTTTAACAAATCTGTGCAAAACCGAAATTCGGAAATTTGGTCCTGTGGCAGAGTCTAAAATTTGGCAAGGATATTTCAATAATCCAAAAACCAATAATTGAAGTATTAAAACTTCTAATTTGCTGGTTTTGGTGCTAGGATTTTTATTTTTTTTTCTACCAAGTGTCGAATCATAAGGTAACTACTTTTGTATAAAAACCAAGCAAAACTCTTCAAAATCACATATCATTTTTTTATATTTTTATGTAGATTTGGCACTTGTTTTGTTATATAAAACCAACATAATTTTAACAAAGAGGTGCATAGAGGGAAAAAGAAAAAGCTTTTGGTTTCTCATCCATATTCGCTGAGGTTGATCTTCAATTTAGTTCTCCTCTCAAAAGTGCGGTGTGTGTTTGTCTGACGGAATTTGGCGGTAATTAAGTGCGGTGTAATTTGTATAAAAAAAAAAGTGCTGAAAACTTCATGAAAAATTCCAGAGAAAAGTGCTAAAATCCCTATCAAAAACGTCCCTTAAAGTGATCTAAAATTTTCTTTATAAAAATAGTCAAAAATTAATATTTCCAAACAAATTCCAAGTTAAAATCATGGCAAAAATTTCTTTTATGTAGCAAAAAAAATTAGAGTCAGTGAAATATAAAAAAAAAAAACAACAACATTGAATATTTTTGCAAAGATTAAAAGAGGAAAAAAAAAGTTACACTACTCGACGGGTTTTTTTCTTGAATTGCATAATTCCGTTTTAATCCTGAAAATTGTTTAAAAACCTACAAAAAAAAAAATATAATTGCTACATAAAGTGTGAAATTAAAAAAATGTGAATTTAAATATTTTATTAGTTCATTTTTCTTTAAATCGTCCTTTGTTAAAGTTCAGAATTATGATCTAATAGTGTAAACTTTATAAAAAAATATTTTTTTTTCTTAATTTTTATTAGAATTATTTTCTATTCAATTTTTTTTTTATTAATTCTTTTTATTTTAAATGTTCAAATTAAAGGACAGATATTCTTATAAGTTTTTTTTTAATTTGTGTCGCGTTGTGTTAAACACTTGTTTTAAATTCTTTTGCTTTTTAAAATTTTTAATGCAATTGCATTAAGGCTTAACAAACCATACACATTTGCTCAAACATACATATATTGAACTGAATTTGCTCATTGGTAGTTGTTTACATGGCAATGCTATAAATGATCTTCGAATAAATGTGTATAAAGGTTCTCTTAATGATGCAATCGCTTTGAACTAATCGTTAAAATTAATAATTTCAATTAAATAATTCAAATTGTATTAATTATGCCCTTTTAAGTAAGAATATCCTGTTCCTTTAATTCGAATTTGCCCCCAAGTGTATATGTGAAGTGTTTCATGGTATAATTTACCTACATTAGAACAAAAATTTTAATAACCCATTTTTAAACTAAACTCTCTTAATGTTAATAATGTTGCTAAACATTTAACTGCAACATTCTCTTAGGAACATTGCAACGTAAAGAGAATTTAAGAGTAAAAGTCAACAACATCAACAAATGCAGATCTCTTCGAAAGTACTTTCGTCGTGGGAGCATCATATATAAATGTAAGTTTGTTTAAATTATTTTTGCAATTTTTTTTATATAGTTTTTTTAAACTCTCTTTTCGGGTTTTTTTTATTTTTTTTGAACATATGTTTGATTTCTTTTTGTGAATTTATTTAAATTAAAAATTAGAGTGACCAGTTAAAAATTTGAAAATTAAAATTAAATAATTAAGTTTTTTTCGCATAAATTAATGATAATTTAATTGAATTTTTATTTTAAAATGAAGTTTATTTAATTTCAAATACATATCATTTATTGTTTTATTAAATTTTGAGCTGGTACTCTAAGTTTTCGCGATTAAAATATTTTGATTCTTTTCCTTCGGGTCAATGACCTAAATATATAAAATTAACCCATGAAACACGAACTTTTTATTTTTGTCCCCATATAAAATATATTATTAAAATATTTTTTTTATTAAATATTAATTTAATTAATTTTACTCTAAAATGTTAATTTTTTAACACAATTTTTTTTATTGAATTTATTAAATATTTTCAAATTCTAAATTCTTTTCGAAATTTGATTTTTTTTTTGTCTATTTAATGAATTGTGCTAATTCAAATTTAATGAAATTAAATTCGGTTTTTGTTATAATTTTTAATTTTATTTTTATCTTTATTTTTAAATGAATTTTTCTTTTTAATAAATCAATATGATTTCTGAGTAAATACAAATAATTCTGTTTTGATTTAAAAACTTTTTGGGAGATCGTTGTGGTTCAAAGTGGGATTATTATATAGATTTTTTCAGGTTTTCAGCAATAATAATAATCAAGGCTGGGAGGGCAAAATAGTTATGGCAATTCCATCTGGTCATAACTCAATTTTTGCAGCTTTAAGGAAAATCTGTTAGTAGACAAGTTTTTTTTTTCATTATTTTATTTTCATTTTCCCTGTTTGTTTTTCTTTCCATTTTCTTTATTTCTCTTAACTTTCAATGCACACTAATAAAAATAAATTTATTTGTTGTGGCTAATTGGCAAAGAGGCAGCGAAAGTTTAGAACCTCCCCCTCTGACGAGCAATAATTCTGGTGAAAACGTGTGCCCTTTTGTAATGCTTCACCCTACCATCCGCCAATCCAGTATCCACGTTATATGCTACAGACTCTATTGTTCTCAAATTTGTAATCTAAAATTCGCATTTTAAATTTTTATTTAATTTTTTAAGGTCCTTTTGGTCTGGAAAGAAATACATATGAAAATAATAGAATTTTTCTATAGAAAAAATGTCTCAGAATCTGAGAATTTTTCTGTAGAAAAAATGTCTCAGAATCTGAGAATTTTTCTATAGAATAAATGTCTCAGAATCTGTTTTCTATAGAAAAAATGTTTCAGAATCTGAGAATTTTTCTATGGAAAAAATATTCCAGTATCTGAAAATTTTTCTATAGAAAAAATGTCTCAGAATCTGAGAATTTTTCTATAGAAAGAAATGTTTTTGGTTACATTTTTAATTATTATTTTTATTTGTTTTAGCTTTTTTTATTTAATTTTAACCAAGGATGGGTACCAATTCGATAAAAGTATTGGTATTGGTATTGGTTTTTAAAATTATATTAGTATTGGTATAGGTATTGGTTTTCATTTTTTGTTGAATTGGTATAGGTTTCGGTATTGGTTTTGAATTATTTAGGTATTGGGTATTGGTATTGGTTTTAGCCTCGAATTGGTATCGGTTTTTAATAAGTATTGGTATTTATCTTATATCGGTTTTGGAATTTGTATGCAAAAGGTTTTGTCGTTAATATTAATTTATTTAACGTACGTCGTCCTTCTGTCCGCCCCACAGTGAACACTGTGATGGTAGTTTTTTTGACCAAAAGTCTCTACAGGTCGTAAATGTTAACCGATCTTTTTGAAATTCAGAAATTAAGCCTATATTAAGGTAATTAATAAGTGCCTTGAAAGTTTTTGAAATCGGACCTACAAGGAAACTATTTCAGGGTGGACACTTCATTTTTAATCAAATTCACAGATGTTATAGATGAATCAAATGAAGAGACACTTGTCTTTTGATTATGTATTTGAATTCGAGATGGTCTGTGGTCCCGTTATTTGCGTGACTCAAAAAACCACGTGATTCAGGCGTGAGCGATTTTTATTTAAATCACGTGATTATTGAGCGATTTTCATTTAAATTAAGTGACTATATTAGGGTAGGTTAACCTAACGTAACCTAGGGTAATAAATAAGTGCCTTGAAACTTTTTGGATTCAGACCTACAAGGAAATTTTTTCAAGGGTGGACACTTCATTTTAATTAAAATTTACAGATGTTATAGATTAAACAAATGAAGAGACACTTGTCTCTTGTTTATGTATTTGAATTGGAGATGGTCGCTGGTCCCGTGATTTGCGTGACTCAAAAAAGTGATTTTCATTTAAATCACGTGATGTTGAGTTTAAAAATTCTAAGTGAGTGTCTAGAGAGTGGGTCGAATTTTTGCGTGAAGGATTTTATTTTTGAAAAACCCCTTTAAAAAAAATAAATAAAAAAAAATTGTGGAAACCTCATTTTTAAAATCATCGTTATCAAAAGTTCTACGCCCTTTCAAAAAACTGTCTGGGCCAGAATTATCCTTTCTATCCCAACTTTCCAAAAAATTTGCCCGCTTGTGTCCGTTTTCAAAAATGGAATTAAAATAAATTTTATAAAAAAATAAAATTTATAAAAAAATTCGATTTTTTTTTTTTTTTTGAAAACTCCCTTTTAAAAACTCATCGTTATAAAATGTTCCACGCCCTTTCAAAAAACTGTTTGGACCAGGATTATCCTTTTTAGCCATACTTTACAAAAAACTTGCCCGTTTGTGCCAGTCAACACAAATTGAAATGCCAAAAATTAAAAAAAAAAAAATAAAAAAAATTTTGTGAAACACCCTCTTTTTTAAACTCGTCGTAATCAAAAGTACCACACTACTTCAAAAAACTGTCTGGACCGCCTAACCGGGAATTTCTTTTTTTTTCAATGTATTGAAAACAATTTTTAATACGATAAAAAACCATTTTTCGTGTAACCGTTTTTCTCGAAATCGGTTTTTTGTGTATTCGGGTTTCATTTTATCCAGTATTAATATAGAAATAAATATGTTTGTACTTTTGGAAAAACTTAAAAATTGTTAATTCATAAAATTAATTTATTCAATTATAAAATGCTCATTTTAACAACTTTTGATTTGTTCATCTCCCTTTCTATTAATATTTTAAACGCAGACGAAAAAACGGGAAAAAGAGGCAGGTCAGTCTTAATGCTAGTAAACCAAAAAAGATTTTAGCGTCCTCAGTTTTGGATTATGTCGCGGAACATTTTGGAAAAACTATTTAAAATGGAACAATTTTAAAAAATTTAAATAAAAAAAATTAAAAAATCACAAAAAAATAGAATCAGGAACTGTCCATACCCATTTACAAGTTGTACATCCTTTTGTCAAATAAATTAATCAAAAAATAAAAACAAGGTCCCGCCTTAATAATGTATAAATTTGTTAGCTTTTTTGATAACGGTATATGGAGATTTAAAAATAAATATTTTATTTTTGATTGATCATTCCAAGAGAATGGCTGTACCTATTATTACAAAAATTACAGACAAGGTGCATCAAGTCATACTTAATACAATAGAGCATTCACTTTTTCTAATTTTCTAATTTTTTTTATCAATTGTAAATAGTTTTTTAGGCATTTGTGCCTTTTCATTGGCATTAGTACAAATAATGCCAATGTCAAAAAATTTCATTGGCAATAAATGCTAATGCTTTTTTTGGCAGTGGCATTAGTTCCAACTAATGCCAATGAAAATTCAATGCCAATTAAAAATTCCCATGTATGGGTTAGATTGACCATTGTACAATCGTCAAACTTACCCACACACGATCAATATACACTGAAAAAAAAATTTACCATTTTTAAAGCGTGTTGAACTTAGTTTAAAAAAAGAAGGGTATGCGAGGGCTCCAAAGATTTTAATTCTTCTTCCAAGTATATTTTTTCCTAAAACATAGTAATGCATTTACTTAAATATATCTTAAAAGTAAGTAAAATTGTACTTAATATAAGTTTAATTGTTTTTATCCAGATGAAAAATATTTTTTTAAAATAAGTAAAAATTTCCTTAAACTTACGGATTCTGTTGACCCTATGGAGTCCCAATGTGAGGACCCTATGGGCCCCCATATACGGGGTCCACCCATGAGTATGTGCGTACACTATTATAGGGTCACTATTGATTTGGATCCAAAATTTTGGTCAGAATCGCTCTATCTTGCTTAGTTTTCGAGATACGGGAATGGGGTCTTGAGAAATTTGATCCTGAAATAACTCGAAAACTATAACTCGGAGGGCTTTAGGGTCTTCAGGGGTCATATTCTACAAGTTAAGTACTACAATTGTGCCTTTAGAATTTTTTTCGTATTTGCAGTATTTGCAGAGTTATAGGCATTTGAAAATTCAGCGAAAATCGAAATTTGGATTTAAAGTTAGGGTCTCATGGGGTCTCCAGATGGGGCCCTCAGATGGGGTCCCCAAAATACCTTAAGTATCTTTTCCTTAAGTTAAGTAAATTCTTTCTTAAACTGATGAAGATATGGATTCAAATATAGTCAATGAAATCAATAAAATAAAGATTACTTTTTTCTTAAATTAAAACAAAAATTGATTAAATTAAAGAAAATGCGTTTTGGAATTAAAGATTAGTACTTATTTGATTCAATGTCTGGAAAATGTCTATACTATTTTTAAGTAAGTCACGTACTTATTTATTTTTTTTGCACACAATTTAATTTTTTTTCTTTTAAGTAAAACTAAATTTTTTAATAAACCCGTTTTTTCTTAAATGCAATCAATTCGCCATAAATGTAAAGAATATTTAACTTAATTTAAAAAATCAAATTAAGGAAAACTTTTGTGCTTTTTTAAGTATTTGCATGTACTATCTTCAAGTTTACTTTCTTTGTTTTAAGTAAAACCACTTTACATTAAGATAAGTTGAAGTAAATTCAAAAAAATTTGCTTACTTAAATTAATAACAGTGTTTATTTAATTTCAGTATAGTTATTTTTTTCAGTGTAAAAGAAGAAGGAGAAGAAGTGCAAAAATCATAATAAATCTATTTGACAGCATTCATCGCGCGGAGGAAAAATTAAAAAAATTCCTAACTATTTTTTATATATTTATATTTTGGAGGGTATAAAAAATAAAAATTTCCTTGATTTTCGATAATCTCAAATGCGTAACAAATTACCTAATTTTTATTGGTCAGTTTTTACTCCATTTATGTCCACTGTACCAATGCGAGAAGAACTTATTTTTCGCTTCTTTTTTAAATAATAATGATAAAATTAAAGTTAAAGCCAACTAAATCAAAAGTGGTTTACAAAAATATATTTTTTAAGGCGTTTTAATTTTATCTCTGTTGAGAAAAATTAAAAAAAGGAAATTTTATAAAACTAAAGGCCTATTCACACCTGAGGTGATATCTCGTTCGAACGAGATTTTGATCATATGGTCTGTATTATTTTATACACAACCATATGATCGAAATCTCGTTCGAACAAGATTTCACCTCAGGTGTGAATTGGGTATAAGATTCAATTTTATTTTTCCTTTTTTGGAAAAAGGTACTTTTTTAGTGAAATTAGCACCGGCAGATCTTAAAAATCTTGCCAAAAAATGTTTAATATTCCGTTATTCCAGAAAAGCCATATAAATTGCGGTGGTAAGGGGAGATATTTTTTAATTGCAGAAAGATGACACTTAACATTTGTAACAAAATATACCTGAAATTCATCCTTTCACACATATTTTTTTAAGTGATTGAAATGGGTTATCGTGCAGGGGCCCCTTCTTCGATTTTAGATCTTTTTGTAATTACACGGGCAATTTTTTTTTCTTATATGGAGTTCACACAACAAGTTGTTTAACAAAACACCAGTAACTGAATAAAAACGTAATGGATACAGAACAAATAATTTTTTAAACACGTACCCCTTAAACTCTCAAAAATAGCAAGTGTGAACCGCACATTATGCATTCTTAAATTATTTTATAATATGACTGTGCCTCTAATAAAACAAACAAAATTTTTTTTCTGGATTCTGGTGTTGTGACATATAATTTTGTAAATGACTGCTTGGGATTTCCAAAAAAGGACATTAGTATTTTTTTTACAACGCAAAGTGCAGTGACATTCAATATATGTGCATCACATATTAATAATGTTTGCAAAAGAAAAAAACTCATTACAGAAAAGGTCTAAATTTTTTAAGATATACTTTTATTAGGGGTCATAAAAATCACGTAACGTGACAAAAAATATTTGTTTTATGTTTTTATGGCTTTTAAAATTCAAGTAGCTAACTCCTTTTTGTTATATGACTTTGCATGCAAACGATTACTGATCGATGTAACATCTTTTGTAAACATCTGTAGCAATTCGTTAGTCAGGTAAAACCTAATAATGCGATGGAAAGAAAATGTTTGACGTCACAATTAAAACAAACGAAAATAAGAATACAAAAAAACCGAAACAAAACCGATACGAAAGTAGAAAAAAATGAATTGGTATTGGTTTTTTATTGGTATTGGTTTTGAAGAATAAAAGTATTGGTTTTTAATTGGTATTGGTAGTGGGGAATCAGTATTGGTTTTTTATCGGTATTGGTATCGCACAAATAAAGGTATTGGTTTTTAATTGGTATTGGTTTTCAATTTGAATTGGTATTAACGGGTATTGGTATCGAAAAGGTATTGGTACCCATCATTGATTTTAACACGTTTGTTTTAAGCCTTCATTAGCCTTTTTTATTTTAAATAAAATATATAAAAATGCATTTATTGTTTTTTGATATTTGAATTTGGAAAAGTTAGGGTGGTTTTATAAAAAGCAATTTCAATGTATATGTACATAATTTTCATGTATTTCCAGGCATTTCTACTTTAAGTTTACTAAATAAACATGTTTATTTAGACACAAAACGTGTAAATTTTCCTGAAACATTTTTGTTGCGAAGCATTTTGTAGACACATGAATATGTTCGTTTACATACTTTGTGTCTATCACTTTTAGCACAACAAGTATTTTTACACGGTTTATAGTAGGAGACAAGTTACCTACTATAAACAGGGTAAATTTACATGAAAATTAATTAGAGTGTATAAAATGTATTTTTTTAAACATAATATTAACATAACATTTTCTTAACAAAACATTTTCTGAATGATTTTTTATAAATTTTGTTGTTTCCATGATATATTAAACCCCGGCTTCTGGATTATTAAGCGTTCTAGAGAGACCTTAAGAGCGGATTACAATGTTCAGTAAGCTGCTAACTGTCGATTTAATGGAGCCATATATCAGAATTTGTGTAAAATAGTTAAATTTAATGGGGAGTTATTTTATAACGGAGCATTGACTAATCCAGCCTACGTGTGATGCTAGTTGGGCCTGATCATATTTGGGTCTCATCTTTTTGTAAAAATTTCGATCAATATAAAACTCATAATTCACTCTGCATATAAATTTTATAAGTGGATTTACATTTTAATTACAATGTACAACAAGAAAAATTGGCCTCAATGGCTTCACCACCATTTGAAAGTAGACAAAGTCAGTTCGGATTTTTTTATGGCCCACTGAAGTTTTTAATTTTTTATCAAAGCGTTTGGAAAACATCAGAAACACAATAATAAAAACACATAGTTCAAAATATGGTTTCACACACAGTAAAATTGCATGGCGGTTCTTTTCGTAAAACATATTAACCCTCTAACTGCCATTTAAAGGGGTAATTTTAGTCCGTTTTCAAAAACTAAACGCAGAAATTTAATAAAACGTCCATTTAAAGGGTTTTAATGTTCTACAGATATTTTCTTCATAAAATTTCATTAGGGGTTGTCAAAGGTTGAAAGTTTGTGCGATATGCGCAAAATGCTTAAAAATAGAAAAATATAAAGAATCATATTTTTATTGAGTTTTTGTTTACCATAGCAGTTTTATATAACACGAAAAAATAGTGTAAGTATACTTTTGAGCTAAAAATTATGTTCCAATGTGTTTTATAAGAATGACGATTCTTTTCTTTGACCAAGTTAACCCTCTAACTCCCATTTTAAGGAGTCATTTTTAAAATTAATAGATAAAAGTGTATAAAAGAAGGCAGTTAGAGTATTAAAATGTTTTGCTAATATTTTGTGCATTAAATTTTACTAGGAGCATTAGTTTAGCTTTACAATAAAAAAATATTTAAAATAAAATTTTTGGAAAACGTGGTGATCAGAATAAAATAAATAAAAATGCAAAGGAACAAAAAAATATTTAATTATTCATTCAGAATTTTAAAATATAAACATAAACACCCGGAATCAAAAACTACTGCGATTTCAAATTTTTAGTTTAAAATCGAATATTGAAATCCTATTTCATTAGTCGACTTACTCGATTTTTGGGGGATTGTGGTTAGACTGAATACTTTATTATCTTTCGATAGCCTTCCGATACATTTATAATTATTTCGTATTTTTGTAATGTGTTGTGAAATTTTGTTTAATAAATTGCAATTAAAAATTTGTCTTAATAAAACCAAAAGTAATAGTAATACTATTTTAAATTGTTTGAATTTTAAATACCATACTGATACTGCTAGTTAAAACATTTTATATACTTCCTGAAAAGTAAAACAATTTGTGGATATGTATTATAATTTCAAAAACATCCCGTGTAAAAAAGTTTAGATCTTAGTGGATCTAATTATATATAAATATATCTAGTTACATCTTATACCAGATCTAATTATATCTAGCCAGATATGCGAGATATTGGATTATATTTAGTCATATCTCGTAAAACATGTGCTTTCATTTTGTACGATTTTTTTTATATCTGTCATATATAATAAGATCTTGGATGTATAATCAGATCTGTTGCCATATCAAATTTGGTTAAAGTTTTTTGTTGTGTTAAGTGAACAACCCTAATACTCAAAATCTCCATCCTACAATATTTTGCAAATATTTGTTTTTATTTTATTATTTCTTTGCAAAGAAAAAAATAACAGACACAAAACAAATAACAAAATAAAATTGTTTTTTTTATTTTTGTTAATTTGAAATTTGTTCAAAAGAAAAATATGTCAAAAAATTAAATACTTTTGAAAATCAAAACATTAATTTTCATTATTACAAAAAAAAACTTTTTTAAGCTTTATACAGATGCTGTAACGTTGAAAAAAAAACATAAACGGATGAGTCGAACATTCCCTATCCAGTATCTGAAATTCGAAAGGAGAAATCACTTGAAGGAACTTTAAAAACTCGGCAGATAAAATGGAGAACTTGGGATTACATCTACAATGTGTAAATGAAAAATTAGCAGATCTAATAAATGCAGGAAGGCATTTACTGTTGTGGATTCTAAAATAAAATTGGCTCTGTTTTCTGGTGTTAAAATGGGAAAAGGTTTTTATTTATAAATCTTTAAGAAAACTGTGTTATCATAAATAATTTTACCAAATTTTCCATCTGAATGCTTCAGAACAAATATTTTAATGCACTTTCCGCACCGAAATTTTCAAAAGCTTTTTGGTAAGACGCTTAAATAATATACCTTTTTCCATTTTATGCACGCTAGTAGAATTTATTTTAAGTTTTTTTTCATGTGATTTTAAATAATATTAATAGTGAACCGCCCCACAGTGTGTTTTTTTGGTAGTGTGAGTGGTCAAAAATTTAGAACTTTAAAACGGTTCAATATTTTGGATCGTGGTTTTTTGCGTTTTGTTCTTCAATAATGTAGCTTTAAAAAAACAAATAAAAAGATATAACTCCATAACAAAATTAGTGGATTAAAGCTAACAAAAAATAAAAAAAAAATTGTTTAAAGAAATTCTAGATCTTTCTGTAATTTTTGTCTACTTTCTTTTTAACAAAATAAAGAAGTGATGGTGTCATGATATCATTAACAAATCACTATATCTGTATTTTTGTGCACAGAAGATGCACTTTTAGCAGATGTTCATCTTAATTCTCTATACTCCTTATTTTTGCTTCGTAAGCATCTTCCGATAACTCACCAATTGAAAATAGGTGATGTTGTATAATTTGTGTATCATGGAAAAGAAACTTATGGACTGTTGGAGATAAATTTCTCCAGAATCAATATAGATCGATACAAATTTTTAAAGGTTTTTAAGAAACTCTCCCAACTTTTTAGAAGCGATGATGAAAGGATGTTTCCCTTTTTTTAAAATCTTTTTAATATCTTTGTTAACAATTTTAAGACAAAATGTTCATATTTGACTTTTGTGCTCTTGGTGGGCTACCATTCCATATACTTACTTTTAGGATTGCAAAAAAAAAAATAAAAAACTTAAGATTTCTTCGGAGGTTGCAAATACATATGATCAGTTAGCATCCCCTTCCAGTTATCGTAGGGAGCTGAAATTGGTCTCAAAAATTCCTTAAGATCCCTCTTTCAGAAAATTGACGTTTTCACTTTTTTTGCTTTCAATATTCGCACAGCTATAAGCTGTCAAATATACAGCAAGTGCGTTAAAGGAATTTGCGCCCAATCAATCAGTGAGTTGTTTTGGGTAAATTTTTTATAAATTGTAAATAAATGTTTTATAAATTTGGGTCTAAAAAATTTAATTGAAATCCAAAGGTGTCTTACTTTTGAAATTTTGTCGTATTCGGTCAAATTCTTGATTGGTTTATTAATTTGGGTTATTGTTGTTCTTATGTTCAAGTATGGCATGCCACTTCGCGCAAGTTGTACGGACTTTTGTTTCCGTCCGTCTGCCGAAATAAACTATGTAAACGCGATACAGACCGGAATTATCAATCGATTTTGCTGAAATTTAAAATTAATGTTTTTTTGTTGCAAGAACGAAACCTGTAAAATTTTGACAAAATCGATCGATGTTAACTCATAGCCCTAATGTTAGTTTTACTTAAAAACCTTTAACAATAGTTTTTTTTATATATACCCAATTAGAAATTTTGTCTTTAAGACAATGTCAATAATGATTCATCAGGTAGAAGTCAGCAAGTGAATACATTTTACTAAAGACAACTTAATGACATGTCATAATTTTTGTCGGAGCTCCCCAAGTTCTATAAATCTACTGACTTGTCATATAAGTTGGCTTATCAATTTAGAAAAATCATGTCTTTAATTCTGACAATTATATAGCAAATCCGACCCATCACTAAAAATTTTTTTTCCGATGTAAAATCGATGTAATTTTGTTTAATCCTTTAAAACTTTTTTAATTTTCTTTGTAAATAAAAAAATAAAATTGAATTGGTCTTAAAACAATATTAAAAAATCTACAACATGTAAGCTGTCGAACCTGCTAGACAACTACACTCAAAAAATTTCATGCATAAAAATACGAAGTATTATTTCGTAAAATTTTTTTCGTACATATTACGAAATTTTTGTACATATTACGAAATTTTTGTAATTTTACGAAAACTTGGAATTTCGTCAAAATACAAATTTCGTTTATTTTACGAAGTACATTTCGTAGCCAAAAAAATACGAAATACTTCGTATCTTACCGAAATATTTCGTAATTTAACAAAATATTTTTTGGAAAAAAAAATCACAAAATCAAGGGGTTTGATTTATTTATCTGACTAGATTTAACAATTAAAAAAATGGAATAAAAAAAATTGTTCCTTCTCTTTTTAATTTTTGTTTACGGTTTCTAATTTTAAATTATTTTAAGTATAACACAAAGTCAAATCACCCAAGATATATTTTTCAATGCAGTCTGTTAGGTGTTGCGACATTAGTGAAAAGTTATACGGGCATGTCACCGAGTCAATTCCGTTTAGAAATGGAATTGGAAATGGAAAAATATGTCGTAACTTTACGAAAGATTTTCGTTAAACTAAACATAATTCGTATTCACAAAAAAAAACTTCGTAATATGTATGTACAAAAATATTTTGTATTTTTACGAAATATTTCGTAACTATACAAAATATTTCGTAGTTATACAAAATATTTCGTAACTTTCCGAAATATTTTCGTAAAAATAAACATAATTCGTATTTACAAAAAAAAACTTCGTAATATGTACGAAAATATTTAGTATTTTTACGAAATATTTCGTAGTTATACTAAATATTTCGTAAATTTACGAAATATTTTCGTATTTATTTCGTAAATATCACAAAAAAAACTTCGTAATATTTACGAAATGCCATAGGTAAATATTACGAAATATTTCGTTCCGGCAAAACCACGAAATATTTCGTACAATGTACGAAGTATTTCGTTCATTTTACCTATGAAATTTTTTGAGTGTAGGCCAATCACAACTTAAAATTGTTTGCAATTAAATATATTTTGAAATCATAATATTTTCAAATTTGTCAAAAGCAAAATAAATTGAATAAGTCGTCAGTGACAACTCGTCACCTTAATTGTAAAGGGCTCCTGCAATATTTTTTTTATAAATGACTTTTTTTGTTTTGTATAAGTAATATTAAAAACAACTAAGATACGCTTAAATAACTCTAACAAAATCTTGTTAGATAGGATGAAGCCAAATTCCAATTAATACAGTCGAACTCGGTTATAACGAATTCTCGGTTATAACGAACTAATTTCCAAATCCCGACGTTTTGGCATCAATTTTCACCCAAAATACTTCTTTTATAACGAAGTCGGTTAAACGAATCCTCCGTTAAAACGAACTGATTATAATGATCCCACGAACAGTATTTCACGTATATTTACCTTTTTATAACGAACTCCCATAAATATTTTGTAATGTGTGGCAATCATGTTTATCAAACTCACAAAAGGTTGGAATTTTTGGTTTATGTTATAATTTCGATAAAATTTATGTATATTTTTAATGTTTTCTTCTCAATAAGTAGTTTATTTACAAACAAAGCATCAAATAAAACGAAATTGGGTATATTTCTTTTTGGAAATAAAACTAGGTTGACAAAAAATATACCCCGCTTATAGCGAACTTCGCTTATAACGAACTATTTTTACTGGTCCCACGAAGTTCGTTATAACCGGGTTTGACTGTATTTAAAAAAATTTTATATTTGAGGAAGAAAAATTTATATTGTAGCGTTTTTCAATTCAGGTGACGAAATATATATAACAGGACAATTCAAATAATAAATTCCCTGCAAAAAAAGTCATTACCACTTCTCAGTGGAGTGCTTTAAAACTATAACAAATGTAATGAAATACAACAAAAATAACAAAAAACACAAGACAAAAACACACAAACAGTTTTTTCTACTCCAGAATACATAGATATTCAGCACTTAACTCATTACCTATCGCGACACCTGCATACAAATGTAAGTAGATATTCAGTAGATAAGAACTACTACGTGGAAGTAGTTGGAAGTTGTTTGAAAGCTCGGAGTACTTCTTATCTACTGAATATCTACTTACTTTTGTATGGGAGTGTCGCGGAAGGTAATGAGTTAATTGCTGAATAACAACTTTTTATGGAGTAGAAAAAACTGTTTGTGTGTTTTTTTCTTGTGTTTTTTGTTATTTTTGTTGTATTTCATTACATTTGTTGTAGTTTTAAAGCACTCCACTGAGAAGTACTCCGCACTTTTTTTGCTGGGTTAATTTAAATTTGTTTTTAAATAAACACATTTATTATTAAAGTTTGGCTAAAGGGGTAAGGTGCTAGACCAGTCAACAGAAGGTTCTGAGTTCGCGGACCAAGTGAGGCAGATTAAAATAGTAAGTTTTAAAAAAATTAAATTTAAGAAATGGACAGATTAAAATGGTACGTAGTGTAAATTAAAGGATGTGATTAACAAATTTTAAATTTTTGAACGGTCTCAGACGTATTATGTACATGTCATAATGTAGTCAGCACTATTGACTACATGTATACTTGTCGGCGAGGAATTTTGACAAAATACTTGAAAAAGTCAGGAGGTGTCATGAGGCTTTTCGTATGGTCAAAAATTTTGCAGTCAGCAGGTACACTGACATTGTCATAAGGAAGACTTTGAGATGTCTTAACGACATTTCTAATTGGGTATATACTCTTGAAATTCGACTGATAAATAACCGCTCCAAATTTCAACGGAATGGGACTATTTTTCTTTCTAGTGCTCATACAAACGAACCTCCCAATGTTAACATAAATCTTCCAAAATACATAAAAGCACTGAAAGAAAGAAATATTGTCCAAAATTTAATTCTTTATAAATTTTATAATAGAAAATAAGCATTAGTCTTGATTATTTTACATACCAAATTAAGCGCAGCTAGATTGGGTACTTCGGGCACTGTACAGTGGTTCAAAAGTTATAAGCAAAAGAATGAATTCCGGCACGGGTTTTTCGGGAATTTATGTAAAAATGTTATATTTTCGAACCTGCATATAGGTTTTAAAAAATTGCTTTAAAAAATGCGTAAACAAATTGCATTTTCATCAAAAACGCATTGTTTTAAAATATATTTTTTTAGTGAACATTATAAAAATACTATTGTAGAGTCGAATGCTTTCTTAATGGTAGAAATCAGATAATAATTTCGAAGGTATAATACTTCAATGCAACATATTTTTTTTATTTTCGAAGAAAATAAATTCGCGGAAAAATCTGAAATTTTAAAAATTTAAACAAAAACTAAAAATGGAGAAATTTAATTTCACTGTACAGAATGGAGAAATTTAACTTCTTCTGCTGTTAGTATAAAGAAAATTAGAAAATCTAAGGTCTTAAATTAATATGTTTTTTCAGTGTCCTTCGGTTAAATTTGTGATATAAAAGTAAAATATTGATTACAATTAGTTTCATCGACATATCGTCACCATGGAATTGGTTTGCTATGTTGGATGGTAAGACCCCCATCCCATGGAGTAAGCCAAATCTTAGATCACAACATGTCTTAACAAAATGCTAGTGTTTTTTAAACAAAAATAATAAACTCAACATATTATTTGATATTAATTAAGTTTTTATTTTCCTGCAAAACTAATAAAATGTTAGGTCAATTTTCGTTTCAGATAACAATATGCATGTTTGTTTTTCTAAAACAATAAAACTATTGTTGTTTTTAAAATTTTTGTTGTTTAAGGTTTTTCCATAAAAAAAATATTTTGATATACAACTTCATATATAATTGAGCTACAAACTTATTTATATTTAATCTAGATAATATTTGATTGATAGAGTTGTTCAAGTGAAACAAAAACATTTAAATCAGATAAATTCCCTGTGTCTGACTAAATATATCATGATGATATACACATGTGGTACCTGAGTAAAAAATTTTAACATGGCATCACAAAAAATTATATAACGCTTGATCTGTCCTCGAATACAATAATATATAATGTTATCAAAAAAATGGTGGATAGAATTACATTAAATTGGATTTATTAATACCTCATTTCATTAAGTTATATACAATCTGATACAATTTTGTTCGAAATTTGTCTTTACCCAATGGCTTCCAATAGTATCCAAAGGCTTCGAATAATATCGAAAAGTATCTAATTTGATACAATAAGATATAATTATATCTAATTGTATAAAATTTTAACGGAATCTTTCTTTGGTTGAAATTACATACATCACAGCTCAACGATACATACGCCACACATGACATCAAATAATTAAGTTTATGCACAATTCGAACCAGAAGATGTAGTTTATAAAACTTAAAAAAAAAAACTTGTAAAATGTTAAAACTGTATGCTTAAAAACAATTTTAAGCTGTAAAAAAACTTACATGGGAAGTATTCCAACCGTTATGAACCGATTTGTTTCAAACTTAAAATATGTAAATGTGAAAGAGACGATTTTAAGTTTGGGGTACCACGGTTTGTCGACCATATCTGTATTTGAAAAATTCGTTGCCCACTTATGAAACAATGTGGACCTTCGGGAAAATTTCGACAAATCCGGAACTAACAAAAATATCGCCTAAAGGAAAATACGTGTAGATTTAAATTTAATAAGGATTATTCATATTCAAATGGCAATCGTAGGTACAAATTTTCGTGAAAAAAAATACAAGGCTATACCACCGTTAGATAGGTATTAAAAAAAGATTTCTTACCATATGAAAACATCATCTAGGTTCCTAAGAAGAAACGGCTATAAAATTCAAAAAACGCAATTTTTGTACACAGTTTTTGAAACCCTAAATCCCCGATATGGCCGATAAGCTGAGACACCCCAACCTGAGAATTGTCTTTTTTATATATATTTTAATTTTCAAGCAAATCGGTTAATAAGACTTGGGGTACTTCCCTTGATAAAGTATTTTTAATCTGTAAAAAAATTTCAATATGACGAAAAGTTGTACATGTTCGTTTACGTTCTTTTAAAACGTGGATAGGCTTTCCAAAGACCTTTTATTTGGTGAATAACATGACGAAAAAGACTGAAAAATTACCGATTCTTCTTCCCTCATTTGCACCCTTTAAATATGAATTTGGGCCGCTAAAAAAAGTATCCCATTATTTTCTCTGCTCTTGAAAATAAAACCAATTCCATAAAGATCGGCGGGTGACACTAGAGAGACTCTCCTTGTTAGAAAATGTTTAAACAAACTATTCCCGTCATGTGGATCTACAAGATGATTGTAAGACCGATCATGACGTACGCTGCCATAGTATGGTGGCCGAAGACTATGCAGAGGGATGCCACCGTAAGGCTAGACAAGGTACAGCGTCTGGCTTGTACTCTAATCACGGGTGCTATGAAAACCTGCCCAACTTTGGCCCAAGAAGCCATTTTGGGTCTCACACCTCTCGACATCTTTATTAGATCTACGGCAGCTATGGCTGCGCGTAGAATGAATATCGATTACTCTGACCCTCGCAACTCGAGCGGCCACTCCAATATTCTTTCTTCAATAGGAATTAGGGAAAATCTAGATATGGCGACGGATAGAATAAACACTGTGCTTCGCTTTGGAAGGAAATTTGAGATCGTGATACCGAGTAGACCAGAGTGGGATGAAGGTGGTCTATATGTGGATACTAGAAGCCTAAACTGGTATACTGATGGATCCAAAATGTTCTCTGGAGTTGGCGCTGGTGTCTACGGTCCAAACACGCGGATCTCCGAACCAATGGGTAGGTGGCCTACAGTTTTTCAGGCTGAAATTCAGGCTATTGCAATATGCGCTAGAGTTAATATTGCAAAGGGTATGAAGGGTACTCATATTTCAATCTTCTCTGATAGCCAGGCAGCACTTCAGGCGTTGTCTTCTTGGGAATTTAAATCCAAATTGACACTGGAATGTTTTGATACCCTTCAACAGCTGGCCGGGAGAAACAAAACTACTCTATTTTGGATCCCTGGTCATAGAGGTTTTGAGGGTAATGAGATAGCGAATGAGCTTGCTAGAAATGCCTCCGCTACTCCTATGACCGGACCCGAACCCTATTGTGGGGTAAACTGGTCCACCTTCTCGAACATGATTAAGGGTTTGGAAAGAACCGACTTCTTAAACTTGTGGGAAAATTCAGGAGGTAAACGCCAATCCAAAGCACTAATCGCGCCATTATCATATGGAAGTATACTTAATCACACCAAAGGTGACATTAGGTTACTGACAGGTTTTCTCACCGGGCATTATAAGGTAAATTATCACTTGCATAATTTAAACCTTTGTGCATCGTCTTTGTGTCGACTTTGTCTAGAGGAAGTAGAAACAACGCAACACATATTATGTGAGTGCGTCGCAATATATAGGATCAGAAAACGGTTTTTAGACACAGAATTGCTTAATTCTGCGGATATAAAGCTAGCTTCTCCATCCTCTGTTATAATGTTCATTAGGAACATTGAACAGAGTTTGAATTAGATTAATGGATCTTGGCACAAAAGACCCATAAGGGTCGCAGTGCCGGCCGTTAGGGCTAGATCACCCCTTGAATAAAAAAAAAAAACTATTCCCGTCTCTCGGTATTACCGGGAAATGGGGTTTCCCGGTTCTTGCATTATTCCCAGTATTCTCGGGGATATTGGTATTCCCGGTTCTGACAGTATTCCCGGGACTACCGATATGCATATTTTGTACAATTAAAATTTTTTCTAGCTTTTACCAAACCAAATACAAAATATATGAAAAACACCATTTCCATTTTTTTATGAAATTAAGAAAAAAACATGATTTTTAAATAATTTTAAAAACATAACTAAATGTTTCTGAAATACGGACTAAATAGTGTATTTTCAATATTTCTTGGTATAGTATTTTTTTATTTTTTAGGAATTGGTACTAGGATCTGAACCGGGAATACCGGTATTCCCAGGAAAATTTGGGGCGAAACGCGTCAACGGTCCACACCAAAAAACCGATTTAAGTTTACCAAAATGTTAGGCTAACAGTAGGTTGTCTAAAGTTCAAATAAAAAAATTTTCGTTGAAATATTTTTAGAGTTACAGTGGTGGGAAGTTTTTAGACAAAGAATTGCTTAATTCTGCGGATATAAAGCTAGCTTCTCCATCCTCTGTTATAATGTTCATTAGGAACATTGAACAGAGTTTGAATTAGATTAATGGATCTTGGCACAAAAGACCCATAAGGGTCGCAGTGCCGGCCGTTAGGGCTAGATCACCCCTTGAATAAAAAAAAAAAATAAAAAAAATAACTATTCCCGTATCTCGGTATTACCGGGAAATGGGGTTTCCCGGTTCTTGCATTATTCCCAGTATTCTCGGGGATATTGGTATTCCCGGTTCTGACAGTATTCCCGGGACTACCGATATGCATATTTTGTACAATTAAAATTTTTTCTAGCTTTTACCAAACCAAATACAAAATATATGAAAAACACCATTTCCATTTTTTTATGAAATTAAGAAAAAAACATGATTTTTAAATAATTTTAAAAACATAACTAAATGTTTCTGAAATACGGACTAAATAGTGTATTTTCAATATTTCTTGGTATAGTATTTTTTTATTTTTTGGGAATTGGTACTAGGATCAGAACCGGAAATACCGGTATTCCAAGGAAAATTTGGGGCGAAACGCGTCAACGGTCCACACCAAAAAACCGATTTAAGTTTACCAAAATGTTAGGCTAACAGTAGGTAGTCTAAAGTTCAAATAAAAAAAATTTCGTTGAAATATTTTTAGAGTTACAGTGATGGGAAGTTTTAATTTTTTTTGCAAACACCATATTTGGTTGAATTTTTATTGACACTTTAGGTTAGGTTAGGTTAGGTTGGATGGGCGTCCGCCGATTTGGCGAATTCACTCGGAGGCCATAAGGCCGAGTGAATTCGCCACTGACACTTTGATGCGATAAAAATTTATGTGTAAAAAACGATTTTTGATGTATTTTTGACGACATTTTCAATGGTATTGGTGTTTTATTTTTAAATATAAATTTGACCTTTATTTTAAACTAACAAGGGAAGTCTCCCTGGTGTCACCATCCGATCTTCATGAAATTTGGATATGTTGTTAAGAACGAAAATTAATTCGGCACATATTTTTTTAGCGGCCCAAACTCATTTTTAGGGGGGGTCGATTTGTATGGGGGGAAATTGACCTTTTTCAGTTTTTTACGATTTAGGCCTATTTAAACAAAATTAATATAGGCATGTGTGGTATCAGGTTAAAGGTATTAAAAATACCTATCTCGTGGTGCTAGCAACGGGCTAGGTTTCTTTCCATAATATAGGAGATAAACGAAAAAAACTGAAAAATTGCCTAGTCTTCCCTCCTCATTTTTACCCCCTAAATATAAATTTGGGCCACTAAAAAAAATACGTGTCCCTTTATTTTTTCTGATCTTCAAAATAAAACCAATTCCATTTAGATCCGCGGGTGGCACTAGGGAAATTCCCTTGTAAGTTTATTAAAAAGCTTGACGTTTTTTATATTTAAAAACGTCAAGCTTTCTAATTAACTTACAAGGGAAGTCTCCCTAGTGTCATCCGTGGATCTTTATGGAATTGGTTTCATTTTGTAGAGCAGAAAAAATAAAGGGACACGTATTTTTTTTAGCGACACAAATTCATATTTAGGGGGTAAAAATGAGGGGGGAACACAAGGCCATTTTTAAGTTTTTTTCGATTATATCCTATATTATGCAAAGAAACCTAGTCATACCAAATGAAAGATCTTTGGAAAACCTATCTACGTGTGCTAAGAACGTGTCCAAACATGTACAACTTTTCGTCATATTGAGTAAAATACTAAAATTTTAGGACATTTTTGTTAATAAGTCGAAAAATACTTCTTTGACCCGTTGTTAGCACCACCAGAAAGGTATTTTTAATACCTTTAATCTGATACCACACATGCCTATATTAATTTTGTTTAAATAGGCGTAAGTTGTAAAAAACTGAAAAAGGTCAATTTCCCCCCATACAAATCGAGTTTGAGTTTGAGGGCCGCTAAAAAAAATACGTGTCGAATTAATTTTCGTTCTTACCAACATATCCAAATTTCACGAAGATCGGAGGGTAACACCAGGGAGACTTCCCTTGTTAGTTAAATTAATCCCAAAATAGGCGTTAATACACTCAAAATATTTTGTAGGCAAAAACAAATGAAAAACACACTTAAAACCAGTGAATAAACAATTGAAAACCATTCCAGTAATTATTCATTTGTTTTAACAAACATCAACATTTATATTTTACTGTTGACAAAATTTTCTAAAATAAATAACATTAAACATTAAAAAATTACGTTTTTTTCATTCTTTTTTACCAACAAATTCGAAAAAAATAACCTGCGAAAACATTAAAAATTAATGATAGTTCTGTTATTTTTACCAACTAATTCCAAAAAAAAAATAACCAACGAAAACATTAAAAATTAATGATTTCGTAGGTTATTTTTTACAATTTTCTATTGAAATATTTTTTTAAAAATTTTTAATAAAATTTTGGGGAATCGATCCCGCAATCAACTAAATTTTTTTTTTATAAAAAATTTTTGTTGTGTGAATTTTTGTTAATATTTTTAATATTGAGTTACAAATTGAAAACCAAAATATAAAGTTTTTTCCGAAAAGAATTTTTCAATAAAAAAAATGCTATTCTATATATATAAAAATGGATGTGTGTATGTATGTATGTGTGTATGTATGTTCCGTATGGACTCGAAAACGGCTGGACCGATCTTGATGAAATTTTCAAGGAATATTCAGAATAGCCTGGGGAATAACACTGTGCGGTCAGATTTTTGATTTTCTGTCGGTGGGCGGAGGGGCGTGGCAAAATCATTTTTTTACATTCCACCACCTATGACATCTATATATAAAAAAACGAAAGAACCGATTTTGATGAAATTTTAACCGGAGATAGTTCTAACCGAGTACTAACTATAGGCCAAATAAGAGCATTATCGGACAAAGGGGCGACAAATGCCACGCCCCTTTGTGTTGAAGTGAAAGTTATTTCTGCATTCTCCGCAGCAACGCAAAAACGGCTAATCCGATTTTAATTAATTTTTCAGCACTGATAGTGTTATGGGAGAGCGGAACTATAGGCCATATTAAACAACGATTGGAAAAAGGGAATGTAAAATGCCACGCCCCTTTGTAATATATTGAACGTTGTCTGTCTGTTTCGCAATAACGCAAAAACAGATGAACCGATTCTCATCACATTTTCACTACAGAAAGTGTTAACTGATTTCATATGTAAGCCATATAGGATCATAATTGGAAAAAGGGGAAAAATTGCCACTCCCCTTTGTTCTATACTGAACTTTGTCTATGCCTGTTTCGCAATCATGCAAAAACGGCTAAACCGATTTCGTTGAGTTTTTTACTACTGATTCTACTGAGTGGAAACAATAGGAACGCAATCGGAAAAAGGGCGAAAAATAAAATAAAAATAAAAAAATTTTTTTGTCACTACCACAATCAAGCAAGAACGGCTAAACCGATCCCAATGAAATTTGATGCACAGATAGTGCTAAACCACACTTAGACAAAGGAGGCGTAAATTGCAATGCCTCTTTGTGCTATACTGAACGTGATACCTACCTGTTTTTAAATTAATTAAAAACGGCTAAGTCAAATCTATCACTACTGATATTACTTACCGAGCGGGAACTTTTGTCGGAGCACAAACTTCTTAACCCCTTTACATGCTGCAAATCCTCAAATTTGTTGTATCTCCATCTGAAAAAAGTATTATTTGTTATTTTCTTACTTAACAAAGGATCCAAATTAGCTAATGAAGACTTACCATGGCACAAAATTAAATCAGTTTTCTTTAATTTTTTTTGTTTTTATAAAATAATTTTTCATTTTGAAGTTTGAAAGCAACTATTGAACTTTTTTTAACAGGGTAACCGAAAGACTGTTTTATTTAATTAAAAATCCAGTTGTTCTTAACTACTCCAGTTATTTTTTATTTATTTTAAATTAACTGGGAATTTTCGTAACTATCTTACTGGGTAAATTTTTCGGTGTAGAAAACTATTGATATAATAAATTTTCTGTCTCAAAAACTGGCTTATGACAGTCATATCCACTCACAACTGTGAATTTTCAAAAATTTATTTTCATATTAAAAGTTTAATATTTCGAAAAAACTTTTTAATAAGAATAAAATTTTTATGCATGTTTCCTTCACAAAATTTCTCAGATGTTGAAACATTTTTAGTACAGAAAAATTCTTAGATTCTAAAATATTTTTCATTTAGAAAAATAATCCATTTTTAAGATATAAAAATGTTCAGATTTTAAAGCGGAAATTTCTCCATAGAAAAACTCAGATTCCGAGAGGTTTTTTTATAGAAATGTTGTCCGATTCTGTGATTTTTTTTGCAGAATTTTGGAAGATTCTGAAACATTTTTTCTAAAAAATTTTCAGCTGCTGAGGGATTTTTTCTGTAGAAAAGTTATTAAACATTTTTCCTAAAATTTGAGGTAATTTTTGAATCGAAAAATTCTTTCATTCAGAGTCAAATAAGTATCAAAAATGCAAGGACCGGAAAACTTTTTATTTTTGGTTTTTATCAAATATATTTATCGTAGAAGTTGAATAAAATTTAAATTTCAAAGAAAAAAAAATTAAAATAAATATCTATTTCAAAATATTTTTCGTTATGAAAATAAAAACCAAAACCAAAAAAAAAACTTTTTAAAAGAAAAGAAAAATATAAAAGGATCGAAAAATAAAAAGTATTTTATTGTTTTCAATATTCAAATTTGTTTTGGTAATTTTTGTATTTAAATATTTGGCATTTGAAAAATGAATACAAAATACATACAAATATATACAAAATTTGTTACAAAAATAACAACAACATTTGTTCCAACTTTAAATTTTACAAAAAAACTTTTTATTTTTGTTTTTTTTTTTTTTTTGGTTTTTTTTTGATAAATATCATTTTAAATATCTTTGGAAAAAGTTTCTTTTGTTATTTTTTGTTTTAATTTTTTTTGAAAGAAAAATATATTTTCATCTTTCGATGAAAATAAAAAAATTATTATAGAAAAATATTTTATTTTGAACACAATAAAATTTTTTAATTTTGATAAAAACTTAAAATTTTGTGTTTTCGGTTTTTAAAATCCGGTGCCTGCAAAAATGTTTCTATATATAAAGTCTAGAATTCTGAGACATATTTCTACAACAAATATTTGTAATAATACTTTTTCTTTGGATAAAGGCTATGTGTGCTGACGTATACACTCACACATACTTCTCCTGAGGATTTTTTTACATCCTGGTTATTTTCTTTGTAACTTTGTTCCTTTCCCTTCCTTTTTTCCTTTCATTTTCTTGTTTTCCTTTTTTTCTTTCCCTTTTTTTCTTTTTTGAAATCGTTTTGGGGGGGGGGGGGAGAAATCCCATTCTTCCTCCCCCCCTGGATCCACGCCTATGGTTTTACAAAAAAATTAACAAAAAATAGCAAATACCAATATCTTTGCAAAAACTAGAAAAAAGTGTTTTTCTGTCATATAAGAATGTCCCAAAACTTCAATCCATTTTCGGCACGAGTTATTTTTAGCCGATTGTCCCCAAATTTTGGCTCACTCATTTTCAGATACTAAAGAACAATTTAGGATCCTACCAGATATAAAAATGTGATTTTCGTTTTTAAGGACACCTCTAAAGACCATAACACGTATTCGTACCAGCAGAGTAGCATGTTTATTTCGGACCGTACCGGGTCTTCTACAGACAAAAAAGGCAAACATCGCATACAATCGAATACTGATCAATAATATAAAATCTTTATGAGGTCCAAGACCGATATTCGAATTTAATTAATTGCGAGTGTGATCATTGTTTGGATTGGCAATGAACAAAAATTTGCTTTTTTATTTTAAGTATATTAAAAATATTTTAATATGCTTTTAATCCACAAAAAAATTAAAATAAGTAAAAATACTAATAAAGGTAACGGTAAAAATACTAATAAAGGTAACGTTTTTTAATCGGTAACGGTATTTAAAAATTTTTATTTCGGTATTGGTTACGGTAGTCAATATTAAAGGGTTTTTAATCGTTAACGGTATTGAAAGGGTAACGGTAGCCAACACTGCTTAAAACTTCTTATAGCATTAACCCTTTATTGAAGAAACTTCATATTAAGAGAATAATTATTTGGAAGCAGATTTTTACTTAATACCCTATAAAGGAAATTAAACATTCGGAAAAAGCATTTTATAAACTTCAAACGGAAACTTAAAAATTAGTGTTACGTGTAGTAACAAGTCCGTAGTGCTGGCGATTACCAAAATAAATAAGACTCTTAATATGAAAAGGGCCGTTTATATCGCTTTAGTTTTTGTAAAATTTCTTCAAAATTTATTTAAAAAAAAATAAAATATTGCTTTTAACACCATTATTCATTCGAGGGTTAATAACATGATAAACATCTGTATCTACGAGATGTCTTGTATATGTGCGTGTGTATCTTGTTTCCATCTTTATGTTATTAGTTCGTATCTATAGAAACACGAAAATGATATTCTCACGTTGTAACATATTTCATAATAAAGTTATAGCTAAAGTACGTGATTTTTAAGAAAACTACCAAGAAAATGTGCGACAAAATTTTTGCACCATATGGTGAAACATACAACACACATATAATGTTAAATATGAAAAAAAAAATGTTGCTAAAAATGATGCGTAACTATTTAAGAAACAAAATATTAAAAATTATTATCATTTAGTATTATTTTATTAAAAACTAGCTGAACCTTGTCCTCTTTGCTGGCCTAAAAACACATCTGTTTTATATTGCATAGCGATAAAAAAGGCGTTTCAATTTTCGCATTTGGCCTATAGGTCCTCCCTCGGTTATCGCTATCTTTACAGAAAATATCAACAAAATCGGTTCAGCAGTTTTCGCGTGATTGCGGAACAGGCAGACATAACGTTCAATATATTACAAATCGGCTTGGCCGTTTCTGCGTGATTGTGCAACAGCCAGAAATAACTTGCAACTAGAAATAACTTCCAATTTCAATATTTTGCACACACAAGTTCTATGAAAACTCGATGGAGACACTTAAAGATTTTATTTATCAGATTAAAAAATTAAAGAAGTTCGCGATTTTATTCGCGGTTTTTATTTTTTTGTAAAGAAAAGAAATGCAAAATCTGAAGAGCCTTGAAGAGCTATATTTTTTAAGTACTTAATGTTTCGTAGTGATACCTCACTCTTTCCTTCTCACAGCCTATTTTCCTGATATCAACACGATGCACTGCATTAGTACTTGGGGACATCCCTTGAGTGTTGTTACAACGCGTTGTTTTTTTAAGGACATTTATCTATATATATAAAAGAGTAACGTGACTGACTGACTGACTGACTCATCATCGCCCAGCCCAAACCGCTAAAGCTAGAGACTTGAAATTTGGACTGTAGGTTCACCTCCCGGAATATAGATCCACTAAGGCTGGATTTTTGCCAATGTTGATTCTAAGGGGGTAAAAAGGGTAAAAAATTGTACTTTTGGTACTTTCTATATCTCATGAAATAATGGTCATAGAGACTTGAAATTTGGACTGTATGTTCACCTCCCGGAATGCAGATCCTGTAAGGCTGGACTTTTGACAATGCACATAGGGGCAAAATGTAATGTTTTGTGGCATCAATTAAACCGCTAAATTTTTATAGACGTTATGCACACCATTTCAAAGAGCATTGTTTAAGGATTAAATTTATGTAAAAACATGTAAGACTTTCTTTGCAAAATTGCGAAAAATTTCGCAAAAACGAAAAATAATAATAATTTGTTAGAGGTAAAAAATTTTTGTTTGCTTGTATTTTTATATATGGTTATGGATACCGTTAAAACAATTACTGTATTGAAAAATCATACATATGAAGCATTCCACACCAAATGTTCTGATAAAAAAAAGTTATGCCGTATTAAGTTAAAATCGGACGTAAAAATGAAAATAAATAAAAAATTAATGGTTTTTAAATAAAACGGCTTTGTAGATATAGTATAATAAGTGTTAAACATTTCACTTTCCTAATATTATACAATAATGTGGTATAAAACGTATGAGTAATATATTAATTTCCGTAAAAAATCGCGATCGCGGCATCTAAATATTTTTTAAGAAAATCAAAACTTGTATGCACCAAAATAAACAAATTTAAGGGATAAGACCTACAAAAAACAAAAAAAAAATAAAATTTTTTTGTGGTCACTCTAGTGTTTAAATTAGAGATGGGCGCGTGAGTGATTTTTGAATCACACTCACTCACTCTCACGACACGAATTTTTGAATCACGCACACTCACTCACGAGCATATTATTTCTACTCACACTCAATTACAATCACGTGAGTAAATTTAATACAACTCACACTCACGTGCACTCACGCAAGCTTCACTCACGTTTCTCACACTCAAGAAACTCTTATTTATACAAAAAAAAATTTCAAAAACAAAAATTTCAAAAATCTTTTAAAATTTTCACAAAATTTAAAGTTCAGTAAAATTTTACAAATTTTTTCGGATTTTTCGGGACAAAACTTAAGATTTCGCCAAATTTTAAAATTTTTTTGTTGCTTTTTTGGTACGGAAGGAAATATGAAGAGAAAATAAATCACGCAAACTCACGCAAAAAAATTGACTCACGCACACTCACTCACGCAATTTTTTCTCCACTCACACTCACTCACAATCACGTGAGTAAAATTCAATTCAGTCACACTCACGCGTGAATCACGTGAATCACGCTCTAATCTGCTCATGTGCCCATCTCTAGTTCAAATTATAACTTTATTTTTAAAATGCAACTGCACATCGCGGGCTCATTTCGATCAAGTTTTAATAAGTGATTCTTGTAAAGAATTATACCACTGTATAAAAGTAACTAAGGATAATGTAGGATAATTGTCCACTTTTTGACCTTCAAAGTTAGGTTTTGAACAATTTCATAAAAAAAATGTCTTAGAACGGCGATAACTAGTTTAATATTTAATGCAATTTAATCAGCATGAATGCAAATTTTTTGTGCTTGAGCTACCTTTCCATTCATGTGTATAGTGTCAACATTTTTTACTGGCATACCTTTTATTTTGAGTTTTCAACTAAAGACTATTTTAAATAATTTTTTTGTTTTTTTTTAACTTTTACTAACTTTAACACGATGGTAAGAAAAGAAAAATGGATAAACCAAAAAAGTAAAAATGCAGTCAAGCGTAGAAAAGTATAGGCTTTCGATATAAACAAAAAAAAAATATCAAAATCGCTTTTTCAAAAATTCAATTGTTGCCAAGAAGCCCCATATAGCTGCCCCTATGTGCAATGTTGATTCTAAGGGGGTAAAAAGGGTAAAAAACTGTACTTTTGGTACTTTTTATATCTCATGAAATAATGGTCATAGAGACTGGATTTTTGCCAATGTTGATTCTTAGGGGATAAAAAGGGTAAAAAACTGTACTTTTGGGACTTTTTGTATTTCCTTAAATAATGGTCCTAGAAACTTAAAAATTGGAATGTAAGTTCAGCTAACGGAATATAGATCCACTAAGACTGGATTTTTGCCAATGTTGATCCTAAGGGGGTAAAAAGGGTAAAAAAACTTTTCTTTTGGTACTTTTTATATCTCCTGAAATAATGGTCAACTGTTGACGAGTGTGGACGTGTTTTATTTTAACTCCGTGCTATAAATTGAATTACTAAAATTGTTCGTAATAGGTTTGTTCGTAATAGGTATTTTTGTGATATTTTCATTACCACATCAAGGAAAATGAAAATATGGACACAAATGATACCGATTTAGTTCGAGGCTCTGCCTCACCGACTGGTGCTGGTCCTAGCACTGGTCTTAGGGTTGCGACCTTGAAGTCCGGCCTTGATTCTGGTAGGGGTGCTCAGCCTAATATTGGTGGTAAAAAGAAAAAGAAACTTAAGCCATCAAAGGTCAGGCACAACCAGAGAAGGCTTTGTTTGAAAATAATTAACAGACTAAGCCAACTCGATGGAACGAAGCTCTCCGAACGTGAGAGGGCGTCGCTATCATGGGCGAAAGGAGTCATTGAAGAACAGGACAAACTTTCGGCAATGCGCGCATCTGACAAACAGAGCGCTGTTTCGGCCTCGTCATCGAAGTCTGGTAAAAGGTTGCGCTCGCCCGACGAGAAACCTTTACCTAAAAGATCTAAGGTGACCGGCAACGTCTGGACTCAGTCTTTTAGTGAAGTGGTGAAAGGTAACTTCGTTAGGGCTGTGATAAACAGGCAAAATGGGGATTGTAGTATTCCAAGGGACAAGTGGAGTTTAGTTGAAACTAAACTAAATGAAATCTACTATAGGCTTCTTGAGAGTATGCCTGATTTTCTCCCTACTACTGTCAACGCAGGTTGGTATCAGGGGCGAGTAAAACTCGTTTTGGAAACGAAAGATCCGCAGCCGTGTTTAAGGTTGCCATTAGCCAAGTGGGAGAGTTATGGCCTGGAGCCAGACTGGACGTTGTGGAAAAACATGATATCCCCTCGCAACCCAGAGCTCATGCATGGATCCCAATGGCTACAAGTGACACTGCGGTGATTCTAAAGATGATAAAAGTCTGCAATCCTGACCTTCCAACTCAGAATTGGCAAATTGCCAGATTGGGTGAGATGGAGGGCGCTCGTCGTCAAGCAGTGGTCTTGGTTAATGAGGAATCGCTTCCGCTTTTAGCCAGGACTGACGGCATTATTAGATTTGGCTTTTTTCATATAAGAGTCAATGTCTACAAGGGCGACCAGAAGCCTATTTTGGAAGCAGACAAGCCAGTGGCAGAGTCGGCTGGGGAGGAGAATCTGGAAAAGGTTGATATTCAGCTGACCGATTCTAGGCTGATGGGAGATGCATCTGGCATTTTCGAAACCGAATCTGGTAACGAATGCGACCTCTGTGATGGCACGGAGGATAAAGCTGATGCCACTATGGGTGACATTCAGGACGAGGCCCATGCAGTCAGGAATTCGGAGAGTTCTGTTGCCTCCGATTCAGAACAGATGGGACACATATCTGGCTTATTCGACACCGAATCTGGGGACGAATGCGACCTCTATGATAACACGGAGGATGAAGCCAATAACACGGTGGTGGAAAGGATGGTGGAAAAAAAGCAAGATGTTGCGGTTCCTACAAATAAACCTCCATCACTGTAAGGCAGCCTCAGCTGCACTATTGCTGCGCCTGACGACAGGAGCAGTTGACTTGGTTTTTATCCAAGAGCCCTGGGTGCGGGGTGGCAGGGTTTGCGGATTGAAGACCCCTGGGTTTAAGTTGATGGTTGCCAAAGGTGAGGGCTCACCAAGAGCCTGCATATTGGCGAAAAATGGCTTAAATATATTCTTTTTATCAACTTTTAGTGATATGGATGTTACAGCGGCTAGCTTAGAGCTTCATGGGAAATCTATTTGGCTCGCCTCTGCGTATTTTCCTAATCCGGGGCCAATACCCCCGGAGAAGGTTGGCGGTCTGATTCGGGAGTCTGAATCTAGGGGACACCAGTTACTAGTGTGCTGTGATGCTAATGCACATCATTCGATATGGGGTAGTACAGACACAAATGATAGAGGCGAATCACTTTTGGAGTTTTTGTTAAGCACTAACCTGTATATTTGTAACAAGGGTAGTGAACCAACTTTCGTTACAAGTACGCGGCAAGAGGTTCTTGACGTAACACTTGTATCAGATACATTGTCTGACAGAATTGATGACTGGAGAGTTTTGGAAGAGCATTCTTTCTCAGATCATCGCTACATTGAGTTTTTACTCAGGGAGCGTGCCCCGGTTGAGACAGTCTCTAGAAATCTGAGAAGAACAAACTGGGTGAAATATAGGGAGACTTTTTCTTTGCTTTTGGATGAAGTACCCCTATCTGAACCGCATAGTTTAGCGGAAATTGACTGTCTGGTTGACCATATAACAAATGTTTGTAATAGGTGCCTGGATGCGTCTTGCCCTTCTGCAAAGCCTAGAGGGAAAAAAAAGCCACCTTGGTGGTCAAATGAGTTGCAGACGAGCAGAGATTCCTGCAGAAAGCTCTTTAATAAGGCTAAATTTTCAAGAGCGGACGAGGACTGGTCTGCATACAGGGTGCAACTTAAGAGTTATAAAAAGATGATCAGAAATGCAAAATGTGATTCTTGGAAAAACTTCTGTGGAAACATAGAAGACGTTTCTGAGGCATCCAGGCTGCGCAAGGTTCTGGCTTCTTCTCCTTGCACCCTAGGATACCTGAAAGATCCTAATGGGGTGTGGTCTTCCTCCAGTGGAGAGTCGCTGGATCTCCTTTTAAACACGCATTTTCCGGGCAATTCCATGACGCCGTTTCAAGCTTTGGAACGTTCTGACGCCCAAGCATCTGAAATTGCTTCGGAAATAATAAATATGCCAACATTAATCTGGGCGATAAAAAGCTTCAGGCCCTATAAATCCCCGGGACCTGATGGTATAATTCCGGCTGAGTTGCAGCAAGTGTTGGACTATATAGCCCCGTTGCTGTATAATCTATACACAGCATGCATCAACTGGTCGTATATTCCTTTAAAATGGAGGGATACCAGAGTCGTATTTATCCCGAAGGCTGGGAAAAGTTCCCACACAGCTCCGAAGGATTTCAGACCAATTAGTTTGTCTTCTTTTTTGTTAAAGACAATGGAACGAATGATAGACTCATATTTGCGTAGAGTGATTGACCCGAGGTTGCTTTCGACAAAGCAACATGCATACAGCAAGGGACGATCAACGGAAACAGCTCTTCATGAGCTCGTTGGTACCATCGAGAGATCGCTTTCGGTAAAGGAGTACACTATGGTGGCCTTTCTTGATATTGAGGGGGCTTTTAATAATGTCATTCCAGAATCGATAATATTGGCATTGTCTGGTCTGGGAGTTAAGCGTGAAATCGTTTTAATGGTGGAAAACCTACTTGCCAATAGACGTATAACGTCTGAATTGGGAGCGTCCGTCATATCTCGATTTGTCAATAGGGGCACACCACAAGGAGGTGTTCTTTCGCCGCTTCTTTGGAACCTGGCACTGAATTCAATGCTACTATCTCTAGAAGCACGTGGTTGTCATGTTATCGCATATGCTGACGATGTCGCGATAGCGGTAAAGGGGAAGCATCTGCCAACATTGCGGGACATTCTTCAGGGTTCTCTGAAAGATCTGTCTAAATGGGCAAGAGACTGTGGTCTAGGAGTTAATCCCAGTAAAACAGAGCTTGTTTTGTTTACAAGGAAAAATAAGATTCCTGCTTTTGATCCTATTTCTCTGGACGGTACTGAAATCACCTTCTCAGATGGAGCCAAGTATCTTGGAGTATTTCTAGATAGGAAGCTGAATTTCAGGCGTAATATTGAGGAACGGGTGAGAAAAGCAACGATTGCGTTGTATTCCTGTAAAAGGGCCATTGGAAAACGATGGGGTTTTAGCCCTCAAGTCGTTCATTGGATCTATACAGCAGTGGTGCGTCCAATTTTGCTGTATGGAATCATTGTCTGGTGGCCTGCTTTGGAAACAAAAGCGAACTTTGTCTTTATCACGAAGGTACAGAGAATGGCGTCAATGTGCATCACTGGTGCTCTTCGTACTACACCTACGGCTGCATTAGAAATCCTCCTTCACCTGATACCCTTGGACATATTGGGTAGGCAGTATGCGGCTGCGTCGGCAATTCGACTTAATAGCACGCTGCAATGGAGGAGCAGTGATTGTGGCCATAGCGCGATCTTGAAAAAGATAACAATACCACAAAATGTGGACTGTGCTCCCTCTCTGAGCCTCTTTGAGCGCCACTTTACCACTATGATACCATCCAGGGAGTCTTGGATGGGGGATACTCCGGGTAGTGGAGCTACCATAAATTTTTACACAGATGGATCGAGGCTGCACGAACAAGTGGGCTTTGGGGTCTATTCGGAAGAGCTTGGATTGAGCCTGGCTCGTAGATTGCCAGATCATTGCAGTGTTTACCAGGCAGAGATGCTGGCAATAAAGGAAGTGGCTGACTGGTTGAGCTGCAATGTCTTGTCTACAACCGCAGTCAACATCTATACTGACAGTCAAGCCGCGGTCAAGTCCCTGGATTCAATGTTTCTGAAAACAAGATCTGCCCTTAACTGCCGCACGTCTTTAAATGAGGGAATTGCAAAGCCGATGAGCTTGCAAGACTAGGAACTACCTTACAGGTTCCAACAGAATTGGAATGTGTTGGTATGCCTCTAGAAACTTGCAAGCAAAACCTACGGCTTTGTTCTGCGACGGAGACTAATCAAAGATGGGCAAATGGATGGACGTGTGAGACAACACGACTGATTTGGCCTTCTCTTAATCAGGGGCGCACAAGTGAGCTGATATCGCTTCCAAGAGGAGAGATTTCGACGGTGGTTTCTATAATTACCGGACACTGTCTTATAGGGAAGCACGCAGAGCGGTTAAATGTGCCGTCGAATGACTTTTGCCGAAGTTGCATGGATGAAGAGGAGTTGGAAACTATCGAACACTTTATTTGCCATTGCCCGGCACTTTCTGGTCAGCGACTTGCTTCACTGGGATCTAGGGAGCTGTACGATCTTTCTGATTTGTCGGATGTCAAAATACAACATCTAAGGAGTTTCATAAGAAGCTCAAACTGGTTTAACGACAGGGACTAGTAGGGAAACCTATTACGATCCCGTGGTATCACAATGGACCTCAGAGTCTACGTGTGTTGACGTAAAACGTCAGCAGCCACTTACAACCTAACCTAACCTAATGGTCATAGAGATTTGAAATTTGGACTGTATGTTCACCTCCCGGAATATAAATACACTAAGGCGGGATTTTTGCCAATGAAGATCCAAAGGGAGTAAAAAGGGTACATAACTGTACTTTTGGTACCTTTTACATTTCCTTAAATAATGGTACTAGAAACTTGAAATTTGCAATGTAGGTTCACCTCTCGGAAAAAAGATTTACTAAGGCAGGGTTTTTGCCAATGTTGATTATACGGGGGTGAAATGGGTAAAAAAGTGTACTTTTTTTGTATTTACTGAAATAATGCTCTACAAACTTGAAATTTGGAATGTAGGATCCTCTGCTGAAAAAAAAAAATTTGCAAATTTGTATTCTAAGGGGGGTCAAAGGGGGAAAAAAGTTTAACTTTAGTACTTTTTATAAAAGTACCTTTTATAAAAAGTACCTTTTATAAAAAGTACCTTTTACAAAAAGTACCTTTTACAAAAAGTACCTTTTATAAAAAGTACCTTTTATAAAAAGTACCTTTTATAAAAAGTACCTTTTATAAAAAGTACCTTTTATAAAAAGTACCTTTTATAAAAAGTACCTTTTATAAAAAGTACCTTTTATAAAAAGTACCTTTCATAATAAGTACCTTTTATAAAAAGTACCTTTTGTAAAAAGTACCTTTTATAAAAAGTACCTTTTATAAAAAGTACCTTTTATAAAAAGTACCTATTATAAAAAGTACCTTTCATAAAAAGTACCTTTTATAAAAAGTACCTTTTATAAAAAGTACCTTTTATAAAATGTACCTTTTATAAAAAGTACCTTTTATAAAAAGTACCTTTTATAAAAAGTACCTTTTATAAAAAGTACCTTTTATAAAAATACCTTTTATAAATAGTACCTTTTATAAAAAGTACCTTTTATAAAAAGTACCTTTTATAAAAAGTACCTTTTATAAAAAGTACCTTTTACAAAAAGTAACTTTTTTTAAAATAACCTTTTATAAAAAGTATCTCTTATAAAAGTAGCTTTTATAAAAAGTACCTTTTATAAAAAGTATCTTTTATAAAAAGTTCCTTTAATAAAAAGTACCTTTTATAAAAAAGTGTCTTTTATATAAAGTACCATTTATTAATAGTACCGAAAGTAAACTTTTTGGTACATTTTTATTTCCTGGAATAATAATCATAGAAACTTTTTATATTTCCTGAAAAATTTGCCCTAGAATCTAAAAATTTGTAATGTAGGAGAATTCGGTAAAAAAAAATATTGAACATTGAAAAAAAATTTAAATATGGAATGAATGATCCTTCGGTGAAGAAAAAACATTCTGGAAGAGGTACTTTTTGGAAATTCCGTTTCTAACGGGGGTTAGAAAGTGTAACTTTGGTACTTTTTTTTTTGTTCCTATAATAATGACCTTAGAAGCTTGAATTTTGAAATGTAGGGTCCTCCGATAAAAAAAAATTTCCGCTAAAGTAGTTTAAAAAAATTCCGTTTCTAGAGGTGTAAAAAGGTGTTTTTGATTATTTTGATATTTCATGAAGTAGTGATCCTACACCGAAAAAAATTCCTGCCTTATATGTACGAAAACGTTCGTACATTGTACGAAAAATTTCGTTGTTTCGCACCACGAAATTCTTGCGTACAATGTACGAAATGCACGAAATTGTTTCGTAAAATAAACGAAATTGTTTTTGTATTTTACAAAAAAATTTCGTAAAATAAACGCAATAAATTTTTGTGTTTTACGAAAATTTTCGTAAAATAAACGAAATATTTTTTTTGTTTTACGAAATTATTTCGTAAAATAAACGAAATATTTTTATTTTTACGAAAATTTTTTGGTAAATAAAAAAAAATGCTTAAATTAACGAAATTACATGTAAAATTTTTTTCTTGAGAATAAGAACAACGTTATCAACGTTTTGACAGCAACATTTCCAAGCAATTAATTGTTTCTTCTTAACAGAGACTTATAAGATTTCATTCATTATTTACAGTGATTTTGTTTTAGGCTACGTTCACACTACAAGAACTTATGATGATGTGTTGAGATGATTTTTTTGGAGGACCACCTCCCCACATGTAAAAAAAAAAACTTATATCATCAAGCCTCAAATTTTATTTAATCCGATTAGCCTCAAATTTTAATTGATCCTTAAAATAAATAAAAACCAAGAGAGAGCTTTTAAGTCGGCTGTGCCGAATTTTTATTACCCCAAATATGTAAAAAAATATCAGAGTTATCATTATTGGAATTAGTTCTTTATACCTACGACCACAAGGCATTTTCTAATCCCCTGGGTCGAAGCTCATTACTTTAAATTTTTTTTGACATAAAAATGTTTCATTTGTTTAACAAAACAACAAAAAACACTTTAAAAAATGATTTTTCCAGAGGTTGGTTTAAAGAAATAAAACTTTTTTGCCCACATACGAACTTAACCTGCTGATGACCAAAAGACTTGTTCCGTGGTATCCGTGTTTTATATAGACGGACATTAATAGAATGCCTTAGAATTTATCATGGATCAATAATACATATACTTTATGGGGTCCCCGACCGATATTTTTAGTTGGAGGGCATAAAAACACCCTTTAAGCATGCATTTAAAGATTTCTTCTTTTTTCATTAGTTTTGTAAATTTTCAAAATTCTTGATTATTTTTTTTTCGTAATATAAAGTCCACTTTCGTATATTTTACGAAAGAAGTTTTTACGAATTATTTTCGTAAAAATACGAAAGTCTGTACACTTTTTTTGTAATATGCAGTCAACATTCGTATATTTTACGAAAGAATCATTTACATTCTTTTTTTCGTTACTTTCGTAAAATTACAAAAGTTTTTACAACATTTTTTTCGTAATATGTAGTCAACATTCGTAAATATTACGAAAAAAATATTTACTAATCATTTTCGTTACTTTCGTAAAAATACGAAATTCAGTACTAAAGTTTTTCGTAATATGTAGTCAACTTTCGTGTATTTTACGAAAATAAAAAGTACGAAACTTTTTTTCGTAAAATGTTGCATGGATTTTTTTCGGTGTAGGCATTGAAATTTTGAATGCTTGATCGTTTAGTGAACAAATATTTTGGAAAAGTTCTTTTTGGAAATTCTGTTTCTAAGAGTCGCGACCGATCGTATAGGGGATAAAAAGTTTAAATTTGGTTATTCTTATATTCTTGAAATAATGGTTCAGAAACTTGATATTTTAAATATAGGATCCCCAAGCACAAAAATATACAGTTTTTGGAAAATTTAATTTTAATGGGAAAACGCAAATGGTTATTTTTACCTATCTAACTATTAAACTAAAATCCCCAGAAATAACACCCAAGAGAAGGATATATTTTAAAATTTTAGGATAAAAGGGGGTACCTGGTGAAAGTGGTGTAAATTGGTACTTTTCATATCTATAAGATAAAGACAATAGAAATTTGTATTTCTTTGACGCATATTATACGAAGATGAATGAAATTACATGGATCGAAAGGAGATGGAATTGGAAATGAAATGGAGTAGAACGGGGAACAAAATGGAATAGAGCAGGGAACAATATGGAATGATGCTTTTTCCTCAAATTTTTAGTATTTAACTTTTTTATTCCATATTTTTCTCTCTATATGTTTTTTTCACTCAAACTTATTTTTATTCTAATTTCTTTTTTCACTGAAATATTTATTCACTCAAAATCCAAAATCCTTATATAAGGGCTCGAAAATTGTCAATATCAATACCAGCAAAGTTATTCACATTTTATTGTTTAAATTATTCATTGAAATATTATTTTATGAAAAACTTAAACGTACACATGTAAATACAACAAAGACTACGTAGGGGAATTTTTTGAAATCGATAGAGTTGTTCTGATCTTTCTATTATCCGGAATTCAATACAACCGGTAACGAAGTACCGGGATGGTAAGCTAGTAATTTATAAATTACATCCTTGCTTCAATTTTTTCATTTAAATAAGATTTAAGGTAGTTTCTAAGTGTTGCGGATGCAAAAATTCATGAAGGAATTGGAATTTTACACTTATTCTTGACTTTTTTAAAAAAAGGACATTTTCGAGGAGGGCGTATCCTTGTTCCGATTTGCACAAATTTTGGTTAATACATTGGACATATTTTAACAGTTGGATTTCCAAAATTTCATGAAATAACTTCAATGTTTACCCGTTTTCTGAACGTTATTTTAAAAAGGACATTTTTGAGCTAGGCGTATCCTTGCTCCGAATTGTACAAAATTTAGTAGAATAATTAATGGCATTAAAGGTAATAACTACAATAAATAACATGAAGATTCAAGTTTTAGTTTTCATTTTATGCCTTATTTTAATTTCAGTATACATATATGGGAAGGATACGAATCCTTAGCGGATGTTTACCAAATTCAAAATTTTTCCTTTTTATAATTTTTGTAAAAAAAATTTGAGTGTTATATTTTTCTTTTTAGTGTAAATTTTTTTGAGTGTAAAATTTTTTTAAGTGTAAATTTTTTTTTCGATTGTAAACATTTTTTTAGTGATAAAGTTACTTTGTAAAATATATTTGTGGCATACCAATATTTTAAAAGAGCATTTAGGGGGTTTTTTTTTGAACGAGGGAATTCAAGGTGCAACCACGGTTTTGATTATAACTTCTGAAACACTGGATCGATTTTCACGAAGTTCAATACCAACCTGGCCGGTTAAAAAGGAAATATATATGTCAAACTTTAGGAGCATACAAATAGTCTTTCAAAAGTTAGAGTATTTTGAACCATATCACTAAATAGAAGTTATAAAAACATTTAAAAAAAACATCCAAATTTGAGATATTTCTTCATAACTTTTAAACCCGTTTACCAATCTTTCTCATGTTTTGCACATTTTATCTGACACTATTTTCAAGTATTTCGGCAAAATTTAAGCTATTACGATTAACTGTTGCGGGTGTAAACCTCACTTCCCCAAGTGATTGAAACTCGAATAAATACAAAATATTGATTTGCTAATAAAACGCGAAAACGAATTAATCTAGAAAAACTGGAAGACAGGGGTATCTTTTTTTACCTCTATTTTCAGAATTATTTGGTCCCGATCATGTGTGCAACCAAAAGTTGAATTTTGTCGTACAGTGTAATATATGTACTTTATGGAGTCCTAAAACGATAATTTGAGTTTACTGTAGCTGGAGGGTACAAAACCCAGCTAATGCTATGTTCAGATTGGCCTCGAAACCCCGTTGAAAGCTCGAATTTTCAATTTAAAAACTCACCTGTTCACACACAACAATTTTGGCACATATGAGGCATTCCACACCAAATGTCCAGCGAAAAAAAACATGTGTACCGTAAACTTCTGAATAGGTGATATGGATAGCCCTATATGGAACTTAGAAAATTGCGTTTTTGGTTTTTCAATTTTTCAAAAACTGGGCTTAGGAGGCGTGGTCAAATATTGGAAAAATGGTCAAATTTGTGGCGAGTTGCCTTGATTAAATATTTATCACATTAAAACGGAATGCACCACAATCTCAAAAATTTACGTTCTTATATAGTTTTGTATGGGCTATCGATTAAATTTTTTTTTTTTGGAAAATTTTCAGAACCCGTTCTGAAATTTTCCATTTTTTAAAAAAGTCAATTTATCAAAAATCCGGCCACTTTTTTTTTCTTTTTTATTTATTTTTTTAAAAGTTTAGATGTTTGTCCATCCACACAAAAAAAATCAGAAACACGTTCATCTTTTTTTTCGAGAAAATCGCATTTGAACTTTAAATTTCATAACAATTTAGTAATTTGCTTGTATTTTCTTGTGTCAACAGAGCGTATGACGAATATTTATGCAATTAATATTACTCATTCGCAACTTTAAAACAAAGAAATACAAGCAAATAACAAAATTGTTGTGAAATTTAAAGTTCAAATGCGATTTTCTCAAAAAAAAGGTGATCGTGTTTCTGATTTTTTTTGTGTGGATGGACAAACATCTAAACTTTTAAAAAAATAAATAAAAAAGAAAAAAAAAAGTGGCCGGATTTTTGATAAATTGACTTTTTTAAAAAATGGAAAATTTCAGAACGGGTTCTGAAAATTTTCCAAAAAAAAAATTTTTAATCGATAGCCCATACAAAACTATATAAGAAAATAAATTTTTGACATTGTGGTGCATTCCGTTTTAATGTGATAAATATTTAATCAAGGCAACTCGCCACAAATTTTACCATTTTTCCAATATTTGACCACGCCTCCTAAGCCCAGTTTTCGAAAATTTGAAAAACCAAAAACGCAATTTTTTTAGTTACATATAGGGCTATCCAAACAACATATTCAGAAATTTACGGGACACATGTTTTTCTGTAGCGGGACATTTGGTGTGGAATGCCTCATATGTAGGTTTCGGAAAATATCACACAAAAAATATATTTTTTAAACTAATTTAATTATGCGGAAATTATTTTTTGCACGTTTACATATTATTTTTATTTCAAATAAATAAATATTTTAAAGAAATTTTGTAAACAAATTGATTTATTTATTTTTTTATTTTTGTCATTTTCCCATTTTCCCTATTTCTTATTGTCGCACAGTGGTAAAAATTTGAAATTTATACGGTTTCGATCGTACACTCAAAATAATCACTCTGTTAAATTACAGAGATACTCTGCTGAGCCAGCAGAAAATACCATAGATTTCCAACCAGCAAGATTTTTTGTTATTTTACGAAGAAAACTCTGTAAAATGATTTCGATCAAAAAAAACTGTAAATTTAAAGAATTATCTGTAAAATACTGATAAAACCAAGAAGAATTTTACCAAAAAACTCTGTAAATTAACAAAGTTTTAGTTAAATGCATTTATGAGTTCAAAATTTTACAAAAAAAACTGTAAATTTACAAAGTTTTAGTTAAATCTATTTTATGAGTAAAATTTCTCTGCTTCAAAAACATTAATTACAATTAAATTAATTAAAATTAAAATTTTATTAAATTTTCCCGCTTTAATGCTTCCAAATTGTAAATTTACCTTTTTATTTTTGTGAAAATTACAAGTTTTTAGCGAGTAACTCCAATTTTACAAAATTTTGTATTTCGGTCACAAGAAAATACGAAGTATTTTCTTAAAATCTGTATCTCGACAGATAACTTTGTCAAATATCTGTCGAATTGAGATTACAGTCATTTTACAGAGTATTTAACAGAGTAATTATTTTGAGTGTACTTTCGTTGAAACCTCACTACAAAAAGGTTTAAATTTGTAAGGGAAAATACGTATTTTCAAATGAGGTTTGGCTCGAAACCTCGTTAAACGGGGTTTCGAGGCCAATCTGAACGTACTATAACAAAATTCAGAGCCCTCAAAATGAATGTCTTTAAAATGTGTCCAAAAATGGATTGGTTTTGAAGCCCACATATTTTAGAGTCGAAAATGATTCAAAAATTAAACTATTATTTGAACTTTAAATTTTGTTTTTCATAAAACACTCTGTTTTTTGAGGGAAAAAGGAGCCATTTAAAATAAATCCAAAAAGGCTCCAAAATAAAAGGGAAATTTCTTTTTAAAATACACGGTGAGCCTCAGCGATGTTTAGGTTGTGCTTTAGTGTCGACGAAAAGTGTAAACGCAGTTCGATTTCTACAAGAATAAATGTCACAAAACTGTTAACAGCGAAATCGTAGCTGCACGCATTCACGAGATAACGCGAAATTAGTGTTTTTGTATTTTTTAAAATTTTGACATTGAAGTTTTTTAAATATTTTCAAAAACTGAGTATACAGTTTTAATTGTACTTATTTAAAGGTCACAAAACAGTAAACATCAATATCCTATCTTCTTTAGTTCGTGAGAAATCGCGAAATTAATTTTTTGCTGTTTTTGTTTTTGTTTTTTATCTTTAGATAGGTTTTTTTAAAATTTCGTAAAAACATGGTACGCAGTTTTACTTCTGCTTGATCAAAGGTCACACAGCTGCTGACATCGAAATTAGAGATGGGCGCGTGAGTGGATTTTGACTCACACTCACTCACGCTCACGCAAAAAATAATCGAATCACTCACTACTCACTCACGCAATTTTTTTTTTTACTCACGCTCACTCACATTCACGTGAGTAATAAAAAACTTACTCACGCTCACGCGTGACTCATGCCAGATTCAATCACGCTCACGCGTGAGTCACGCAAAATCTACTCACGCAATAAAATTTTCATAGCAAAAAGAAAAAAAAATTCAAAAAAAAATTTTTAACAAAAAATTAAAAAAAAATTGGGCAAATCAAAAAATCTAATCACGCGAACTCACGCAAAAAATAATTGACTCACTCACTAATCACTCACTCAGATTTTTTTCCAACTCACACTCACTCACAATCACGTGATTGAAATAAAAATCACTCACACTCACGCGTGACTCACGCGTGATTCACGTGAATCGCGCAAATCACGTGACCAGCGCCCATCTCTAATCGAAATTGTAGGTGTTAAATTTCGCGAGATATCGCGTAATTATGATTTTTTTTTTATTATTTATTTATAAAAAATAAATATATAAAAATAAATAAAACCGTGGCTTTAGAAATAATAAAAAAAAGTGGTATGCAGTTTGATTTGACCATGTTGGGAGAAATTAGAACTGCCCACAAAAAAATTATAGCTGCTCACTTTCGCGAGAATTAGCGAAAAACAGCTTTTTGGGGGTATTTCTTGTTTTGATTAATAAAAGAAGTTTCTTTAACATTGTTAAAAAACATGAAACGCAGTTTGATTTGCTATTGATTGAAGGTGATAAGGCTGTTAACGTTTAAATTCTAGCTGCTCAATTCTTCGAGATATCGCTAAAAAAACTCGCTAAAATACTATTTATTCATAACTTTGTGGTATTTTTGGTCTGTGAAAACATTTACTCCAATTAACGAAAAAAATGTGGTATGTAGTTTGAGTTCGAGGTTATTAAAGTTGACACAACTGCAAGCATAAAAATTATAGATGATCAATTTCCCGAGAAATTGCAAAATTACTTTTCAAGCTTTTATATTAATTAATTTCTTTTTTTCTTTAGTGTCTAAAATAAAGGAAAAAAATCAAGAAATGACAAATATATTGTATGCAGTTTAAGTTTTATGTGGTTAAAGGTGGCGAAACTGCTCAAATCAATATCTTGACTGGAAATTTCCGCGAAAAATATTTTTTTTCCAATTTTAATTTTTTTTTTAATTTTGCGATTTCTTGCGAAATTGAGAAGATGTGATTTCGATATTAAATGTTTTGTGACCTGTAAATAAATACAATTAAATCTGCATACCAAAAATTTTAGAAAATGCAAAAACACTAATTTCGCGATATCTCCTAGACTCATTTTGGAATCCAAAAATTAGGCTCTTTTGGATGAACCACTTTCATAAAAAAAATTGAAATTCTTGTTATATTTTTGGAGCACATTTTGGAGTCTTCTTGTTTGCTGGGAAACTAAAAAAAATGTTTTTGTCGAGTTTGGATTAGTATACGGGGAACTTTTTTCACTCTAATCTGATTTCGCCTATTTCCGAACTTAACCAGCCCAAGACCAGAAAAAATATTTGTGCTAAATTTTCAGCAGTCTAGCTCTTTTACTTTGGACTGTATAGTGTTTTCGATATACAGAAAGACGGACAGACGGTCATCGCTAGAATGTCTTAGAATCGATACTGATCAATAATATGTATGGAAATTCTTTGTCAACCGGGCCACTCCTCTCTCCAAAATGGGTATGGGTTTAACATTTAAAAAAAAAAATCAAATTTACCTAAAACTATTACTTTTGAATGCCGAGTGGCGGTTTTTTTAATTTCAATATGGCGGGTTCAATATTGCGCCCAATTTTTTTTTAAAATATGGCAGATTCGCTTAAAACACTTCTGCAATTGTATTTTCAAAATTCAAAATGGCGGATCCAACATGGCGAAATTAAAAAAAAAAAAAACAAATTCACTTAAAACTCTTTACGAACAGGTTTTTTGAGTTGCTTAATTATAATCTTTTTTCAACAATCAAAATTTGCGAACTTTAATTGATACTTATTACAAATTTGGCAAGCCGCACTTTCTGGGGGAAAAAAATTGTTTTTTTTTCTGTGTATATTAATATTTAAACAAAAAGAAAAACATTTTCCCCTATTATTTGGTTTCTTTTTTGATATGCTTTGGAAACCAAAAAAACTTTAATCCATTGAAGCCATAAATGAATGCTTTTAAGGAACGTGTGTTTTGCAAAATACTTATTTTATATAACTTGCATAAAGTATAAAGTCTAATCTAAGAGTGTGTGAAAAATATTTAAATCTATAATAAAAAAAAATATAACATTTCCTAGACTTAAACACTCAGATACACATACATACTGACAATTAATGTGTATGTACAGATTTTTCGAAAGAATTTAAAACATTAGAATAGCCGGAAAATTTCGAGTTGCTAAATATCAATTAATTGGTGTCTGAATTTGATTATAATTCCATGTATATTTAAAATTTTATTCATTTATGACTTGAGTGGGTCTTATTTTTGAGCTTATTAATTTTTACACCCCAAATTATTTTTTGTGCAAGCAAACACCCAATCTACACTCCAGATAAGATTTGATGGAAATGTGTTAAGATTTGATGGATTTAATCCCCCATTTCCCAATTTACTTTCTCAAAATTTCTAATAATATGTTTTTTTGCAATTTTTGCAGCCATGTTAAAGTCTATTTTCGGGCCAACATATTCAAGATTCAGATTGGCATCTCTAAGGGATCAAAAAATATTCTGGTTTTAGTACGAGGTTGTCACATTATTCCATTAGAAAATTTAAATTATTAATATTTTGAATGTTTTTCAAAATTCTAAAAGTATAATTTTCTTTAAAAAGTAAAATTTTTCCATTAAAGAAAGTAAAAGTTTGAATTTTCTAAGGTAAAATATAAGAACCTCGTACTAAAACTAGAATATTTTTGGGTCTCATGGGTATCCCACTCTGAATTTTGGATCTGTTTTACAAAATAGTATTGTTTATTACAAGATTTTTTTTTTTCAAAATCGAAGATATTTTTTTTTTTAAATATTCGTAAACAAAAAATGTTTTTGCATTTTTGCAACTTTTCTACAAAAGCAACTTATGCTTTTAAAATTTTTTTCATAAAATCAGAAGAATTAAGCTTTCATGTGAGCCAACACTTGTGATAATAATGATGTATTTTTCTTACTTTTGCTAAAAAAACCCAAACTTTGACATTTGATAATTTGAAAACTACATCAAATTATATAAACATTTCGGAAAATCTAAGAACGTTTTAAAAAGCCTTTGTAACGCGAAGAATTAATAAACTTTGGCATAACGATATTTTTATTGAAACAGTTATTTATGTTTAAGTCAAAAAACTATTTTTTCAGCGCAGTCTAAATTACATGGATAGTTTTTTTTTTTTTAATTCCATCTTCGTACAACATATTTCATACTATGAAAAGTAGTCTTAAAAAAATAAAATAGTTTTAAAATATAAAAGAACTAAATATGCAAATAGCCTTTCCCGAAAAACATATATAAATGTAATAGTAGCAAGTTGATAAGTTCACAATACTTTAACACCAAAAATTCTGACAAGAAAATTTTTATTTTAAGTAAGAGAATTTTTAAAGTACAAAAAAGAAATAAAGCGTAATATTTTTTTTGAGTGATTTTTTTTTTTGAGAGACAGCAACACTTTGTGTAAAATTTGTATGGCATACCAATGTTTTTAAGATGACTTAATGTGTTTTTAAACACTCCCGAGTAAAAAAAATTTTAAGATCTAATTTGATCTCAAAATTGGTTGTATCAAGTTGGATCAAGAACTGATCTAATTGTATTATTTTAGATACATAAATATAAAAAATGATATAATTAGATCCGAGTTTTGGTCACATCCCATTAAATCCAGCTGATCTTATTTTATATATATAAATATAGATTTATATAATTACATAAAGTCAGATATATTTATATATAACCTCAGATAAGAAAATGGAGCCGCAATAAATCTTAGATAAAATGAGATCTGAACATATAAAAAGTCATATATAATTTCATATGATTGTATCAAATTATATATCATTATATCAAAACTTTTTTAGTAGGGCTTGAACTTTCAAAAAAAAATACCACTGCAAAGTGGTAAATTCCTGCCAAAACCCTATGAATTCTTTAATTCTCTATGTAAACTTACAAAATTTTTGTAGGTAGGTTAAGAATATAATATTAAACCAATTTCGCGAAAAAAATTTCCGCCGAATTTTTTTTCGCGAAAAAAAAATTTTCCCCGAAATTTTTTCTTAAGGTGGTTCAAGATGTTGTGTTTTAATCGTCAGTGTGTTTTCCACAGCTCAAAAAGCTCTTCATTTGATATAAAAGACCCCACTTTAAAAGGATCTGACTGAAAGACTTGCTTAAACTTGGTTCTGATGTTAATTAGTACTTACATGGAAACCCTTATTAGTGTTGCCAGATACTGCAGGTAAAATAACTGGGCAATGAAAATTTTTTAGCTGGATTTTGAAAAAGTAATTGTACCCATACACAATTTTTTTTTTTTTTTTAATATTAATTCTGTTTTTATATATTGTTGGACTTTATATTTTATAACTGAAGTTTTTATTTATTTCGGTTTGAGTCCATATTAATTATTTCTGAGAAATAATTATTTTTGTTGTAAAATGAGAAAATCTGAAAAAATTAATTGACAACACAGGCTAAGTGGAGATGTCGACAGCTTTCGGAAGAAGCCACCCTTCCTTCGTCAGCACTCTTCGGTTGTCACTGTAGCACAGTGGCCGAAACACCCAATCTAGCGGCGCTTAATTCGGAAATGCAAAATAATAATGAGGACTAGTTGTTAAAATGTTCCGATTCCGTTAAAATTTAGAGTGATTATTTTTAACTACAAAAAAAATCTAACAGTCGAATTTCAAGAGGATATTTGTTAAAATACTATTGTTAGGGCTTATTAAGTGAAATTGGAAGGGGTAATTAACATGGGGGTTATGGGATAACATGGACCGATTTTGTCAAAAATTTAATAGGTTTTGTTATTTTGATAAAAAATCTTAAATTTCAAATTTTAGGCAAATCGATTGAAAATTGTGGTCTGTATCGCGTTTATACTATTTATTTGGACAGTCAGATGGACCCTAAAAAACCGAACAACTTGCGCGAACTAGCACGCCATACTGAAACGTCACAACAAGAATAACCCTAAATAATAAACAAAACAGGAATTGGACCGAATACGATCGAATTTTAAAAGTTGCAGTCCATGAAACTATAGTTTATCACAAATGTCAACTTCTATAATGCACTAATAATAAACTATATACACAGAGGCCACAAACATTTATTTTTTAGTTATAACATACCTTTTGCTTTCAATTAAAACTTTTTGGCTCAAAATGTATAAACAATTGACTTAAAAGTGTCAAGAAAAACTCACTGAGTAATTAGGCCCCAAATTGCAGAAAATGTATATTTGACAGCTTACAGCTGTGCGAATATTGAAAGCAAAACAAAAGTAAGAACGTAAATTTTTTCTGTAAAGTATAGGTAAACGATGCAGTGCAAAAACATTTATCGATCTTAATATTTTAATTTTGACTTAAGCGCCGCTAGATCAGTGATTTCGGCCACAGTGTGTAGGTGTGTAAGATTAATATCAGCTATTTAAACGTACATTGAGGTGAAAAAGATGACGGGAACTATATCACATTTCATTACCCATATGTTACGTTCAGCGTGAACTTTATCTATCTATTTTAACTTTTTCTAACAGAGTTGCAGTGGAGAAGTCGACAGCTTTCGGAAGAAGCCACCATTCCTTCGTCAGCACTCTTCGATTGTCACTGTAGGTGTGTAAGATAAAAATCAGCTATTTAAACGTGAGATGAAAAAGATGACGGGAATTATATCACATTTCATTACCCATATGTTACGTTCAGCACGAACTTGATCAATCTATTTTTAACTTTTTCTAACACAGTTGTAATTTCTTACACTGTAGTAGATTTTCTTAGAGTTGCAACCCTTAGTAGGAGTTTTCAAGTCTTGAAAAATGTCCGTTAGGTTTGAATTTATATTTCGAATTTCTAATTCTTAGAAATATTACTAAATTGAGGGTGCTGTGGCTTAGTGGTTAGCGCGTTGGGCTACTAGCCAGCAAGCCTGGGTTCGATTCCCGGCTCAGGCAAAACAAAAATTTTTTCAGATATTTATTAGTTTCTATTTATAACTAATATCTATCGCAGCACCCTCCATCGTTGATAAATAGCACTAAAAAACGTCAACGAAGTAAAATAATAAAATAATGGCTATTAAACACAGCTTCAAAAATAATTCACCAGATCAATAACAGATGGCGATGCAACAACTGTACTCAAAGTTATCAACACGCGCAATTACAGTGTTGCCATACTGAAGCACTTCTATCTTTCAAATCTTTCATCTCTCTTCTATCCCCTTTCCGAAAGAAACATCACGGTTACAGTAGTAATTGATAGGCAGCATTGCCTGAGTGTTGTTTCTTTAAAAAAAAAAAAAAAAAAAATTGCATTGTACCTTATGAGTTGAGTTTTAATTCTGTTTTTATATATTGTGGACTTTATATTTTATAACTGAAGTTTTTATTTATTTCGGTTTGAGTCCATATTAATTATTTCTGAGAAAAAATAGATTGATTAAGTTCGTGCTAAACGTAACATATGAGTAATGAAATGTGATATAATTCCCATCATCTTTTCCACCTTAATGTACGTTTAAATAGCTGATTTTAATCTTACACACCTACAGTGACAATCGAAGAGGGAAGGGTGGCTTCTTCCGAAAACTGTCGACATCTCCACTTAGCCTGTGTTGTCAATTAATTTTTTTAGATATTCTCATTGTACAACAAAAATAATTATTTCTCAGAAATAATTAATATGGACTCGAACCGAAATAAATAAAAGCTTCAGTTATTTTTTTTAATAATTAACCCATTCCTGCCTATTGGGTATTTAAATACCCAAAAAAGTGTTGATACTTAAAAAAATTTAGCGCGGGCTGGATGGAAGATATCGGGCTAATTCTTTTTTCATAAAAAAGAGACGAGATTGGGCTAAATGTGAACATTTAACAAGACTTTTTTTGTTTTGTTTAACTTTTGTTTTTCACTGACAAAAATCGAAGATTTTTCTTAATCGCACCTAAAACGTGATGCGGGAGGGTAAGGACAATTTTGGTTTTCACGAAAATTTATTGGAGTTATTTTGACACCCAATAGAAACTTTTTAGACCCCTTTCAGCTCAAACAAAAAATAAAAGTAAAAAATTACACGGCCTAATACCCATGTCATATCTCAGGTCGGAGCTGAGGTAAATTTTTTTTTATTTTTTCTAGCAACTTCTGTGGTCTTCCAGGTACACATGTCAAAATTTCATCAAAATCGTACGAGCCGATCTATGGGCAGGCAGTAATGGGTTAAAAAAAAGCGATATTTATATCAGGGATACATATTTTTATTTTGGACTACCTTTAAATATAACATCATTTAAATAATCAAAATATATCAATATCAAGAAAAAAAAATTTAAAGTTTATAGACTACTTTTTTTCAGAGCTGCAAATTACAATTTTTTAATTTTTTTTTAAAAAAGTTAATGCAAATACACAAATTTGCTTCGTTATACATCACAAACTAGTCAAAGGATTGGCACAAAAGTTTATAATCGCATATTCTGAAGTATTAGCTCTCATTTGGCATCAATTTGAAAAAAAAAGAAAATTGTGTTTTTAGTTTGTTTATTTCTGTTAGTACAGATCGAGCTCGGGCTATAATTATATTTGTTACTAGCGTGCGCAGGGTATTTTGTTGCCCGTAAATACAGAAAAATTTCATAATGATAATAAATGACCCATTTTTGGAACTTTTCGCTATGCAATCTTCATATATATATGTCTTAATCCTTTACAAAAACTGTGCTTATGATGATCACAACACTTACCATAAATACCAAATACATCAGTTGATAAAATAACCACTTCGTCAACTTTAAGACGGTCATATGTTATTAAAAAAAAAAAACATTGATTTATTAATTTGAGCAAAAAACAATTGAGTAAATAAAACTTTGAGTTAAAAATTTAATGAACAAATTTTGTAAAAATATGAACAAATATGTATGAATGAAAAAAAAAAATACTGAAAAATTAATTAATAAAAAAATTTTAGTACAAACAAAATTTTAGTAAAAAAAATTAAAAAATCATTTGAATTTGTTTCCAGTTTCATTCCATTTCGTTCCATGTTCTATTCCCTGTTCCATTCAATTTCGTTCAATGTGGTGTTCATTCCTTTTTCTATGGATCAGATCATTAAAAATATTCATTTTACCCTTATTTTGTTTCAAAAAAAATATATAAAGTGCCCGTTTAACTCCTTAGGAATCAGAATTAAAAAAAAAATCTTTTGGGAATGTTTTTTTTTCGCTAAACGATCCCACGTTCCAAATTTCAAGTTTCCAGTACCATTATTTCAGATAATACGAAAAGTACCAAAGAGCTCGATTTTACTCCCTTAGAATCAAAATTTCGAAAAAAGTACTTTTTACAGATTTTTTTCTGTTGTTGGGTCCTACATTCCTAATTTTAAGATTTTATGACCTCTATTTAAGAAAATATATACAGTACCAAAAAGTAATTTTTAGGGGGATTTTTTCCCCGATAGAGGATGCTACATTCCAAATTTCAAGTTAATAGGCTCATTATTTACTTAAGAATATATAATTCCCTTTTTTAATTAATTTCCTTAGGAATCAGAATTTCCAAAAGTTATTCTTTTGGGAATATTTTATTTCGCTAGACAATCTTACATTCCAAATTTCCATCATAATTATTTCAGAAAATAAAAAAAGGTACCATATTACTCGTTTTTATCCCCTTAGATCGGAATCGGAATTTCCAAAAAAGTATATTTTTCATAGTTTTTTTTCTGTTATTGGACCCTACATTCCTAATTTTAAGTTCTTATGACCCTTATTTAAGTATGGGATGCTACAACCAAAATTTCAAGCTAATAAAACAATTATTTAAGTATATATAAAAAGTATCAAAATACCTTTTTTACCCGTTTTACCCCCATAGATATATATATTCCAAATTTCAAGTATCTAGCTTCAGTGGATTGTGGAAATATAAAAAGTACCAAAATACCCTATTCCATAGAATCCTATTCCTATTCCCTAGAATCAACATTTCCAAAAACTCAGCCTTAAACGAATCAATATTTCGGGAGGCGCATCTACATTCCAAATTTCAAGTCCCCATTTCGTTCCCTGTTTTATTCCATTTGATTTCCTTTTCCATTCCGATTAGTCCTAAGTGGCTTTCATTCCGTTCCGAATATGCGCTTACATGAGCTAAAAAAACAGAAAATTCTTTGCCTTCTTTAGAAATCTTTTTGTCGCTAAATGACCCTGCATTCCAAACTTAAAGTTTCCAGGACCATTATTTCAGGAATTATAATAAGTAGCAAAATACACTTTTTTACCCCCCTTAGAATCGGAATTTCGAAAAAGTACTTTTTCAGAATTTTTCCCGTTGTTGGAACTAACATTGTAATACTTTTTTGTAGTACCTTAATTTCAAAAAATTTAGAAAGTACCAAAGTACAATTTTTTACCACTTTTAACCCTTAGGATTTCCAGAAAGTACTTTTTTGGGGAATGTTTTTCCGTTAGAGGATCCTACATTCCAATTTTCAAATTAATAGGATTTTTTTTCGGAATTTCGAAAAAGTATGTTTTCAGAATTATTTCCGTTGTTGAAACCACCATTGCAAATTTTAATATTTTTGTAGGACCTTAATTTAAAAAAATATAAAAAGTACCAAACTACCATTTTTACCACTTTTTACCCTTAGGAGTCTGAATTTCCAGAAAGTACTTTTTTGGGGGAATGTTTTTCCGTTAGAGGATCCTACATTCCAATTTTCAAATTAATAGGATTTTTTTTTTCAGAAAAAATAAAAAGTACCAAAGTGCTCGCTTTTTACCCCATTAGAATCGGTATTTCGAAAAAGTACTTTTTCAGAATTTTTTCCGTTGTTGGAAACAACATTACAAATTTTAATTTTTTTGTAAGACTTTAATTTCAAAAAATATAAAAAGTACCAAAGTACAATTTTTTACCCCTTTTTACCCTTAGGAATCCGAATTTCCAGAACGTACTTTTTTGGGGAATGTTTTTCCGTTAGAGGATCCTACATTCCAATTTTCGAATTAATTTGATTTTTTTTCAGAAAAAATAAAAAGTACCAAAGTAGTCGCTTTTTCCCCTTTTTCAAACTTTCGTTTTTACCCCTTAAAATCAACATTTCCAATAACCCAGCCTTAGCGGATATGTATTCCAGGAGGTGAAACTACAATCCAAATTGCAAGACTCTTGCTTCAGTGGTTTGGGCTGTGGGATGATGCGTGATTAGTATGTCAGTCAGTCATCAGTCAGTCACGTAACTTCTTTATATATATAGATACAAAGTACCAAAGTACATTTTTTTACCCCCTTAGAATCAACATTTCCAAAATCGCAGCAAAATCGGTATTTTGTAAAAGTACTTTTTCAGATTTTATTTTTGTTGTTGGAAACAACATTGCTTATTTTAATTTTTTTGTAGGACTTTAATTTCAAAAAATATAAAAAGTACCAAAGTAAAATTTTTTACCCCTTTTTACCCTTAGATATCCAAATTTCCAGAAAGTACTTTTTTTGGGAATGTTTTTCCTTTAGATGATCCTACATTCTAATTTTCGAATTAATAGGATTTTTTTTAGAAAAAATAAAAAGTACCAAAGTACTCGCTTTTTTACCCCCCTTAGAATCGGAATTTCGAAAAAGTACGTTTTCAGAATTTTTTCCGTTATTGGAACCACCATTGCAAATTTTAATATTTTTTTGTAGGACCTTAATTTCAAAAAATATAAAAAGTACCAAAGTACCATTTTTTACCACTTTTTACCCTTAGGAATCCGAATTTCCAGAAAGTTCTTTTTTTTGGGAATGTTTTTTCGCTAGAGGATCCTACATTTCAAATTTCAAAATAATTGGATTTTTTTTTTTTTTCTTAGAAAAAATAAAAAGTACCAAAGTAGTCGCTTTTTCCACATTTTCAACCCTTCGTTTTTACCCCTTAAAACCAACATTTCCAAAAACCCAGCCTTAGTGGATATGTATTCCGGGAGGTAAAACTACAATCCAAATTTCAAGACTCCAGCTTCAGTGGTTTGGGCTGTGGGATGATGCGTGATTAGTATGTCAGTCAGTCATCAGTCAGTCACTTAACTACTTTATATATATAGATTAGGGTTCAAGTTAAAAAATGCAAAAGAAAAATTTAATTTATAAAAATTATAGACATTTCTGATATTCCTATACCGGTTTCAAACACTCCAGTTAGTGTTATCAGCAGTAGGATTTTAAATGTCGGATTGTCTTGTTAATGGAAATTGTTTTTTATATAAATATGTGAATATTTATAGTTTCTACAGAATTTTTAGAAAAATTGAATTCCTAAAAATTATTCTGGTATGCCAATTTTTTAGTTTTGGCCGGTTTTACCTCTGTGCACTGAAGCAATATTGTTGAAATTCAATACCAATCTGACCGGGAGAACAAGAGCTATATGAGGCATTCCACACCAAATATCCAGCGAAAAAAACATGTGTACCGTAAACTTCTGAATTGGTTGTATGGATAGCCCTATATGGAACTTAGAAAACTGCGTTTTTGGTTTTTCAAAATCTGGGGTTGGGAGCCGTTGTCAAATATTGGAAAAATGGTCAAATTTGTGACGATTTGCCTTGATTAAATATTTATCACATTAAAACGGAATGCACCACAATCTCAAAAATTTTCATTCTTATATAGTTTTGTATGGGCTATCGATTAAATTTTTTTTTTTAAAGTTTTCAGAACCCGTTCTGAAATTTTCCATTTTTTAAAAAAGTCAATTTATCAAAAATCCGGACACTTTTTTTCTATTTTTTTTTTTTTTAAGTTTAGATGTTTGTCCATCCACACAAAAAAAAATTTAGAAACGCGTTTTTCGTTTTTTTCGAGAAAATCGCATTTGAATTTTAAATTTCATAACAATTTAGTAATTTGCTTGTATTTTCTTGTTTCAACAGAGCGTATGAGTAATATTTATGCAATTAATAATACTCATTCGCAACGTTAAAATAAGAAAATACAAGCAAATAACAAAATTGATATGAAATTTAAAATTCAAATGCTAAAAAAACATTTAAACTTAAAAAAAAAAAATTAAAAAAAAGTGCCCGGATTTTTGATAAATTACTTTTTTTTAAAATGGAAAATTTCAGAACGGGTTCTGAAAATTTTCAAAAAAAAAATTTAAATGATAGCCCATACAAAACTACATAAGAATGTAAATTTTTGAGATTGTGGTGAATTCCGTTTTAATGTGATAAATATTTAATCAAGGCAACTCGCCACAAATTTGACCATTTTTCCAATATTTGACCACGCCTCCTAAGCCCAGTTTTTGAAAATTTAAAAAACCAAAAACGCAATAGTTTCATATAGGGCTATCCAAGCAACCTATTCAGGATTTTACTGGACACGTGTTGTTCTGAAGGTGTGGAAGGCCGTATTCATGTAAACTCGTATACACCTCGTATACTGTGTAAACTTACCAAACTTATTTTTTATAAATGGAGTTTGACATAAATTGTATAAATTTATCAGGTTTACACAGTACACGAGGTGTTTATACGGTTAGATGAATACCATCAAAATCTTAGACCAAATATAACAGTTATCTGTGTCTTTTTGTTTTAAATAAAATTATGAAACGAATGTTGTCCAAACTTAGTATTTTATATATGAAAAGAATTCTAGAGATGTCCCGTTTTAAAATTTGCAATAACATTTATTTTTTTGATTTTTTCAATAACAGTAAAAATTAAAAGTTATTAAAAACTTTTTGTTCAAACAATCTAAAATAACTTTTTTTTTTGTATTTATTTGAGTAAATAACTGTTATAACAGTTATTTTAAAAAAAATCAATCAAAGTTTATATCTTTAGATCAATGTTTGAAGTATTAGATATCAATAGGATTCTTCTGCACGAGTTTATTGTTGTTTTATTTTAATAACTCGAGTTTTTTAAGGCTCAAAGAGTTTTTAATAACAGTTATAAAAAATTAAAGTTTTTTTATTTCTATTATTTTGAACAGATATTTATATAAATCATTTCAAACTGTTATTTTTAATTTTTATTTGAAAAAATATTTTTGAACAGTTATATTTGACTTTTTTTAATAAATCTCATAACAGTTATGGTCTCTGATCAAAATTTTTTAAAAAAAAACTATTATTTGTGTTTATCATTACTAAATATTGTGTTTTCTCTTTTTCTTTTTAGGTAAGTTTCACTTTTTTATATGCATAACGAAGTTTTTAAGAAAATGTGTGAGTAAAATATATAAATGTAATTACTTTTTTTATAGGAAATAGGAAAATAACTATTTAATTTTTTTCCAAAGTCCCCTGCAAACAATAGGGCGATATATCGCCAAAAAGATATTGCGACGATACGAAAATTTATCATTTCAATAAAAAATCAAAGTAGTATTTTTTTATATCGCCGTTTCCTAATACGAACGATATTTTGGCGATAAACAAACACAAAATATTGAAAATTTTTATTTCTTTGTCAATTCAAAATAAAATAATTTATCAATCACCACAAGAAATCTTTGAAAGAATATAAATTTGGACATATGAAAATGAATGAAAATGTTATTAGTCCTGTTAACATGACCAAAATATGAATTAAAAAAATAATGTCTTTTTTCAGCTTCAGGGAATCGATATAGTTGTATCGCCGGATTATCATGTTTGTGATATTTCGGCGATACCTACAAATCTATTGTTTTTGATTTACACGATTGTCTGGCGATATTGCCCTTTTATCGTCATGACGAATCTTTTTCGTATCGCCGTAATGCATTGCCTTCGGGTAACAGTTTCTCCCGAAAGGTGTATTGCCGTCGATACGAATTCGATTATTGCCGCCATAAAATGTATCGTTCCGGCAATACAACCGTCCCATGTTCTTCCTATGATAACCTATAAGGCAGTGCCCGGTGATTACTCCAGTGAGTGTACGGCAGTTCCATCTGGTAAGTAAGAATAAATAGTAAGTTTTCCTCAGATTGTAGCATGTCCACAAACTTCTACTGATCGTGCTCGTTCGTAGCGCTCTCCACTTTCTGTTAGACATTTTGATGTTTTAATTGTCGCGTAGCGATCTAAAGCCTCCCCAGCTTAAGTTTAGCATGGTCGATTTTGTAAGAAAATTAATTTGGTTTTATTTGTTATTGATTTAAAAATTTTAAGAAATATCCAGAAATTTTAAAAGATAGACTTTGGCAATGCGTTGACTATTTATTAGCCCGATAATGCTCCATTAAATGCATTTTTTGCATTTTTTTAAGAAATATCCAGAAATTTTAAAAGATAGACTTTGGAAATGCGTTGACCATTTATTAGCCCGATAATGCTCCATTAAATGCATTTTTTGGTTTTTATACTGTTATCAAAATTCCAAAACAGACTGTATTCGGGAGAGGCGAATGTAAAAGTTTTTTTTTTTTAATTTTTATTTTTGTTGCATTTACAACCACATCCGTTTAGTTATTGCAAATATATGGCCTTAAAGCATTTCTGGAATTGTATATGGTGTGGTGGGAATTCGGTATGTCTGTGTAAAGTTTACTTATAAACAAACATAGCCCAGCACAAACGAACCAACAAAATATACATAGTATGTTGTGGTATACTTAACTATTATAACCCATACAATTTAAAGGAGTATACTAAAAACTATTGTACAATTTATTTAAAATGATTTTCAAAGTTATCGATTTTTCTTTAATAAAAAACATCCAATTTAAAATAAGACACATTTAACACACGCATAGAGAGATATTTTGAATAAAATCTACTCAAAGCCTGGTAAATGATACTGCGCCCAGGAAAATTTTTTGGAACAAATTCCTATAACAATAGATTCTTGAATATATTCTACGGTAATCAAAACAAAATTTTCTATATAAAATTATTTTTCAAAAAAACTACTTGCTCTAAAAAACGATTGCTTGCTGGACAATTTCAAACAAAAATCATTGATTCTGGAACGTGAAGTAGAATCGGTTGCAGGGTAATATGATGCGTTCTGGAACCGATTATTTGGAACGGAAAATTTTGCTGGGCGAATTCGTTTTCATGGACAGTAGAAAACACATAAACTGCGGAATTTCCGGTAGATTGGGCCGGTAGATTACACCGCTCAACAAATCGAAGGTTTTTGGCTCCGGTTTGAAGTTTCATATAAAATTTTTAAATATTTTGATCCACTGATTCCAAATTCGTGCTCCAAATTTTTCCATCACGTCTAGAATTTTAATTATTCGCGGTTGAAAATGCGAAAAAACGCGATTTTTGCCTTTTTGAAAGCCTGCACTGCAGCCGCTGGGTGGAATAAAAATCTGGTATAAAGCGTGAGAGTAGAATTGAACTATGATCTCAAAAATATGATCAAAAAAATTTTAAGTTGTTGCACTGTTATTGGCCAAACATGCATTTAAACAAAAACACTGTCAAAAAAATTGGAAAAAGCACTATTTTTAAAAGGCTCTACAACAAAAACCAGATGATCAATCTTTACTGCGATGAGCTCAAAATTTAGGCAAAAGTTCATTCTTTCTTAAGACTTTTAAACCCAGTCAAGATATCTTCCGGTTTATACAAAAAATAACACACAAAGCTTAATTTTGTAAAATATTTATTTTTTTGGAGTTTTTCTTTGAAAAATATCAAAAAACTAAGGTAAATGTTACAAAAAATGGTAATTTTTACAGTATCATTTTAAAACGCAAGTAAAGCCCAACCAAACGTAATAATTTGAAAAAAAAAATGTGTTCTATGTTGGAGACCATAGACAAATTATACTTTTGCGCTTCATACCAGAATTGTATTCCACTGAATGGCTGCTGTGCAGGCTTTCAAATAATGCAAAAATCGACATTTTTCACATTTTCAACCGTGAATAACTAAAAATCTGGACGTGATGGGAAAATTTAGAGAACAGATTTGGAATCAGGAGATCAAAATCTACTAAAATTGATCATCAGAATTCAAACAGGAAAATGAGTGTTGAGCGGTGTTATCCGTGCCATAACTCGAATTTTCGTATGAAAGCAGGAAAGTCCCCCTCAACTTTAAGCCTTAAATGGACTACAATAGGTATAGAGCTCTTCACACTATAACTTTTTAGCTAAGGTCCTTTCATTTTAACCCATTAACGACGAGTGGGTAGAAAAATACCCAAAAATAGAACTGTGTTAGAAAAATTCTAGAAAGAACCAGCCGAACAGTAGTGCAAATTATTTTTTTACAAAAATGTGTTTTAAAAAAAAAATTGTTGCATTAATTATTTTCTGAACACAAAAAAAGTTTACATGCTTAATTTTGAAAGGTTTCCAAATTTAATATGGTTATTTGACTCATTTAAGCTAAATTTGAAGAATACGGTTTTATGGGGTCTAGGTCTAATGATGGAAAGATTTTTTCCAATTTCAATGGGCTTCGTCAATAAGGCAAAAGAAGATTCTGTTTTAAATTTCAGCCAAATATATTGAAAATTGTGGCAAGTATCGTGATTACAACGTTTACATGGACGAACGCACTTCGCTTAATCGACTCAAAAGATATTCTGAGTCAAGCGGTATACTTTAAAGTGTATATTTCACAGCTTTTTTTCAAAACTTACAATACATATGTTTATTGTTACCGTTTTCAAGCTTTTATATTTAAGAAACATTATATATTTTAGAACTCGTAAATGCCTAAGTGGGTAGAAAATACCTAAAAGTCACAGGCTCGTGTACGACAGATAAAAAAATAAATACCACGTCTATAAAAGTGCCATAAATACAAACTGTGTGCAAATTACTCAAAATCAGACCACTGAATCGGGGGTCAGGCATTAATGGGTTAATGCTAATTCAGATGGCAAACGTTTTCCCCACATGCTTTGTTGAGATATCTTTGGCGTATCATGATGTCTTAAGAGTTCAAAATCAAAAATAGTGACACAACTATTTTCCAAACGGCCTTCGTTTATTTGAATGTATTTCGGTTCGGCCATCTCAAAAACTGGGAAAACAGTTCCAAGAAATCTTGAGTGCGCTAATTAAATTCAAGATTTTTTTATATTTATTTAGATTTTTTGGCAAATATATGGCTTAATATATGTCCTACGCCACATGTGTTTTCACAAAACTTATAAAGCAGAAAATTTTCGACAAATATTGGTATATCTATTTATTGTCTGACAAGGAAAGTCTCCCTGGTGTCACCCTCCGATCCTGATGAAATTTGGATATGTTCTTAAGAACGAAAATTAATTCGACACGTATTTTTTTTTAGCGGCCCAAACTCATTTTTAGGGGGTTCGATTTGTATGGGGGGAAATTGACCTTTTTCAGTTTTTTACGATTTACGCCTATTTAAACAAAATTAATATAGGCATGTGTAGTATCAGATTAGAGGTATTAAAAATACCTATCTCGTGGTGCTAACAACGGGCCAAAGAAGTTAATATTTTTCGACTTATTATCAAAAATTTCCTAAAATTTTGGTATTTTACTCAATATGACGAAAAGTTGTGCATGTTTGGACACGTTTTTAGCACACTTAGGTAAATACCTTTCATTTGGTATGTAACATGACTAGGTTTCTTTGCATAATATAGGAGATAAACGAAAAAAACTGAAAAATGGCTCTGTCTTCCCCCTACCTTTTTACCCCCTAAATATAAATTTGGGCCGCTAAAAAAAATACATGTTCCTTTATTTTTTCTGCTCTACAAATTAAAACCAATTTCATAAAGATTCGCAGGTGACACTAGGGAGACTTCCCTTGTGAGTGAATGTTTTTGAGTTATACAGCAAAATATAGAAATTTTACAAAAACTGAATTCGATACACTGTCTAGGAACGCTCTTTGGAATGCACTGGCTCTTAAGGGTACCCCTGAAAAGATAATCAACCTTATTAAGGAACTCTACAATGACTCAACTTGCGTTGTGCGTTTTAACGGTCAGGATAGCCAACCTTTCCAAACAAACCGTGGTGTTAAGCAAGGCTGTGTCTTATCGCCAACTCTATTTGTAATTCTCCTGGATTGTGTCATGCGAAAGACCAATTTAGATTCACCGCGTGGGATCCGTTGGAACTTAATGACGATTTGTGTTTAATGGCACACCGTTTTTCTGATATAGAAGACAAACTCAAAGTTCTCACACAAAATGCAAATGCGGTTGGTTTAAGAATCAATGTCAAAAAGTCAAAACTGCTAAGGATCGGTAACACTTTAAATACACCCTTAACATTGAATGGTGAGAATATCGAAGATGTTGAGTCCTTCTGCTACCTCGGAAGCATTCTTACAAGCGACGGTGGCTCAGAAAAAGATATAAATAATAGAATTAATAAAGCTAGAGTTGCATTTCATAGTCTATTTAAAGTATGGAGATCAAAAAATATTAAAAATATTATAAACTAAACTCCGTATATTTCAATGCAGTGTTATGTCAATATTATTGTATGGCTGTTCTACTTGGGGTACTTCACAACAAAAAATAAGAAAACTTCAAACATTTGTTAATCGTTGTCTAAAGCAAATTCTTGGCATATGTTGGCCCAACTGGGTAACAAACGAACAACTACTCACGCTATCCAATTGTTAACCAGTAGCAGCAGAAATTTGCAAACGTAAATGGTCCTGGATAGGCCATATACTTCGGAGACAAAGAGATGATATTGCTAGATCTGCCTTAGACTGGAATCACTAAGGTCAACGCCGAGTCGGTCGACCTCGTAACACCTGGCAACGAACTACTCAACGTGAATGTGAAATAGTGAACATAACATGGAACCAAGCCAAAGCACTTGCCGAAAATCGCAATAGATGGAAAGAATTCGTTGACGCCCTATGTTCAACAAAATGAACTTTCGTATAATTATTTATCACTAGCTGTTTCGCACCCGGCGTTGCCCTGAATAACATTTTGTAATGCCCTATGGTTGCATCCTCGGTTAGCACCACATCTGGTGAAAATTTCAATTTCGCATTACTTTACACCACCTCTGTCCGATCGTGCGCAGATATGACTCATTATTCCCGCCCTGTTTAGTACTCGACGTTTAAGCGTGATAACCGAATAGGCAGAAATATCTTTCAATATATTATAAATGGGTGTGGAAATTTACGTCCCTTTGTTCGATCGCACACTGATATGGGCCCGCATGTGTTAGTCAGTTATTAAAAATTGGCTCAGCCGTTTTTGCCTTATTGCGGAACTGCAAAGGGGCGTGACAACTTACGCCCCGTGGTCTAAACACGCTATATTATGGTTTATTATTCCCGTTTCGGAAGTACTATATGTGGTGAAAAATCCATTAAAATCGGTTAAGCCGTTTAAGCATGATTGTGGGACAGGCAGAAATAACTTTCAATATAATACAAAAGAGCGTGGGATTTTACTCCCCTTTCTCAAATTACGGAACTGAAAGAAATAACTTTCAATGTAATACAAAGGGGCGTGGACTTTTACGCCCATCCGTCAGAGCCCCCTCCTATTATAACCTATAGTGCCCGCCTGGGTTAGTACTATGTGTGGTGAAATTTTCATTAAAATCGGTTCCGACGTTTAAGCGTGATTACGGGACAGGAAGAAATAACTTTCAATGAAGTACAAAGGGGCGTGGCATTTCCGCCCCTTTGTGTGATCGCCGCCCCATTATGAAATATATTTCCCGCTTAGATTAGTACTGTATGTGGTGAACATTTCTTTAAAATCGGTTCAGCCGTTTAAGTGTAATTGCTGAAAAGGCAGAAATAATGTTCAATATAATACAAAGGGGCGTGGCATTTGGCAGATCGGTCTCTCTTATGGCCTATAGTTTTCGTCTCGGTTAGTACTATCTGTGGTGAAGATTTTATGTAAATCGGTTCAGCCGTTTATCCTTGATTGTGGACAGACAGACAGAAAAACCAAAGAATGCCACGCCCCTTTGTAAGGATCTTATATTTACAAAAAGTGGGTATAAAAATAGGCGTGGCTTCCAATCAAGATGCGGGATGGCATATATTTCCTTTCAAAAAATGCCCTATTACGCCCATGTTTATCGGTAACAAACATCCAAATATAGTACAACAACCAAATATATTGAAAAATCCGAAATTCACAAAAAGTGGGCGTAAAAGGAGGCGGGGCATCCAATCGAGATGCCATTGGTGCCAGTTTTCATTCCAGGAAACGTACTATATACATGCCAAATTTCATTTGAATCGGTTCAGTAGTTTTTTTCTGAAAGCGACACAAACAAACAAACAAACTAACATGTCATTTTTATATATGGGTCATTCCACACCAACTGTTCCACTACAGAAAAACCATGGTGGTTTCAATAGGATATCATTTGCAAAGTATTCGCCCTTAGGGCACTATTAAATAACAAAAATAAAATTTAAGATTTTTCAAAAAGTGGGCCTTGGAGGCATGGTCAAAAATTTAAAATTTCAGCATTTTTTGCCTAAGTATCTTTATTTCAATATTTATGTCAATAAATGTTTTTTAAAGATTTTTGTATGGGCTATCGATTAAAAAAATAAAAATTGGAAAATTTTCAGAAGAAGTTCTGAATATTTTAAATTTAAATTTAAACTTTTTATATCAAAAAACATGCCACAATTTTATTTTTTTTTTTGCATGTTTAAAAAATAGTTAAGGTGTATATCTATCTGTTCTGAAATTTTCAGTGATGCTTTTTTCCTTGTTTTCGAGAAAAAAAATGTTGAACATTGCACTATGCTAATAATTTACAATAATGGGGTATATGACATATGCGAATGAGTAATATTAACTCTTAAAAAACATTTAAAATAGAGATGTGATCGTGGGTAAGTTTTTTTTTACCATCACGCACTCTCACCAAGGAAATTATTTTAATCACGCATGATAATTTATTTCGCTCACGGTTAGTCACGCTCACGTGAGTATCGTGCCCGTGACAACATTTTTTCTACTCACGTGAGCGTGCGTGAACGTGAGGAAAATTAAAAATCGTGCGTGATTAAAACTTTTCCGTCGTGAGCGTGCGTGATCGTCAAAAAAAACTCGCCCACGAAAACATCTCTATTTTAAATGTTTTTTAAGAGTTAATATTACTCATTCGCATACGTAATATACCCCTTTATTGTAAACTAGCAGGCCCGCCCGGAACTTCGCCCCCGGTAATATTAAATACCTGATTAAAGAAAGATCAGGATTAGAGTCTCAATTTCTAAAATTCTCCCCTACAGAATTTTTATTTTATTTAATTTTTATCGTTGAAGTCTTTCATAAAAACTATAAAATTAAAACAGCTTGGAAACATGTTCGTTTTGGTAAATAATGTTCTTGAAAATTTTCGAGCCCTTATATCGTAATTATTGAAACCATTTCATTCCCCGTTTCACTCCATTTCGATCCCGTTCTATTCCATTTCGTTTCCTTTTCTATTCATTTGGTCCCCTTTTAATTCCATTTTGTTCTGAATTCCAATTCATTTAATAAAAGTACCACAATCCAATAATTTACCCTTATCCCCATTAAAATCTAAATTTCCAGAAGGTACTTTTTCAGAATGATTTTTTGGGCTGGAGGATCCAACATTTCAACTTTTTATGACTAACTTTTCAGGAGATTGAAAAAGTTACAAAGTTCACTACTTTACACGTATTTGCGCCAGTAAAATATGAATTTCCAAAAGGACAATGTTTTGAAATTAAATGAGTAGTTTGGTAGATTTAAAAATCTTACGTCTTTTGACCTAAAGTGATCTTTAAAATGGGTGTGGTCAATGAAACCTTCCCTAACTCACCCTGAAAGAAAATTCTAAATGTTGGTGCAAACATTTTTGAAATCTCATAATAAGTTTCCCATATTTACAAATTTTAAGTAGATGAACTGTAGCCTATGTCTAACCTGATGGACCATTCTAAATATTGGAGAAAACATTTTTTAAATGAGTAGTTTCGGATGTGGGCGTAGGAGTAGGTGTGGTCGATGAGAGCTAACCCTTGTCTACCCTGAAGCACCATTCTTAATATATGTATATTGGTGATAACGTTTTTTAAATCGGATGAGTAGTTTGATCATATTTAAATTTTACGTTTTTCTTGCCAAATGTGGGCGTAGAAATGGGCGTGGTCAATAAAACCTAGAATATTTCCACTCTGAAGGACCTAGTATTTGTGAAAAATTTTGGAAATCGGATGAACATTTTTGGAGATTTTTAAATTTTAGTTATTTTTTTTCCAAAAAGTGGGCGTATAAGTGAGCGTGGTCGATAAATCCTAGCCTATGTCCACCCTGGAGGAACACTCTAAATATTGGTGAAAACACTTTTGAAATCGGATGAGTTGTTTCATAGATATTTAAATTTTAAGTTTTTGGGCCAAAAGTCGGCGTAGAAATGGGCGTGGTCTATGAAACCTAGCATATGTCCACTATGAAGGACCATTCCAAGCATGTATTGGTGAAAACAATTTTTAAATCAGTTCAGTAATAGCCTATATCGACCCTGGAGGAACACTCTAAATATTGCTGAAAACTTTTTCGAAATCGGATGAGTAGTTTCATAAATATTTAAATTTTAAGTTTTTTACCAAAATTGGGAGTAGATGTGGACGTGGTCGATGAAACCCAGCATGTGTCCACCATGAAGGACCATTCCAAGTATGTATTGGTGAAAAATTTTTTGAAATCGGTTTAGTAGTTTCGGAGATTTTTCAATTTTCGGTTTTTTGTCCAAAAGTGGGCGTAGAAGTGGGCGTGGTCGATGAAACGTGGCCTATGTCCATCCTGGAGGAACACTTTAAATATTGCTGAAAACATTTTTAAAATCGGATAAGTAGTTCCGGAGATTACCCTTTACAAACAAACAAACAAACAAACAAAAAAACAAACATACAAACATTTCCTCTTTATAATATTAGTATAGATATAGATATAGATATAGATTATAAGCATAGTGAAATGTTCAACATTTTTTTTTCTCGAAAACAAGGAAAAAGCATCTCTGAAAATTTCAGAACAGATAGATATACACCTTAACTAATTTTTAAACATTTAAAAAAGAAATAAAATTGTGGCATGTATTTTGATAAATAAAGTTTATGTTTAAATTTAAAAATTTCAGAACTTCTTCTGAAAATTTTTCAAATTTTATTTTTTTAATCGATAGCCCATACAAAAATCTATAAAAAACTTTTATTTTAAAGACATCACTGTGTTTCATTTTATTGGCATAAATATTGAAATAAAGATACTTGGGCAAAAATTACATAACGGTTGTTACAAATATCATTACATTAGGTTAAATTCACACAATTGCTTTTCTATTAAAATCTTCCGCCGTAGGTCTTGTTAGAATCATCAAAAAATACTCCGCCCGCTTGACTTCGGATTTGCACACCAACAATTGGGCCATCTCCGCCTATTTCAAATTCCTTATAAATTTTTATTTATTTAATTTCCTTTGCATTAATGCAAATATCATGAAATTTGATGGAAATACATGGAATTTAAGAGCTTCGAAGACGGCCTATCAAATGGATAACATAACCGGCAATTTTATTCCTCAAAGCTTTGGTGAAAACAGCTACCTTTTCACTAACACGTTTGTTGGTGTGCAAATTCAATATTTAGCGACCGGGGTATTTTTCAACGATTAATTTAGCCTAGTTCTTGATTTTTTTGAACGGCAATTGTGTGAGATTTTGTTTTTTAATTTTTATTTTATGTTTTTATTATTATTTGATTTTTATTTTGTATTTTTTGAATTGTCAAATCTAAATAAATTACTTAAGTAAAACTTAAGTTATGGTAATTGATGACTTAAGTTTTACTTAAGTGTTTTTTGTAAAATAGTTTTTTGGATTTAAGTAATTTCTTAGTTTAAGTCGCCACTTAGTGCTGACTGTAAAATCCGCCCTAAAAGTTAAATTCGGCCTTACCGAATGTAGTGATACCCTCCACAATTTCAAAAAGATTATTGCAAAAAACTTTATTTAAAAGGAAATTACTTTTGAAAAAAAAAAAATTTTTTTGAAAAAAAATTTCCGCGAAAAAAAATTTTGGTAAAAAAATCCGCGATTTTTTTCTTTTTTTGTCAAAAAAATATGTTCGTACTTGTTTAAATACCATTTGGTACTCAATTATGTTCACATATGCCAACCAGAAGCCGAATTAAAGCATTTTGTATTTTTAGGTTATGTTGAATATACTGAAATTTTTGAGGTGTGCTTACATTTTCGTTCATAACTTTTGAACCGCTGAACCGATATCGCTCAAATGCAATACCAAACTTCTCGGGAGAACTTCTAATAAATATGTAAAGTTTCAGTCATCTCTGTGCAATATTTTGTCCGCGACAGCATTTTCCACAGACAGACAGACAGACGGACAGACGGACAGACGGACAGACGGACAGACGGACATCGCTAGAATGTCTTAAAATCGATCGGGCATCATGAATATATATACTTTATGAGGTCCCAGATCGATATTTCGATGAGTTACAAACAGAATGACAAACTTATATATACCCTCTATCACTAAGTGAAGGGTATAAAAAATGCGCAAAAAATAACAAAAATTTTGCGTACCCCCGCTGGCAGTTTCGCGTACCCCCTAGTGATACGCTGACCATAGGTTGGTAACCGCTGGTTAACAGCATTTTTAATTGTATTTCAGAAATATTCAACTGTCAGCCTCCCCTATTTTAGTAAATTTTATTTCGTAAACATACATTACTTTTAAGATTATGCAGATCCATTTTATTCTGTGTATATTTGAGTTTGTTAGTGTCTGTCTGTAAAAACAGAAAAATATTTATTTTGTATATTATTTTTAACTTGAAAACAAATAAGAAAATAAAAATTTAAACATTTATCCATACATGTGAGATTTTCTCTTAAAAGCTTAAAGCAGATAAACAATATGAAAATTCAATGCCTGTTACAAAAACTACATAACTAAATATATCGGACTTACTTTCTACTTCTCAATCATCATCAAAGTCGTATTAAATGCAAACCAAACGAAAAAACGTATTCTATTTATCAAAGTGAGTTTAAAAATATAAACATAAGGCAGGTGCGGATCCAATGGGGGATAATATGGTATATCCCCCACACAGAAATTTTAAATAAAAAAGGCAACAAAGAAAAGGAAATGAAAGTACACTAATAGTTGACACAACACTTGATATGGTTTTGATCAGTGATTTTGGCTCCCTCTATAAAACAAAAAATATTGAACTAGATTTTAAGATGTTCTAATTCCTAACAGTTTGGAATGCATCCCGTTTTGGTGCCACGAATAGTGATTGAGTATCGGCAGCTAAAATTTTAAAAGAAAAAACTTAATTTTTTTAAAATAACAGTTTTTCGCCATGCACATTCGCGGTTTCATTCGAAATATGGCGGACTGTTGCGTAAACCTAGTTTTTTGTAAATTTACATAACAAAATCAATGGCAGGTGTAAGAAAAATAAAAAGACGTGCCTTAACAACTAGAACCGATTTGCTTTTTGATTTTTTACTCCAAGACTTTTTGAGCGGCAAGCCCGGTATTTTTATCTAAACTTATTTTAATCTGGCACATCCAAGGATTTGTACGAAAAGCAACAGCATTTTTGATGAGGGATTTGGATTCTACAGGTCCTTATGATATAAAATCCACACAGAAAAAAATAAAAAAAATATTTGAGTAAAGTTTTAATACTATTGAGTAAAAAATTACTAAATTTTGCACCAGTAAACGATTTAATAGTATTGAGTAAATTTTTAATAAACATTTATAAAATTTTGGAAAAAAAATTTGAGTAAATTTTTAATTGACACAATTAAAAATTTACTCAAAGTTTATATATTTATTTTTTTTAAAGTTTAAAAAAGTTTTAAATTTTTACAAAAAAAAAAACTTGTTTTTTCAAACTTTACCAAACATATTTATGTCTCAAAAACATAGGAACATTTTATAAAGACGATTACAAACTTTCATCTACATACACAAAAAACTATAAACTAAGCGAGAATTAAAAAAACTTTGAGAGTTTAAAAAAAAATTTAAAAAATATAAAATTTTTATTAAATTAGTTACTTAAATTGTTTTTAAAATTCTTAAGTAAATTTTTAATTGCGTCAATTAAAAAATTACTCAATTTTTGTTTTTTAATTTTAGCAAGTGATTGCTCAAATTTGTTTCCTCCATATTTTTTTCTGTGCACCCTTAGTTTTTGGCATTAGCGCATTACTATATAACAGTGGAGCCACAATTTGCATCATGAATGTCTAGAAAGCAAATAGCTATAGATAAATTTAGACTGGGGATTTGGACTCACGAGGCTCATTTTATGTAAAATCAGGTCCCATTATGTTGCTATTACTTACAACGTTGCAGTTCCGTCTTAAATACCACAAAATTTAAGTTTTTATGTAGTATTTCAACGCGAATATCTGGAAAATGGATACTGTTAGAAAAGTTTTGATATCTGAATCGGATTCAGGAGGTCCATTTACTATAAAGTTTGTTTTTATCGAATTTAGAAAACGTTATAGTGGAACAACAGAAAGTACTAAAATAGCTGTTTTTTGATTCTGCAATCGCGAATATCTCGAAAACTTTGTATGTCATAAAAAATTTGAAAGCAGATGTGGAATCAGGACTTCGAAGTCTATATGGGGCATTCCAGGCAAAATCACTCACTTTTAGACCCGACCACCTTCGATTAAATTTTGTTGGATATGTTTTAGTACGTATAAAATGCAACTTGATCTCAAATTTTTATACCATGTTGTTATTGAGTAAGCAATTTTTCAAAATGTCGATTTTTCAAAAAAATTAAATGTTCAATTAATTTTGACCAGTAAAAGATATCGATATGTTAAAAAAATTTCGAGAACGGTTTGTTGGTATTTAAACATAGTTGGTTACCGTTACCCTTATAATACCGTTACCGAATCAAAACCCTTTCAAATTGAATACCGTTTCCGATACCGCTAAAAATATTTTTAAAATACCGTTATTCAAATTTAAAATACCGTTATTCAAATTATTGTACCGGTATTCAAATTTTACCTGTTTTAAGGGATTTTAACGAACAAAAAAATAAAATCAAATTGCTAACATAATTTTAAATTTTTAATTTGCAAATTATCATAAAATAAATGACAAAAATAATAATCAAATCTATACTGGTTTTTGGGCCTACAAAATATACCCTTACCGTTATTCGTTTAGGTAACCAACCTTGTATTTAAATGTAGTTTAAAAAAAATATGAAAAAATTATTTGAAGTAATTATCACTTATTTTTTAACGTTTAAAAATTAAAATCGACTTTTTGACAAAGTTCGAAACCTTCGATTTTTTCTACACAAAATTACGCAACTTTTAAGCTTTAATTTGGGATGTGATCACAATTCGTTCTATTTTTTTTTCTAATTTTGCACTTTTTTTTTACTCTGGTTTATTTTTTATGGTGCTCAAAAAAAAAAATTGACCCTTACTTACCCTAGATATATAAATTTAGATTGATCGGGAATGGGTAAGGCTTGCCGCATCGGCCTTGAATTTTATAAAACGGATTACAAGAATTAATATGATTTTTTTTTTCTTTTTTTTTCAATATTTGTGGTATTTTAAGTTAAATTTGAATTCAGGTGGTTACAGAATTTTGATTTGCAGTAAAATGCCTCTCTAATAAATTGCTAAAAACTAAAATCGGCTGAAAATTATCCAAGTTTTTAATACTTCCCCGCATCTAACGTGTTGCAGACCACTTGATTAAAGAATACGATTTATAAGATTCATTAAAAAATTTTGGATAAAAAAAAAAATGAAAAAAAAAATTATAAAAAAAACCTTTTGATGTTAAAAAAATGATAAAAAAATTAATGAATCACAAAAATTGATGAAAAAAATCAATTAAAAAAAAAAATTGATAAAAATGAAAATTCTTGGTGAAAAAAATGTCATGAAAAACAAAAAAAAAATTTTGTAAAAAAAGTTGATAAAAACATTTTTTATTTTTTTAAATAATCACCAGGGAAACCAAAAATATGCAGTATCATGTTTTTTCCTGTACTTTTTATTGATAAATGGGTAAGGTATTTATCCGTTTCAGAAGTTTTGAAGAAATCTGGCATCGATTTGTTAGAGCATATTTTGGCATATTTTAGCCTTAAGAGCATATTTTTGCATATTTTAGGTTTAAGAGCATATTTTAACATAAGAGCATATTTTTAGAGCATATTTTCAGTTTTTAGAGCATTTTTCCACTTTTTAGAGCATTTTTTTACATTTTTAGAGCATATTTTTTTCAATTTTTAGAGCATTGTTTTCCATTTTTTTTGATGACAACATTTATTTTTAAATTTTTTGTGCAACAAGGATATTTTTTTCAACAATTACGGAAATGTGACGATTGATTCCCCTTTGGCCTGTTCTTGATTGATATCGGTATATGACACTATGTTCTCTTTAGATTCAGCAACTTGGTAGAAAATATTAAGGCAAATATTTTTGAAGAACATATTTAACCCTCTAACTACCGCACATGACGGTATTTGGAGGCCTTTTGATGTTAAAAAAATGATAAAAAAATTAATGAATCACAAAAATTGATGAAAAAAATCAATTAAAAAAAAAAATTGATAAAAATGAAAATTCTTGGTGAAAAAAATGTCATGAAAAACAAAAAAAAAATTTTGTAAAAAAAGTTGATAAAAACATTTTTTATTTTTTTAAATAATCACCAGGGAAACCAAAAATATGCAGTATCATGTTTTTTCCTGTACTTTTTATTGATAAATGGGTAAGGTATTTATCCGTTTCAGAAGTTTTGAAGAAATCTGGCATCGATTTGTTAGAGCATATTTTGGCATATTTTAGCCTTAAGAGCATATTTTTGCATATTTTAGGTTTAAGAGCATATTTTAACATAAGAGCATATTTTTAGAGCATATTTTCAGTTTTTAGAGCATTTTTCCACTTTTTAGAGCATTTTTTTACATTTTTAGAGCATATTTTTTTCAATTTTTAGAGCATTGTTTTCCATTTTTTTTGATGACAACATTTATTTTTAAATTTTTTGTGCAACAAGGATATTTTTTTCAACAATTACGGAAATGTGACGATTGATTCCCCTTTGGCCTGTTCTTGATTGATATCGGTATATGACACTATGTTCTCTTTAGATTCAGCAACTTGGTAGAAAATATTAAGGCAAATATTTTTGAAGAACATATTTAACCCTCTAACTACCGCACATGACGGTATTTGGAGGGTCTATTCTCTAACAAATTGTAAAAAACACCGCAAAAATGGGGACGTAATTTTTTTTAAGAGCATATTTTTATTGTTTTTAGAGCATATTTTCCGTTTTTAAGGGCATTTTTTAAGCGCATAAAACGAGTTTTTTAGAGCATATTTTTGGTTTCCCTGATAATCACCATCTTGTGAAAAACATTTTTATTCACCAGCAGGATAATTATAATCCAAGTTACAAGTCGAAGTTACAAACCTTTAAGGTTTTAGGAACATGAAAACAAACTTATTGTCTTTTCTTTTTTAGCCGGTTGCTTATGTAGTCAAACTACGGCGACCTGCATCATTTTTATAATTAGACACCAGTCTAAAAACATTATCATTTAAAATCTGAAAATTTATCAGAAAGTAGTTTTTGAATGATACTTTTATTTTTTTTGTTTGGAAATGCAATGTACTAATATGAATGAATAATATTTCGAAAGCTACCCAGGCAGAAACTTCCAACTGTTCCAAAGAAAAAGTATCGGCAAAGCACTTTATTTTTTGTGTAGAAGGTAGTATGAATTCGAAAAAGTGCTTTCCAAGCGCTTTGCCAATGCATTTTTATTTAAATCCGTTCAAAGTATAAACTTTTTATTAAAATTTAATAATTTTCATAACAATTGGATTATTTTTTTTTTCCCTGCAGGATAAGTGGCCGGTCCTCCATAGTTCTCGTGATATGTCACTTTTACACAATGACCTACATATTACAAACTTGACACCTTTTATATAAAAACAACTGTTTCTTTCATGAGGAAGTGTCTTAAACTACGGATACATCACCCTTAAACTCCGGATACATACCCGTTTCGGTTCAATACACCACTTTTTTTCGGGACTTTTCCAAATTTTTTCCTAAAAGCATTATAATAAATTTTTTATTCCAAAACGCAAAGAAAACTGCAAACATTTTTTTTCCGGGACTTAGTTTTCTTTGTTCAAAGTTTGTTCAAAATTTTTTTATCCTAATAAATCAGTCAATAAATTTATAACCCTAATTTAATAAATTTCTTTATTTAAATAAACACCAAAAAAGTTATGTCTTATGGACTTATGTATACAATTTAGATACGTCTCATTTTTTTGTTCTAAAAGTGCTATAATAGTACCATATTTTTTGTTTTTAAAGCACTTTCAAAGCGCTTTAAAATAGCAACGGAATACCGTTTACCGTGGTTATCATTTTAGACGCTGGGAGAATACTAAACTGTGATGCTTTCCCAGCACACATGCGACCATAAATGGTACTTTGCCAGCGCTCTCCCGTTTGTATTTTTCTGCCTGGGTAGCTATTGGATATAAAAACTTTACCTAATTTGTTTTAGCCTGACAAATGCAATAAGATATACGATCGATTTATAATGAATTCATTTTTTAAAAAATTTTCGAAAATTTACAATGGAAATTTTTATTACTTTGAAATTTGTATTGCAGATAGGTATTGCATTGGGCATCAATTTGCCATTCGAAACTCATTTCGATTAAATTTGAATTGAGTTATTTTAGGCAGACGATATCCCCGACAACACGCAAGTTTCTTCCTCAGTACTTTCACTTTTAAAATATCAAACTTTCGAAGTGTAAATTTAAAATTCGTTTATGTTCTTATGCCATGTTGTTTGCAGTTTTAAATTTTTTAATATTAATCATACGCAATGTTACACGCAATTTAACCGCGAGTGAGTTTAATATTAATCATACGCATTGTTACTAACAATTGTTAAGGGCAGTTTAGACCAGCAGACTTTTGAAAAGATTTTCAACATCATAATGTCGAATAAACTTTAATCCGCTTTTAAAAAAAGGTAACTAAAATTTGTTTTTATGGCTGATATGTTTTGACAAGTCTGCTAGTCTAAACAAGCCTTAATTTGAATTATACTTGGCGGTAACTTGATATTTCTCCAAACTGTTTAAGAGGTTTGCTTTTCTCTCTATATCGTGGATATTAAGAATTTTTTTTTGTGTTTCTATTTTCGTATGAACAAATATGTGTGGTCACGTCTGCAGTAATTTTTCTTATGCATGAGTGTATTAAGAAATTTAACTTGTGGTATAAATGCTTATATAAACGTTTTGCTTTCCGTTTATAAGCCATTATTTTAAAAGAAATTTTTCTTTTTTATGTCTGTGCATCTAGGATCTTGCCAAGTTTCGACATGATAAGTAGCCATAGTCTACCCGCAAGTAATATAAATCATATAAAAATGTTCTTGGTTGTGAGCAGTAAAAGGAAATAAATGAATAAACGTCAATGGTAGCTTCAAAATAAGTAAAATTTGATGTGAACTATTATTCTGTAGTTGCTGTTCGCCACAAGACAGACGCAAGTGTTCAAGCATAAAATTATAATACTAACAAGTAAGAAAGGGTTGCCAATTAATTTGAAAGGTTCTAGAAATTAATAACGACCCTATAAGGTTAATTTTTTTTGTGATCGCGTTATCCGATTATTAGCACACTAGCAAGATATAACTACGTATAAACAAACACTCAATAGAAAATTTGTTAAATTACTATGAAACCGTCTTTTACTTTCATTTTACCAATATCACTACTTTACAAATTTTGAATAGGTTTATTCTACCTCGAGGTAGTTTTTCTTTACTAACAAGGGAAACTTTCCAACCCTTATGAACCGATTTGCCCGAAACTTAAAATATATGTATATAAAAGAGAAAATTCTTAGGTTGGGATGTCTCGGTTTATCGGCCATATCAGGGACTTAGGGGGTTAAAAATTGGTCAAAAAATTTAGAAAAAATCGTTTTTTTTTTTATTTTTCAGTAATTTCTTCTTAAAATATCTATATGGATTCATATGAGAAGTTTTTTTAATACCTATTCAATGGTGGTAAAATCTTGTAAAAGTTCGGCTTTGGTATATCTTTTTTTTACGAAAATGAATATGTTTTTGGGGGTACTTATATCGTCGAACTATATTCAATAAATGTCAACTCTTAAAAGCTTACTTTTCAGGAGAGCTACACAGTAAAAAGTTTTGGGTTAATTTTAATTCCTAGCTGGTGTGTATATAAAACAATGCCAAAAATAATTTTATTTATTCCATAAACAGTTTACTTTTAAAGAGATAAAAAGTGAGTGAGAGTATGGATTTTGAATTTATTTTTGTATGTTATAATAAAACCAAAATATGGAAATAATTTTACACCTAAACAGGTGTTTATTTGAACAAGGCAGGACTTAAATTTCTCCAAAAATAAATAAAACAAATATAAGGTTATGTTTTTTAATATTTTTGTGTATTGAATACAAATACAGATCAAATACATGAATAAAGTTAAAATTCAGAGGACTGTTGATTTGTCACCCAAACTCAGCACAACTCCTCATAAAATAAACTGCTACTGCTTCTATGTATATTAAGAAATTATTCCTGGGGGTAGGCACCGCCGTGATCGAAAAATTCCATCTCTCTGCCTTTTGCTTCAAGATTCAGCTGGCCTAAAAGTAAAGTTAACCAAAAATCAATTAAAATTATTGATAAACGTTTGTAGTCAATACTTACTTGATATTTATATTTCGGTCGGAGTAAAATCTTCACTTTCTGGATCACAAATTTTGGTAATATAAAGATTTTACTTTTGTGTACATTGATAACCCCTTTTCTCACTTTCATTGAATGAATAAGCATTTTTTTCACTCAATATGACAGCTGTTTTCAATTCCCTGTTAAGTGTTTATCTTAAACTTGATGAAATACAATTTTTTGATGACGTTTGACGTTTATTTTTTATAAGTTTTTCAAGAGAGAAATTTAATTGTTTTTTGGCATCAAAATAAAACTAAAAAAAAATACATAAAGATAATCAAATTTTTAATCCCTATGTGGTTTTGCATATAACCCATTTCGGATTTAACTTTGAGTTTAATTCTAAAGTAGTTTAAAATATGCTCCGCTAGGTTTTAAATATAACCCAAAACTTTTTACTGTGTAAAAAACTATTTATTTCGCATATTATTGCAAAAATAAACAACGAACCTTCCACAAGAACAAAATCAATATTCTAAATAATTTTTACCTTTTCAAAAAATTTCATATTTTGCACTTGTTTGCGTATTTTTCAGAGATGGCATTTATTACTATATCAAAAAACAAATATTTTTTTAGAGTTGGCATATTTTGTCGGAAAATAAAAATATTTTTTTTTTTTAAAAAAAATTATTATTTTTTTTTTTTTGATTTTGTTATTCTTGGTACGGTAATTGCAAAAACTAAAAAAAAATTAAAAATCAACATATTTTTAAAGGTTACAAGCTCCCAAAGTCTTTTAATCTCGGGGTGGTCAACTTTGGCACTCTGTAACTCACGCTTTATTGTAGAAGGCTCACTACAAACTAGCTATTTTTGAAGCTTATATCATTGACAGTATTTGCCTCACTCATAATGTTTAAATCTGATGAATAGTTTGAAAGTTACATGTATATAAGCAATTTATTTTTTGCAACCACTATTTACCGATATTTTCAAAATGGCAATATCTCTAAAACTAGCCATTATATATTAAAATCTTTACCAGATTAGTGTTCAGCATGGCAAATGCAATGGGATACAAGGTATATTTTTTTTTAATTTTTGGAAAAATTTTTGAAAATTTACAATGGGTGTTCGCATTTATTTTCACCAAAAAAATATCTACTTTGAGATAGCAAAATAACAAAAATGGATGTAAAACGACAAGAAATTATTTTTTTGCTCTGAAATTTTTGTCGCAGATGGATATTGCATAGGGGAGCTTTTCGCCTTCGGAAACTCATTTTGGTCAAATTTGAGTTGGCATATTTTGAATATAGGTTCACGATATAAAGACTAGGATGTTCTTAATTGTTCGATTTAACCCTGCTGTTAGGTTAAGCCCATTTGGTCCAATTTTTGGATTGTTTCCTTTGTAACTTTTGAACGGTGATATATACTGGCTTAGATTTTTTGCTCATGGGGTCTTTTTATAAAACGATGTTATTTACAAAAAATCTAGGTTCTGACTTAAACCAGGACTGAGAAAAATAAAAAGTTACGTATCTTAGGTTAAGGGACCATTTGGTCCATCTTATATTTTCTCCTGCGATTTCGATAGCCGGTGCCCATGAAACGTCGCTTTTAGAAAATAGGATGCAAGCATTCAAAGCGGGTATTCCAGCAACACTTTTAAAATAGTGACGGCCATGTAATGCATTACCATGTAATGCATAGCAAAAAAAAAAAAAATTTGCATTTTTTCCCCTATCGCTTACCATAGGCATAACTTTTTTGTATTTTTCACGCATTATGTAAAACTCATGCGCTACTTTGAGTCTTATCCCAAAAAAAATCATTAATCCAGTATAGAATAAGACAACCTTACAATACCCTATACTCGATTGATTCTTTTTGTTTGGGATGTCACTCAAAGTAATGCATGAGTTTTACATAATGCATGAAAAATAAATGTAGTGAATGCCTATGGTAAGCGGTAGGCGAAAATTAATACACATTTTTTAATTTTTATTGGGCTATGCATTACATGGTAATGCATTACATAACCGTTACCATGTTTAAGGTTTTGCTGGGATATCAAGTATGTTTGCAAATATAACGTTAGGCCATCGATTTATTGCGCGTTTCGTGCTGTAGGATCCAACCATTTGATCAGCAATATCCACGCCACCTAAATGAGATGAATCATTAGAAATTATAGGAAAAGACAAAACTAACATATGTACCTTTTGTTAAATTGTAATACAAAACAATCTCTAAAGTAAAGAATATGAAAAAAGGGAATCCTTCAACAAATGTTTACATTAGCTGTGTTGAGTAGAGATGGGTGCTGGTCACGTGATTTGCGTGGTTCTCGTGAATCACGCGTGACTCACGCTCGAGCGAAAGTCTAGTTAATTACGAGAATCATGCTTGAGTGAGTGTGCTTCCCAAACTTTTATGTGTGAGTGATTAGAAATCGAGCCTTATTTTTGCGTGAGTGTCATTTTTCTTGCGTGATTCAATATAATTTTTTTGTATTGTTTTCAGTTTTATTTATAGTTTTATTTTTTTTTTTTCGTTTAGCAATCAGTAAAAATTCAAATTAACGGTCTGCTAATATATGATTTTTTTTTTTTTTTAATTTCCCTAAAATTGTGTATTTATAAGTGAATATTGCGTGAATTGGGGTGAGCGTAATTATGAGTCACGTGAGTCACGCATGATCGTAACTTATTTTAGTTTTACTGACGTGAGTAGTAAGTGAGCGTGAGTAAAGAAAAAAATCGAGTGAGTGATTCATGAGCGATTATAACATTTCTTGCGTGAGCGTGACCCAAAATTCACTCACGCACCCATCTCTGACGTTGAGTTAAGCTTAAAATAATCGTATTTAGGTAGAAATGATCCAAAATATATACAAATATAATACTAAATCGTTATTTTGTTTGAATATTAAGTATGGACCAAATGGTCCACTAACCTAACATCCGTAAGTTTTTTCTAACCTAACAGCAGGGTTAAGGATTAATCGACATTTGGCATTTTTGATTTATTCGATTTAATGAATAAAATTTTAGAATTAATCGATTAATCATATAATTCTAAATTTAGAAAATTCCTAAATTACAAGATTTTTTTCTACAATTTTAGAAAAAATTGTTAGAAAAACAATACACCCAAATAAAAGTGTGAAGGACCGGTACTGATCCGAAAATGGATCGCTAAGATTAGATCAGTTTTAATCAGATGAAATTGCATCCGTCCGAATTAAACTGTTCTAATCTTAGCGATCCATTTTTCAGATCAGTACTAATCGTTCAAATCTTGGGTCACTACTGCTCTAACTGGGATCAGTACTGATCTTTCAAATCTTGGATCAGTACTGATTTTACTGGGATCAGAACTGATCTTACTCGGATCAGTACTGACTTTCAAATCTCGAATTAGCTGTGCTATATAAGAATAAACATAAACATTTTTACTCGGGATTAGTTACAAATATTTTAACATTTTATTAACAAAAAAAAAAAACAAGTGATGGTGTTAAATTCGGCTGTGCCGAGTCTTTGATATCCTCCAACATGTTAAAGTACATAAAAAAAAAATTTCAGAGGCGTTTTTTGGGGAGGGGCTCTGTGATGGTGCTGGGGCATACATTTCCCAACGCGATAAATGTTTACTAAATTATTTATTATGCCTTTCGAACTTTAGTTATAGGGTCAGTCTTAGTGAAATCAATCAAAAATAGCTAAAAATTTTCGTGACCCCCTCCGATTTTGATGAAATTTGGTTTAGTTGTAACACAAAGTGATAAACTGACGCACACTTGTTTTCAGCCCTCTTAGTAAACAGTGGGCGAAAACACGGAGGGTCAAAATTTCCCCCAAAATCTCCCAGTAGCGACACTTTGCACCGTAAAAACTTAATATCGTTGGTTCTATTATAGCTAGAAAGCCCATTTTTGGTTTGTTTTGAAGCTCAAAATATGCTCTACAAGACTTACCATAGCCAAAAAAACTTCGAAAAAAATAAGGGTTTCCTCCCTTATTTTAAGGTCGTGATATACGGAGTAGAAAATGGGGAGGATGGTATCCCCCGATTTTTTTTTACTTGCTAATCTTTTAGAGAAAGTCCTAAAGAATATATTCTAAAATTTTTATGTTGGGACAACAATGGGATCGCTCAAAATCAAAATTTTTCACAATTTTCCCCAAAATCTCCAAATAGCAACACTCTTTAACCTTAAAAATTTTATATCAGAAGTGCTTTTGTAGCTACAGAGCCCATTTTTTTTGTTTTAAAGCTTATAATACGCTCTACAAGACATACCAAAACCAAAAAAATTTCCAAAAAAGGAGGTGGTGCCCCCCTTATTTGAAGGTCGTGGCAAAGGGTGGAGGAAATGGGGGGAAAGTATCCCCCGATTTTTTACTTGGTATTCTCAAAGTGCAAGTCCTAATGAACATAGTCTACAATTTTTATGTTGGGACAACAATGGGGTCGACCAAAATCAAAATTTTTCAAAATTTTCCCCCAAAATCAACAAATCGCGACATTCTTGCGCCTCCCATTGGACTCCCAAGATAAAAATTTCTGGATATGCTCTCTAGAACTTACTCTTAAAAAAAAAACAAGATGAAAAAAAATTGGGGGATACTATCCCCCAATTTCCCCCACCCCTTGCCACGATATTTTAATACAAGAGGCACCCCTCATTTTTTTTATTTTTTTTATTTTTTTTCTGATAGTAATATTGTAGGGCATATTAAGAGCTTTAAAACAAGCCAAAAATGAACTCTGTAGCTACAATACAGTCCACGATATTAAATTTGTAATGTGCAAGATTGTCGCGATTTGGAGATTTTGGGGGAAATTGTGAAAAATTTTGATTTTGGTCGATCTGGTTGTTGTCCCAACATAAAAATTTTAGAATATGTTCATTAGGACTTGCACTTTGAGAATACCAAGTAAAAAAAAAAATCTTGGGGGATACTTCCCCCCATTTCCTCCACCCTTTGCCACGACCTTTAAATAAGGGGGGCACCCTTCCTTTTTTTCTAAAATTTTTGTTAAGATAGGTATTGTAGAGCGTACTATAAGCTTTAAAACAAACAAAAATGGGCTCTATAGCCACAATAGCACTTATGATATTAAATTTTTAAGGTTCAACAGTGTTGCGATTTGGAGATTTTAGGGGAAATTGTGAAAAATTTTGATTTTGAGTGATCCCATTGTTGTCCCAACTTAAAAATTTTAGAATATATTCTTTAGGACTTTCTCTATAAGTTTGTCAAGCAAAAAAAAAATCGGGGGATACCATCCTCCCCATTTTCTCCTCCCTTTATCACGACCTTAAAATAAGGGAGGTAACCCTTATTTTTTTTCGAAAATTTTTTGGATATGGTAGGTCTTGTAGAGCATATTATGAGCTTCAAAACAAACCCAAAAATGGGCGTTCTAGCTATAATAGAACCAACGATATTAAGTTTTTACGGTGTAAAGTGTCGCGACTGGGAGCTTTTGGGGGAAATTTTGACCTTTCGTATTTTCGGCCCCTGTTGACTTAGAGGGCTGAAAATTTGCATTTGTTAGTTTTTTACGTAGTGTAAGAACTTAACCAAATTTCACCAATATCGGAGGGGGTCAAAAATATTCATGATTGATTTCACTAATAATGACCTTATACCATTTTCTCATAATTTTTATGTTTTTTTTAATCCAAGCCCACAAAAGGGGGTGGGGCAAAAAAAAAAAACAATATTTTGTAGGCTCCCGGGGTCTAGCTGTATGACTTTTAACTCCTTCTGACATAAAAAGGTTTCATTTGTTTAATATAAATGCAAAAAAGCTGTAAAAAATGGCGTTTTTATATAGGTTTTTTTAGTTCTTTAAGGGAGAACTTTTTTGCACCTTATCCGATTTTACGCATTTCCGAACTTAACTGGCCTATGACTATGAGACACATTCGTGGCAATTTTCAGGAGTCTATCTCTTGTATTTTGGACTGAATCGTGCTTTATACAGACGGACGGACATTAATAGAATGACTTATAATCGATCATAGATCAATAATATACTTTATGGGGTATCCGACCGATATTTCTATACGTTACAAACGGAATGACAAAGTGAGTATAACCCCATACTGTGGTTGGAGGGTATAAAAAACAAAGCAAAGGTAATATCATTACAAAATGTATCAAAATTTAGGTTTTCTGTAATATTGTTTGAGAAAATTTAAAAAAAATAAGTTGAAGATTTGAAAAATGTGTAGAATTCAAAAAATATTTTTTTTGCCGATATCACAAAAATTTTATATTTTATATTATCTGACTACATTTGGGAAAATGTTAACAAAACATTTTTGTTTTGAGCATATTCATAAAATTTTGAATTTATTATTTTATACCCTCCAACTACAGTATAGTAAACATGACTCCTTTTTTTTTAATTACAACGGCCACATACATTCGGTTTGTTTATTTGACTTAAAACTTAAAAAAATTTTTGTAACCGCTGGTTTATACTAACTTTAAGCGATATGTCAAAAACTCAGCCTAAGAGAATTAATTTTAAGAAAAAAAAAATAACAAAAACAAATGTTGGGTTAAAAAATGTGTGTGTACTTGTTTAAATACTGTTCGGAATCTAATCCACATTTGATAACTAGCAGACAAATTAAAGCGTTTTGTATTTTTAAATTATGTAGAAAGTAACAAACTTTTCGAGCTGTCCTTACATTTTCGTTCTCAAATTTTGAACCGCTGAACCGCAAATACATGAGCAAACTTCGCGAAGCTGTTGTTAAATTAAGTTGTAGTCATTTTTCGTTTTACTTAAATCTGTCAATTTACGAAGTTTATTTCTGTACACAATTTTTGTTGAATTTAATACATTTTACATTTATTTGTAAATTTTTAGAGTATTTCTCTGCAGAATGGTGGTTGCATTAAACCAATATTTTACTAGAAACTATCAGCCTTACCACAAGAAAATAAAATAAATTTAAAATGAGCTTTTAATTTTATTTCCATACAAATTGTTTTTGTTTTTAAAATCGACTTTCAAAAAATGTATTGAAAATTTGAAATTTAAAATAAAACTTTTGTTAAAATAGACTTTTTGTTTTCTTGTGGTAAGGGCCTATGTAATTTAAAAGTTTTTTGTCCTAACCATTTTAAAAAAAATTCTGTAATTTAAAAGAGTTATAATTTTGAGTGTACATTTTATTTTTATTTGTGTTGACAACATCTTTTACAAATTTTAAATAGTATAATTGGCCATATTATTTTTAGCAATTTAAATTATAAATAACTTGTCCATATATGAGGCATCCCACACGAAATGTCCCGCTACAGAAAAACATGTGTCCCGTAAATTTCTGAATAGGTTGTTTGGATAGCCCTATATGTAACTAAGAAAATTGCGTTTTTGGTTTTTCAAATTTTCGAAAACTGGGCTTAGGAGGCGTGGTCAAATATTGGAAAAATGGTAAAATTTGTGGCGAGTTGCCTTGATTAAATATTTATCACATTAAAACGGAATGCACCACAATGTCAAAAATTTACGTTCTTATATAGTTTTGTATGGGCTATCGAGTAAAATTTTTTTTTTTGGAAAATTTTCAGAACCCGTTCTGAAATTTTCCATTTTTTAAAAAAGTCAATTTATCAAAAATCCGGCCACTTTTTTTTTTCTTTTTTATTTATTTTTTTAAAAGTTTAGATGTTTGCCCATCCACACAAAAAAAATCAGAAACACGTTCATCTTTTTTTTCGAGAAAATCGCATTTGAACTTTAAATTTCATAACAATTTTGTTATTTGCTTGTATTTCTTTGTTTTAAAGTTGCGAATGAGTAATATTAATTGCATTAATATTCGTCATACGCTCTGTTGACACAAGAAAATACAAGCAAATTACTAAATTGTTATGAAATTTAAAGTTCAAATTCGATTTTTTCGAAAAAAAAGATGAACGTGTTTCTGATTTTTTTTTGTGTGGATGGACAAACATCTAAACTTTTAAATAAATAAATAAAAAAGAAAAAAAAAAGTGGCCGGATTTTTGATAAATTGACTTTTTTAAAAAATGGAAAATTTCAGAACGGGTTCTGAAAATTTTCCAAAAAAAAAAATTTTAATCGATAGCCCATACAAAACTATATAAAAACGTAAATTTTTGACATTGTGGTGCATTCCGTTTTAATGTGATAAATATTTAATCGAGGCAACTCGCCACAAATTTGACCATTTTTCCAATATTTGACCACGCCTCCTAAGCCCAGTTTTTGAAAAATTGAAAAACCAAAAACGCAATTTTCTAAGTTCCATATAGGGCTATCCATATCACCTATTCAGAAGTTTACGGTACACATGTTTTTTTTCGCTGGACATTTGGTGTGGAATGCCTCATATATCTTATTGCCTTGGCAATCATGTATCCATGCTGTTTAAACAGGTCCTTTTAAAAGGAGCAAATATGTATGTATGGATGTGTTTTTTAAATCATTGTCTATAAAAAATAATATTTTTTTTTTTTTGTAAAATCCTTGGGAAATATTTTAAATTTTCTCTACATAAGTACATACGATATTTTAAGCTAATAATATGCATACAAATATAGCTTTAGTTTTATGTTATTTTCCATTGGAAAAGTTGGGGAAAAACACACTACATATTCTCTATAAATGTAAAAAAATCATATTATAATATTTAAGAAAAATCTTTTAAATTTTATGATTTTATATTGGCGTGCTTTGAAAGCTAATATTATATTTATATTACATATGTTTGCACGAGTATAAAAACTTTTATAACTTTAAGTTAAAGCGTAAATTATACAATAAATGTTCAATAATGTATGAACAAATTCCATTGTTAAAGTTTTTTGAACTTTGACATGGTAGGAAACATGAATATATTCTTTGTTTTAGTAGACTTTACTTGAATGTTGTTTGGGGGATAAGCATTTTAATAAGATATAATTTTGAAATTAACACACCCGTCCACCATTTAGGAAAATTTTAAAACATTCAGATTGTATCAAGTGATAGAGTGAAAGGCGGCTGCGAATTATCATTCAAAAATTAACAAGAAAGCTACAGTCGGTCAAGACCGACCAGATGATACCTTACACCAGTGTTTTTCGGAAAATGGGTCCAGAGTCGAAACATAGACTGATAGGATCCATCTTTTGTTACACCTTTAACTATGGTAGAAAACTCACACAGACCAATTTATCTTATTAGATTTGAGGAAAAGTTTTCCGGTGTTTTAGATAATTTGTTTATTACTTGAGGAAAAATATTTTTTCAAAAAATTCAGAATGGCAATATCTTGTAAACTGAGGCAGATAGAGCAAACTTGAGGCCATTTTTGGTTCTTTAATTCACCATAGTATTACCGGTCCTCTTAACATGAGTGAACCCCCATTGGTTCTAACTTTGGATCTAAATAAGTTGGCATTCCCAAAAAATTAAAAATGCTCTTATCTCGGTAAATCGAGACCATAGGACAACAAGGTTCTATTTGCTTAAAGAAATAGGCACAAATAGAACCTTGTTGTCCTAAGGTCGCAAAATTCTGGCAACACAACAAAAAGTCCAATGGTGTAGCTCTTAATAAGTAGTACACGACCGCCGAATACCCAAAAGCTCTCTGAGTAATAGTTTTCAAGATATTCAGGTTAAAATTTCTCAAGACCCTATTGGGCCCCTAAACGTATCTCAGATCTGACGATTCTAAGGGACCTAACTAGGTCTGGGTCAATAGGGTTCTGAAACCAATGGGGTCTTTTCGCTATCAGTTTCTCAAATGTGTATAAACTAAATAAAAATAAAATATTTCCTATTTTTTAGTTCAAATTAGCACAATTTTAAATAATTTTTGCCTTTCACTATTTTTAAGAAAAATATGAACTTAAAAGAAGGAAAATATGGCAATGGAGCTAATTCGATATCAAAAGTCCGAAATTATTGGTTTTTGACTTTTTAACAGCGAATATCTCAAAAACGGTACGTGGAGGCAGATTTAAGTTCAGGAGATCAAAATCTATAAGAATCATTTGGATATTTTTAGTCGATTAAGTCTTGCAAAAAATGACCAACATAAATAAATTTAAAACAGAAAAATAATTTTCCTTAAAATTATTCTATGAGAATATCATAGTTTTAATTAGAAAAGGAAATAATGACCTCGAGCTAGAATAAACCTACTTAACATATAATATTTTAAAGGTCGAATAAAACAATTTTTATTTTTTAATAACTAATCACAATTTTAATCATTTGGATATTTCACTGGGAGGTTTTCGATGTCGAACAGTGTAATTATTTAGAAATATCTCGAAAACAGGATCAGCTAAGATTTTCGTCTTAACGACTTTTAAAGTTCAAAATAAAGAGGAGTGAAATGCCATTAGCCGATATTGTCACAATTTGGTTGAAGAGGGGTGTGATTTAAGAAACATTTTACTCCAAATCACAATTCTGAAACATTTGAATTCAAACTTAACTTAAAGTATCGAAATAATTGAGAAAATTAATAAAAAGTCGTTTTCCCCCGTTTTTGTTTTTCAAACTTCATGGCCGATGCGGTAGCTCTTTCCCATATTCGATTAGCCTAAAATTTTGTAAGACATGTTTTTACACCCAAATGAATATTGCTAGGGGGAGTTTTGGTCTATATCTAACAACTTCTTTTTTTGGAGCACCCTAATGTCAATATTGTCCTCATGTATTCAATTTTAATTGAGAGTCAGACATTTAGCATATTTTATTATAAATAAGAAAATAACAATTTTTAATTAATTCTTCAAAGTTTGTGTTCAAAATTAATAAAAACTTTTAAAAAAAAGTTTATTTTTTGTCACCTGCAAAAATGCTTCAATAAATTTGTTCTCAAAAATACTGCAATTTTAAACTTTATTAAAAAAAATTGCTCGTAAATATTAAAACAAATACCCAAAGAAAAACTTTTTTTTTTTTTTTAATAATAGAAATAGATTACAATAAATTAATACGCTTAGTTGATTTCAAAATATATTTGATATGTAGAAACACCAGCAAAAAAATGTCTAATTAGTTATTATTGCATGGATAACTTATTTTGGGTACTCTTTTAAAGGTGTAATACTGTAGACCTGTGGTGGCCACACACATATTATAACATTTATGCCTGTATCGCAAGGGAAAAGTTAAATTATTGTATAAATGTGTCGACGTCGCACAAGCAGCTTTGTTTAGCCTATACCCACAGGCATAGGAATTTAAAAATAATCACCACTGTTTTAGACTTAAAGGCAAATAGTCGGAGTTTTTTTTTCGATATTAAACATGAACCGGATGATATAGGTCTGAATGTAGAGATCAAATGATGTAAAACTCCATTTTCATTTTGTGATCCTGTTTTCTTTTAAAAGGACTTCAAAGATCTAAAGGACTGCATTTTGTTAAATATTTTAACATGATCATGTTTTTAGGCTGGTTCCTAATTTTAAAAAAGTTGCAGGACGCCACCTCAGTTTGACTATATAAGCTAAGAATTAACGAAAAAGAAAATGAGAATTACTATTTTCATTTTCTTAAAACCAAAAATTTTACTGACTGGATAATAATTCACCTCGTGGTGAATAAAACCGTTTTTCAAAAAGTAACATAATTTTTTTTTTCAAGAAAAAAAAAAAAAATTTCATAAAATTTTTTTTTTCCTTAATTTTTTTTTTTTTATCAATTTTTTTTGGCATTAATTTTTTTTCATCAATTTTTTTTTTCATAAAATTTTTTTCAATCAAATTTTTTTTTCATCAATTTTTTTTTTTTTTATAACCTCCACTCTAACTATAGGGGGTATACATAAGTTTGTCATTCCGTATTGTAACTCATCGAAATATCGGTCTGGGACCCCATAAGGTATATATATTCATGATCTCCGATCGATTTTAAGACATTCTAGCTATGTCCGTCTGTATGTGGAAATGGTGATCACGGCCAAAGTATTACACGGAGATGACTAAACCTTAACACATTTATTGGAAGTTCTGCCGAGAAGTTTGGTATTGCATTTGAGCGATATCGGCTCAGCGGTTCAAAAGTTATGAACGAAAATGTAAGCACACCTCAAAAATTTCAGTACATTCAACATAAAATTCAACCTAAAATACAAAATGCCTTAATTCGGCTTCTGGTTGACATATGTGAACATAATTGAACACCAAATGGTATTTAAGCAAGTATGAGCATATTTTTTGACAAAAAAAAGAAAAAAACCGCGGATTTTTTTTTTTACCAAAATTTTTTTTTCGCGGAAATTTTTTTTTTCAATATTTTTTTTTTTCAAAAGTAATTTCCTTTTAAATAAAGTTTTTTGCAATAATCTTTTAGAAATTGTGGAGGGTATCACTACATTCGGCAAGGCCGAATTTAACTTTTTTACTTGTTTTTTCTTAATTTTTAAACGTGTTATATTCTTACGTGTTTAATTCTTAAACGTGTTATAAAAACCTTTGCTGGTATTAATAGTGCAATAAAGTTTTTCTACATATATGAGGCATTCCACACCAAATGTCCCGCTGCAGAAAAACATGTGTCCCGTAAATTTCTGAATAGGTTGTTTGGATAGCCCTGTAGTTTTGTATGCGCTATCGATTATTTTATTTTTTTGAAAACCCGTTCTGAAATTCTCCATTTTTTAAAAAAGTAAATTTTTTAAAAATCCGGCCTTTTTTATTTTTTTTTTTAATTTTTTTTAAAGTTTAGATGTTTGTCCATCCACACAAAAAAATTCAAAAACACGTTCTTCGTTTTTTTCGAGAAAATCGCATTTGAATTTTAAATTTCATAGCAATTTTGTAATTTGCTTGTATTTTCTTGTTTTAACGTTGCAAATGAGTAATATTAATTGCATAAATATTAGTCATACGCTCTATTGAAACAAGAAAATACAAGCAAATTACAAAATTGTTATGAAATTTAAAATTCAAATGCGGTTTTCTCGAAAAAAACGAAGAAAATGTTTTTGAATTTTTTTGCGTGGATGGACAATAGGGCGTTTCATCAAAAACTTTTTTTTGGATTTTTGCAACTCTTGAAGCGGAATATGAATTCTTATGGCCTAAAAGATTTTTGAGATTTTTTTCAGATTTTTGGAATGTCGGGATCAACTCGCTCAAATCGATTTTATCAAAAAAATGAGGTTATGAAACATAATTTTTTTTATTTTTTTTTCTCTGGTGCCTTTTTTTAACAAAACCGGATATAATACTTCTTAATGTTGCTAGCCTCCTAAAAAAAAATATTCGCGGTCAAAATAATAACTTCAAGGGTCACTAAGATGACCTTTAAAGTAAAAATTCAGAATTTCCCGTGTTCCAACCTTAATAATTTGAGAAATATGCAATATATGAACGTAATGATGAATCCGTTAGATAGGTCTTTTTAATACCTTTAATTTAAAACCAAAATGACATTTGTCACTTTAGTAGAAATATTAAAAAACTAAGATAAACTCATTTTTTCCCCCATTTTACAGAAAATCGAAGGGAATCCATTAGTAGTTTTTTTGTAAAATTGAAATAATAAACTTAAAAGAAGTTTTTTTGATTGCAATTAGTGTTTCCAAACCGGAAACCCGGGTTTTTGTCAAACCGGTTTTTTTTGACAAAAAACCGGTTTTTTGGTTAACCGGCTTGGAAACACTAACTACAATCTATAAAAAGCCTTTAAAAGTTATTATTTTAACTTTACAAAAAAAAACTACCTAATGCACCAGTTCAATTTTCGATAAAATGGGGGAGAAAATGAGTTTTTCCCAGTTTTTTATTTTTTTTTAACATTTCTACAAAAGTGACAATAGTCAGATTGGTTTTAAATTAAAGGTGTTTTAAAGACCTATCTAACGGATTCAACATGACGTTCATAGATAGCTTATTTCTCGAATTATTGAGGTTAAAACACGGGAAATTCTGAATTTTTACTTTTAAGGTCATCTTAGTGACCCTTGAACTTATAATTTTGACCGCGAATATTTTTTTTTAGGAGGCTAGCAACATTAAGAAGTATTATATCCGGTTTTGTTAAAAAAAGGCACCAGAGAACAAAAAATAAAAAAAATTATGTTTCATAACCTCATTTTTTTGATAAAATCGATTTGAGCGAGTTGATCCCGACATTCCAAAAATCTGAAAAAAATCTCAAAAATCTTTTAGGCCATAAGAATTCATATTCCGCTTCAAGAGTTGCAAAAATCCAAAAAAAAGTTTTTGATGAAACGCCCTAATGGACAATCATCTAAACATAAAAAAAAAAAATTACAAAAGAAAAAAAAAATGGCCGGATTTTTGATAAATTTACTTTTTTAAAAAATGGAAAATTTCAGAATGGGTTCTGAAAATTAAAAAAAAATAAATAATCGATAGCCCATACAAAACTATATAAGAATGTAAATTTTTGAGATTGTGGTGCATTCCGTTTTAATATGATAAATATTTAATCAAGGCAACTCGCCACAAATTTGACCATTTATCCAATATTTGACCACCTAAGCCCAGTTTTTGAAAAATTAAAAAAAACCAAAAACGCAATTTTCTAAGTTCCATAAAGGGCTATCCATACAACCTATTCAAAAGTTTACGGCACACATGTTTTTTTCGCTGGACATTTGGTGTGGAATGCCTCATATGTATCTCTTAAATTTTAAAATCTTTTTTATAACTCTACATCTTAAAATGTAAGTATGTCAAATTTATCAAGCCTTTTAAAACATTTCAATTAAGATAGAATTTTGCATTAAGATTATTAATTAGTCTATTAAAATAACAATTATTTTTAAATTTTTAAACATACAAATTATTTTTATCCAAATTGGTACCAAAAGTTCGAAAATGTTAAGTATGTTATCTAAAAAATATGTTTGGACCAAAATCGTATTTTTATATTTTAATTTATATGTTTTGACATCCGCATTTGTGCTCACCGCCTCGGTTATGTTTGGGTTGAACTTTAGTGTCGACGAAAAATGTTAATGTAGTTTGATTTCTACATGATTAAGAGTCACAATGCTCAATTTTTCGAACTTTTACAAAAAAAAAAAAAAAAAAACTACTATTTATTGATTACTTTATGATATTTTTGGTCTATTGTAACATTTACTTTAATTGGCGACAAAAATGTGGTATGCAGTTTGAATTCAAGATTATTAGTAGTGATAAAACTGCAAGCATAAATATTATAGATGATCAATTTCCCGAAATAACGCGAAATTAGTGTTCAAGCTTTTAAAATAATTTACCCTAGTAAAAAAGTTTTGATATAATAATATATAACTTGATACAATCGTATTAAAATATGTATGAGTTTTTATATGTTCCGATCTAATTATATGAAAGATTTAATATGGCTCCATTTTCTTATCTGAGGTTATACATAAATATATATGACTTCATATAATTATATAAATCTACATTTATTTATATAAAATAAGATCAACTGGATTTATTTGGACGTGACCAAAATTCGGATCTAATTGTATAATTTTTTATATTTGTGTATCTAAAATAATACAATTAGATAATTATTTGATACAACTTGATACAGCCAATTTTGAGATCAAATAAGATCTTAAAAAGTTTTTTTTTACTCGGGTATTTATTTGTTCTTTGGTGTCTAAAATAAAAAAAATCAAGTAACGACAAATACATGACATGTTTGAAAATAACGTGATTGCAGGTGGAAAAACAGCTAAAATCAATATCTTGACTGTTAATTTACGCAAACATTTTTTTTTTTAATTTTTTTATTATTTTTATTTTACGATTTCTCGCGAAATTGAGACGATATGATTTCGATGTTTACTGTTTTGTGACATGTAAATAAATACAATTAAAACTGTAAACTCAGTTTTTGAAGACATTTAAAAAACTTTATACCCGACTAAAAAAGTTTAGATATAGTATATACATATTTTTTAATATATTATATATGGCCATACACAGTACTTTACATAATTATATGTGAATGTATCTTGTATCAAGTTTTACACACATCATTTGATATGGTGCCATATAAAAGGATATCGAATCATGTGTTGCTCCACATACAATATATAAAGTATGTGTGGAACAAGGTGCTAAAATCCAATTTTTGGAAATCTCGTTTTTTTGCAAAATCGTGCCTTCCTACAATAGTTCGACCTATTTGTAAACAAATTTGTTAAAAACTTGATCGCTTTCTGTCAAAAGAGTGACCTTAAAAGTTCAATTATAACTATTTTTGGGAATATTTTATAGTTTTTACCGGATGCTAACATGTGTTTTGCAGTTAAACTGAAGGTTACGCATTTAAATTCTTACATGTGAGATGGTTGACGTGTAGAAAATATCCTAGGCTTTCACATGTGCCCATTGGATTGGCAAAAAACGCTTTATTATTTAATCTATCGATAGTTAAAGTGTAAACTGGAAAAAGGTGCTATATCCATATAAAAACATAATATTGTTTTAAGTAATACTAAGGGTTTATTTTGATAACCTATCAAATTTTTGAGTTCAAACTTTAAAATTTAATATATCATAAAATTTGCAAATTTTTTAACCCATTATGGGAAAATTTGTTTCAAATAAACCATATAACAGTTATTTTTTTTTTGTAAATTAACTGCTTTTTGTTTCTTTTATATAAAAATGATTACTGCTGGACCCATTCTAAATAATGCAGAATTCATCACGCTTAATTTAAATTTTTAAAAAATAATACAAAAACTTAAAACTACTTGGCAAATGTATTGAAATTCCTAGTAAAAATTGTAACATAGCACCTTATTCCACTAGAACAAAATTTCACATGCATTTTATGCTACTTCCGCTCATTTGTTTTTAATGAAATTTTATACATAGATGCATATGGTCCATCTTCGTCGAGCTGTAAAAAAAATTTAAAAAAAATTGTTTTTTTCGCGACTTATTAAGTTTTTTGCTTCTCCTGAACAATTTGTGTTTTGGATTATAGCACCTTGTTCCACACCCACATTCATATAATGTTTTATATGACTCCATGAATGAACTTATACAAGATTAGATAAATAAATATATGATATACAACTACATGTCTGACCTCATGCAAGATGAGATATACATATTAGGGTGGTTTTTTATTTTATTTTTTTTTTGGAATTTCGAGGAGCGCGCAGCGGATTTTTGTTTCATTTGATGTTAAAATAATTGTGTAAAAATTTGAGCTAAATTGGATAAAACTAACCCGAGGCGCAAGGAGGTCAAAGTTTCGAGAAAAAGCCAAAATGGCCAAATTTTGAAAAAACTTTAAAAAATGTTAATTTTGTAGAAATAAAAAAAATAAAATATTTTTTATTTAACTTTCTTGCAATAATACTCAGAAAAAATTATCTTTACTTTTTATGACGGCAGTAACACTTTCAAACATGAAATACAAAAATTACCATGCATTTTGGGGGGTACCTGATATGAGTGTTTTCGATTTTTTGAAAATTTTATTAAACAAAAAAATTAAATCGTACTATTCTATAGCAATGGATTATTAAATACATCCTAAGGCTTAAATATTTAAAAAATTGGGGATATCCATCGACTTAATTTTTTTTTGGAGTCATTTGACTCTTTAAAATCCGCAAAACTCAAATGACTCCAAAAAAAAATTGAGTCGATGGATATCCCCAACTTTTTAAATATTTAAGCCTTAGGATGTATTTAATAATCCGTTGCTATAAAATAGTAAGATTTAATTTTTTTGTTTAATAAAATTTTCAAAAAATCGAAAATACTCATTTCAGGTACCCCCCAAAATGCATGGTAATTTTTGTATTTCATGTTTGAAAGTGATACTGCCGTCATAAAAAGTAAAGATAATTTTTTCTAAGTATTATTGCAAGAATGTTAAATAAAAAATATTTTGTTTTTTTTATTTCAACAAAATTTACATTTTTTTAAGTTTTTTCAAAATTTGGCCATTTTGGCTTTTTCTCGATACTTTGACCTTCTTGCGCCTCGGGTTAATTTTATGCGATTTAGCTCAAATTTTTACACAATTATTTTAACATCAAATGTCACAAAAATCCGCTGCGCGCTCCTCGAAATTCCAAAAAAAAAAATAAAATAAAAAACCACCCTAATACATATATATATGGTGCCGAATCGGGGGTAAAAAGTTTTCCAAGTCCAAGGAAAATTTTTTAAAATTTCCAGACACAAATAATTTTTTGCGTTTTGAAGTTAAGAATTTCATTAAAAATGATTTAAACCAAAAAAAAAAATTTAGCCAAATTTTGAAAAATTTTACAAATCCTGAAAAAGTTTTGTAGAATTTTCTAAGTCCTGAATAAAAAACATTTTTGGTGCTTTTTTGCGTTTTAAAGTAAAAATTTATTAACAAAGTTTTAAGAAAAAATTTTTTAAATTTCGAATTTAAAAATTTAAATTTCGAATTTCGGACACATTTTTTTTTGCAATTTTTTTTGCATTTCCCAAAAAAACTTCTGATAAATTTGAAAATATTTTATGTAAAATTATACATATTTAATCTTATGATATAAAATTATATACAATTATATCAAATTAGATAAACCCAATATTCGGATCAAAAACGATCATATTTAATCTAATATAACAAATTTTGAGCTATTTTGATCCACAATTTTTGAGCTATTTTTTTTTGATAACAAATTTTGAGCTATTTTGATTCATCATATTATTTTATCTAAATACGTGTTGGGCCATTTTAAATTATATATGGCTCAATTTCAAATTATATATGGACCTGTTATTTATATATTATTATTTTTATTTATTGTTAGTCGGGTAGTATTATATTTATTTTTAGTCGGGTATTCAAAATTTAAGAAAATACAAAAATACTAATTTCGCGATATCTCGGAATGCGATCAGCTACGATTTCGATGTAAACAGTTTTGTGACATTTAATCATGTAGAAATCAAACTTTGGTTAAAAAACTTGGTTAAAAATTCGGACATAAAACTTTAACCACTGGTTGCTGACTGAAGATGCAAAATTTGTTTATAAATTTGTCCACAATCATCTATTACGGAGCCATCGTTCGACAGGTATTACAAGACGAAATTTGAAAGTTTAGATTTAACGGGACGCCCTAATGTACATTGCCTGCGATTACAACAAAGACGTAGCTGTCGCTCTTTCCAAAACCATAAAAATTAAATTTCGATTTTATTAATTAAATATATCCTTTCAAATCGAATTAAGAGAAAAAAAAATGGAAAATTAAAAAAAAAAAAACTTTTTAATTCCATTTCAAACTGGCAATTTTAACAATTCACATCATAAAAATACAATTTAAGTTTATAAAACTTTAAAAAAATATCAAAAACATTTATAAATTCTCTTAGAAAAGTCAGTTTATTTTGCCTTATCTCTAACTTTACGAAATGTCTACTTCACCCATAAAAGTTTTACGGTTTTATTCACTACAATTGAGTTGAATGAAGAAAAAAATAAAAAAATTCAGCATTAAATAAACTTTAATTGTTAATGTTGATGAAATTAAACTGCGTTTTCTTTCTTAATTTAAATGATTTTTTTTTTCCTTTTCTACAGCAGAAAACTCATTTCAACCACGCAAAAACATGTAGATATTGTGGTAAAGTTTTCTGAATTGCGTTTTTTTTTATTAATGTTTTCTAGCAGGAAGATGAAAAACCAAGAAATGGTCTTTATTTATTTTGACTTTAAATCGCATTAACTAACTTCAATTTCTGTTTTTGATTAGTTTTGTGTATGAGATGATATTGCCAGACTTGTTGTTAAAATTTATAATGAGAATGATGATGATGTTTTTATTGTTTTTTTTTTTTTTTAATTATTATTTATTTTGCATATAATTAGAACAGAGGCGGTGCGGATGGAATAGTTTGTATAGTTTGTATACTTTCCATATAGTTTATATACATGGGGCATTCTATGCCAAATCGCACACTTTCGGACCCTACCCTTTTAAATTTATTTCATTTTTGAATATCGAGGGCCTATACTCAAAACCCTCTATCTAAAAAAACACAACTTTTCAGGAGAGCCAAGAAACTGAGTAATTAAAATTTGATATTCTACAATATTTTTTTTAAATCAACTACTGAATCTCACATATAATTCGTTTTAAAATTTTGAACTATTGGGGATTTTATGATAGATAGAGGGTTTGTTTCTTAAAAAAATTAATTGTAAGTACATGAATGAAAATGATCAGATAGAGGGTTTTGAATTTTACTAAAAATAAATTATTATGATTTCATTTACGACATCGGTAAATTTTTAACGTGATTTAATAGCATATCTCGCTAAATACTGCGACACGAAAATAAATCCAAAATCGTTTTTGTATCTCTTGGCTCGAATAATACAAACGCAAAATACCTGAAATCTCTCCGATTAACCTTTTATTAGTTACGCAGTTTTTAAAACTCTCAAGACCAAGATGAAAGTCTATTAGCATTGTGAGGTTTGAAAATGTACAAATTATTGATATAAAGTACTAACTCTAATATCGTTTGTTTTTAAACATAAAATTGCAAATACGTAGTAAAAAAATTTAAAAAAATTAAATTTTTTTCAAAAACAAGAATGTTTTAAGGATTTTAATTTCTAAAAGCTATAGACATTTCTGGTATTCCTATACCGGTTTCGGACAGTTCCAGTTAACTGTCTTCATCAGTAGGATTTAAATGCCAGTTTTTTTTTTGTTAAATTTTAGTTAAAACAATGTAAATTTTTATATCTGAAACCAATTTCGGCATTTTCTTTTATTGATCTATGGCTTATAAAAATACTTATTTATTATTAAATATTTTTTCCCTAAAACTTACCGGAAAAATAATTACCATTCCTATGAAATTCTCTGATCCCCAAATCAAATTTTTCATCCTCATAAAAAAAAAAAATCGCCAATTCGGACACCTAAACTGGCAACTCCGCTCCTAAGCGTTGTTATGTTTCCCCCACTGCGTATGAGCAATAATAACACTGTGCAACACCCAAAATCGGAATGGGATGAAACCAAAAGCAAATACAAGATGACATATTCCATAACAAACCCCTCAAGGCTTTCTTTCAGTTCAGAGTTAAATTTTTTTTTACACGCATTTAAAGTTAGTGCACTTTTATTATAATTATAATAATAAATGCTTGAAAATTGTATTAGTGGCAAATGATTAATATTGTAATTGCCTTTAAATAACAATCATAAGCAACGGTGTCCAGTGTTTTATGTTAATAATTGCCTTTAAATAACAATCATACGCAACGGTGTTTTGTGGTTTATTTGAATAATTTGGCTATTCAGTAAATATGTACTGGACCGATTGCAGCAAAATTCATACCAGTCATAGCTAAAGTAATTTTCAGCTTAAGTTTGGAAACTGGACCCTACATGTTCAATAAGGGCACAACCAGGGGCCTTTAAAGTAGGATATGTTTAGTACACACAAACTTTAAATGCTTTAAAATCACCAACTTTAAATGCGTGTAAAATAAAATCTAGCTCTGACCTAAAAAAAAGGCCTTGTGGGTTTTGTTATGGAAAACGTCAGCTTTCATTTGCTTTTGGTTTCATCCCATTCCGATTCCGAAAGTTCGATTTTGTATCACTGTGTAATTACTGTAATTATTTAGTACTCATACGCAGACGAAAATTTAAAAGATTTGACATTTATTTGTTTATGGGCCGTTTTTTATCAGCAGACTTGTTAAACGACCTGTCAACTTTCTGAATAAAACAACTTTAACACTGCCAAAATAAGTAAACTTTTATAATTTGACGTATGGATGGCTCTCTCATTATTTGAAATTATTCAGAAAATGATTTGAAAAGCAGATCAGAATTAAATATATGTACACCGAAAAGACAAATCTTACCGAAAATACGCATTGTTTTAACCGCTCTTTAGCAAGAAAATTTAAAAAATTACACAGTCCTAGTCGTAAAAATTAACAAGCTGGGCACCTTGCTGGTAAAGCTAATTCGGGTGCGCTGAGTTCAATGGTGCTAGCCCTTTTTCGAAGTTAGCTCTCATATTTTCGATATTCGTGATTTAAAATTGTGGAGCTAAAGCAAATCAAAAATTAAATTTGTATGCTTTTGGGATAGTTTTTAAATATATGGGGGTTTTCGTGTCAACTGACACAACTTTTGAAACCGATGTCTTCCGATCGGGATGAAATTTGCACCAAGGTTAGTCCTATTGGATAGTAGTTCAGACACAATTTTTCAGCGAGATCGGTCAAGCACTCTCTGAGTTAGAGGGGGTCGAAATTTGACATTTTGGCCAAAGAGGTGTTTATTCTCATCCATGTAACTTCTTTACTATTGTTTTTAGCAAAATGTGTCCCGAAGAGTTTAGATAGCTATTTCTTCAGTCTTTCGAAAAAAAATTATAAAAAAAATAAAAAAAAAATTTTTGATTTTTTTTCTTAAAAATCTAAAACTTTTTTGACTTTTTCCTCAAATTGGGCCCTTTTTTTTTTTTTTTTTTTTGATTCAAAAGAAAGCATAGGTCTTTTCCTTTAAGAGCTATGGGGTCGCGTAGTGGGATGCGAGTGGGATATCTATGAAAAAATTATTTTTTTAACTTTGGAACACAAAAAACGGTTCTTCAATTTGCACTATTAGGCGTGGGATAGCTAACCAGTTTTCGATTTCGATCCGCGACACCCTCTAATTTTTATAGGTTCAAAAAAGAAAGCACGAGCCAAAAAATAAGGGCGGTGGGGTTGGGCCATATGGCTCCTCATCGGGGTCAAAATTGGGCGTAAAGAGGTTACAATCCTCAAAAAGCCCCACAACTGCCCTAGAACTGCCCACGGAGGTGTGCAATGTGAGACCGACCTCTATTAATTTTCTGCCCCCAACATTTTTCTTGAATATACCTTACCCCTATTTCCACTTCCTAAGGGAGCTCCCATACAAAATGACATTTTTATAAAATTTGCTCCTACCGCTCTAACTGTCCATAGGGTGCCCCTAGAGAAGTCAAATGTATGACCGACCCCCAATATTTTTTCATCTCCAACATTTTCTCAGAATATACCTACCCTTTATTTTCAACTCTTAAGGGGGTCCCCATACATTTTTTTTTATTTTTTTATTAGTTTTTAAAAATACATGTTTTTATAACGTATGGGATCCCCTTAAGGAGTGGAGATAGGGTGTTATTATGTTCGGACAAAATGTTGGTAACTAAAAAATAATGGGGGTTGGTCATAATTTTTGCCTCTCTAGGAGGCACGGTAGGGGCGGTAGGAGCTGGTTTAATAAAACAAATTTATAAAAAATAAAAGAAATGTATGGGGACCACCTTAAGGGTTAAAGATACATTGTAGGTGTGTTCGCAAAAAATGTTGGAATTAATAAAATAATGGGGGTCGGTCATACATTTGGCTCCACTTGGGGCACTTTAGGGTAAGTTAGAATGGTAGGATCAAATTTTTTAAAAATGTTTTGTATGGGAGCCCCCATAGGAAGTGGAAATAGGGGTAAGGTATGTTCAAGAAAAATGTTGGGGGCAGAAAATTATTGGAGGTTCATCTCACATTGCACCCCTCCAGGGGCGTTTCTTAGGCAGTTTTGGGGCTTTTTGAGGATTTTACCTCTTTACGCCCAACTTTGACCCCGATGAGGGGCCATATGGCCCCACCCCACCGCCCTTATTTTTTGGCTCGTGCTTTCTTTTTCGAACCTATAAAAATTAGAGGGTATCACGGATCGAAATCGAAAACTGGTTAGCTATCCCACGCCTAATAGTGCAAATTGAAGAACCGTTTTTTGTGTTCCAAAGTTAAAAAAATAATTTTTTCATAGATATCCCACTCGCATCCCACTAAGCGACCCCATAGCTCTTAAAGGAAAAGACCTAAGCTTTCTTTTGAATCAAAAAAAAAAAAAAAAAAAAGGGCCCAATTTGAGGAAAAAGTCAAAAAAGTTTTAGATTTTTAAGAAAAAAAATCAAAAATTTTTTTTTTATTTTTTTTATAATTTTTTTTCGAAAGACTGAAGAAATAGCTATCTAAACTCTTTGGGACACATTTTGCTAAAAACAATAGGTAAGAAGTTACATGGATGAGGATAAACACCTCTTTGGCCAAAATGTCAAATTTCGACCCCCTCTAACTCAGAGAGTCCTTGACCGATCTCGCTGAAAAATTGTGTCTGAACTACTATCCAATAGGACTAACCTTGGTGCAAATTTCATCCCGATCGGAAGACATCGGTTTCAAAAGTTGTGTCAGTTGACACGAAAACCCCCATATATTTAAAAAATGCAAAAAAAAAAAATTCTCCAACAATAAAAAAAAAATTGGCGAAAAAAAAAATTCAAAAATTTTGTGTCTGTAAAGTATTGTACACATTTTTATAAATTAATATCAAATTAAAAAAGGAATAAAAAACAAGTAAAAAAGTTAAATTCGACCTTGCCGAATGTAGTGATACCCTCCACAATTTCAAAAAGAGCATTGCCAAAAACTTTATTTACAAGGAAATTACTTTTGAAAAAAAAAAAAATTGAAAAAAAATTTCCGCGAAAAAAAATTTTCGAAAAAAAAAATCCGCGATTTTTCTCTTTTTTTGTCAAAAAATATGTTCGTACTTGTTTAAATACCATTTGGTGTTCAATTATGTTAACATATGTCAACCAGAAGCCGAATTAAAACATTTTGTATTTTTGAATGTATTGAATGTACTGAAATTTTAGAGGTGTGCTTACATTTTCGTTCATAACTTTTGAATAGCTGAACCGATATCGCTCAAATGCAATACCAAACTTCTCGGGAGAACTTCCAATATATATGTTAAGTTTCAGTCATCTCTGTGCAATATTTTGTCCGCGAGAGCATTTTCCACAGACAGACAGACAGACAGACAGACTGACGGACAGACGGACATCGCTAGAATGTCTTAAAATCGATCGGGCATCATGAATATATATACTTTATGGGGTCCTAGACCGATATTTCGATGAGTTGCAAACGGAATGACAAACTTATATATACCCTCTATCACTAAGTGGAGGGTATAAAAATAAAAATTGTCAAAATAATATAGAAAAATTAATTTATTTTACTTAAAAAAAAAATAATAATCGCGAGTATTGCTAATACATACGCTAACTTTGAAAAAAAAAAACTGATGTTACGTTAGAATTTAGTGTACACGCTCTAGCTTTAACAGATGGGTGTCGTAAATTCAAATAAAACTAAAAATAATTGTACACTTAAAATATTTTGTAGGCAAAAACAAATGAAAAACACATTTAAAACCAGTGAATAAACAATTGAAAACCATCCCAGTAATTATTCATTTGTTTTAACAAACACCAACATTTATTTTTTACTGTTGACAAAATTTTCAAAAATAAATAACATTAAACATTAAAAAATTATGTTTTTTTCATTCATTTTTACCAACAAATTAAAAAAAAAAATTAACTACGAAAACATTAAAAATTAATGATAATTCTGTTATTTTTACCAACAAAGTCCAAAAAAAATAACCCACGAAAACATTTAAATTTAATGATTTTTTTTTTTATTTTTTTATTTTTTACAATTTTCTCTTGATATATTTTTTTAAAAATGTTTAATAAAATTTTGGGGAGTCGATTCCGCAATCAACTACATTCTGGCCAGACACTCTACCCATCGTGCCAAAGTCACTTGATACAAACATGTTTTTATATTTCTATAAATAATTTTTTGAATTTTTTTTTTACAAAAAAATAACCTACTTGTGTAGGTAAAAACTAATGATATCTCATTAGAAAATACCAACAATTAAAAAAAAAAAAAATTCTTACACAATTCATTAAAAATTTAAAGAATAATCAGTAGTTTTTACTTACAGAACAAAAATAAATGACTTTAAAAATTAAATGTTAATGAAAGTCTTTATATTTTATTGTGTTATTTTTGAAACAAAGGACAAAAGAAGTCATTAATAAAAACTGATCATTAAATAAATGTTTTTCTTTTAAAAACGACTAATCGTAAAATTTTTAAAATTAACTATAAACAGTTAATGACATAATTTTTTGAGTGTATTGAAACAACAAGAAAATACAAGATTTTTCGCGAACAAAATTATATTTTTCGCGAAAAAATACACAGTTGAATGGTTTTAAATTTTAAAATTATCGTATAAGTTAAAAATATCGTTTTTATTGTAATTGAGCATCAAAATTTTAAATCGCGAATACGAGCGAACTTGAATTAACTTTACCAGAAGAGTGCCCAGCTTGTTTAAAAAGTGTCAAATTCGAGCACAGTGTTATGTATTCGAAAATTCTCAATGATTAGAGATTTTTTTTCCTACGTCCCTGTTCAACTGTATTTTATTTATGTTTGCTATTTAAAGATTTAAACAGCAGATACTGGCTTTGATATTATTTGCAATGTAAGAGGATAAAGTCAAGAGTTTTTTTTTTTTTGTTGTTGGTTGTTCTTAAATTTTTTTTTTTTGTAATTATTTGTCATGGATTTGAATTTGTCAAGTGGCACTGAGTTAATTAGTTTGTAATTGTTATTTATGGTGGTTTTACGATGTTAATGTCAAGTTTCATTTTTATGTAAATTTTGTCATTATGATTTTAATTCCCAAAATAATTTGTAGAATTCTGTTGTTTCCTCTGCTTCAGTTTGAATGAGAAAACTTTTGGTCATGTAGAAGAAATTAAAATTATATCTGTAATAGAAAGAATTTGTTTATATTTAAGTTTCATAATTGATGATTAATCTTTTGTGTAATGGTTTCCTATAAATTTATATGAAACATTTTCTAAAGGGAATTTATAATTATCATTAAAAAAAATATATAATTTGCTGGAATTGTAAAATACCCCTAACTTTTATTTTTTATGGATATTTTTTTGGTATTCTACACATTTCCCATCTGATGTTTTTTTAGTTGTAAAGAATTGTTAAAAGATATAAGAAATATATCAGAAAAAATGTATGAACATTAAAATTAAGCATAAGGTAAATATAAATAAAATTTTTATTTTAATAGGTAAAACTAGACCTAAAAAAAATAAAATTAAAAATGGGAAAGTTTAACTAAATTCATGAAAATTTATAACGATTTAGCTCCATTTATGCCTTGAAGAATAAGTATTTGCCCGTACATTCAAAATCCAAAGAAAATAATTGTTGGCATACAAAAAAAAACGGTCTAAGAAACATATTCATCTTAATAAATAAAAAAGAAAAACTGGAACATAGTTTTTAAAATCCTTTAGAGTTTTGATCTGGCAGTAATATATTTTCAATTTTATAGGGGCCTCCGTAGGCTAGTTTGTAGCGTGATAGCCTTTGAACGTATATTAATAATATATTAATATTATTATTATTTTCATTTTTTGTCCCATTCAGTTTATACAAATGAAGATTTTCATTTTATAAGTACCACGAACATTTTTTTTCTTAGATCAAAGTCAAACTAACAGACATTATTCGATTAAATTACTAACGAATTGTGGCGAGGTCAAATAGCGTCGAATTGCGCAATTTTTGCATGACATCGCTTTATATTAAAATTTTTGTACAGTAAATCAACAATTCTGAAATTTTGGAAATTTGTTTTGTTTTGTTTTTAAAAACCTTCAGAACTATCCTAACAAAAATCTGACTACCAAATAACGTGTCAAATAAGGAGGGACCTTGACAGCACCTTCCCATCGCGATAAGTATACCAAATGTTTCATTTATTTAAAAATAATACAAAAAAACATGTAAAAAAGTGTATTTTTTCCGAGGTTGGGTTAGTTTTTCAAGGGGGAACTTTTTTCCCCTTGCCCGATTTTGCCCACTTCTGAACTTAACCTGCCTAGGACCATAAGACATATTCGTTCCAAATTTCAAGATATTAGCTCTTTTATTTTGGACTGCATCGTGCCATATACAGACAGATGGACGGACATACACAGAATGTCTTCGAATCGATCATGAATCAGTAATATATATACTTTGTGGGGTTCCCTACCGATATTTTGATGCGTTAGAAACTGAATGACAAAGTGAGTATACCCCCATACTGTGGTTTAATTGTGTCAATTAAAAATTTACTCAAATTTTTTAATAAGCATTTAATAATTTTAATAATTTACTCAATACTATTAAATCGTTTACTGGTGCAAAATTGAGTAATTTTTTACTCAATAGTATTAAAAATTTACTCAATTTTTTTTTTTTTTTTTTTTCTGTGTACTGAACATGAATTTGCCAACAAAATTCCAGAACCACGATTTTGGTCCATTGTAATCCCATTTACAGTTTTCCTTGTTTTTTAACAAATAATTTTCGATCGAAATTTACATTTTTTTTTTTTTTTGTAATTTTACTGTTTTTCTTGTAATTCTATAAATTTCCAAAATTTTTTACAAAAAAAAAAATCTAGTTAATTTACGAGCATTTTTTGTAAGTTTTATTTCGTCAAAAAAGTTGTAAATTTACAAATTTATTGGTAAAAATCTTGTAAAATTACAAAAAAGTTCGTAACTTTTACAAGGAATTCTCGTTAAATAGGAGGTAGAAAAAATCTAGCAAAATCACGAAACCTCCTTGTAAGTTTTATCGCGTCCAGAAAATTGTAATCTAACAATTTTTTTTGTAAAAAGCTTGTAAAATAACAAGGAATTCTTGTCAAATAGGAGGTAGCAAAAAAAAAAAAGGTTACAAACTTGTCTTGTAATTTTAAAATGTTTTTTTTTTTTGAGTGTATAAAAATTTATTTTTTATGTTATTAATAAGGTTCGAACTTTTATGCAGTTAAAATCGCGTTTTATGCCCATAAAACATGCACCAAAAATAGAAAAATATGCAAAAAAAAACACATAAAAAAACAAAAAATGTGTAAATTTGTAATACTATTGAGTAAAAAAATACTCAATTTGCACCAGTAAACAATTTAATAGTATTGAATAAACTTTTAATAAAAATTTATTTAATAAATATCAAAAAATTTTAGTAAATTTTTAATTGACACAATTAAAACTTTACTCAAAATGTTTCGTTTTTTTTTTAATTGATTCAAGTAAAAATTTACTCAAAATTTATCAATTTATTTTATTTAAAGTTTAAAAAAGTTTCACATTTTTTTACAAAAAAAAAAATGTTTTTTTTTAATCTTTTACCAAATATATTTTTGTTTTGAAGTCATAGAAAAATTTCATAAAGACGATTTCAAACTTTCATATACATATCGTCGAACTATATTCAATAAATGCCAACTCGATAAAGCGTACTGTTCAGGAGAGTTAAAAAACTAGTTATTTCGCATATTATTGTAACAAAAAACAATGTACAAGATGGTTTAAATATTCTAAAAAAATTTTACCTATGCAAAAAATTTTATATTTTGCGCTTGTTTGCGTATTTTTCAGAGATGGCATTTATTATTATGACAAAAAACAAATATTTTTTTAGAGTTGGCATATTTTGTCGGAAAATAAAAATACATTTTTTTTTTTAAATTTTTATATTTTTTTTTTTTTTGGTTTTTGTTATCCTTAGTACGGTAATTGCAAAAACTGAAAAAAAAATTAAAAATCGTTGCATATTTTAAAAAGTTACTAGCTCCGAAAGCCTTTTAATCTCAGGGTGGTCAACTTTAGCGATCTGTAACTCACGCTGTATTATAATAGGGTCAGTCCAAACTACCAATTTTGAAAGCTTATATCATTGACTTTATTTGCCCCACTCATAATGTTTCAATCTGATAAATAGTTTGAAAGTTACATAAATATAGGCAATTTTTATACCCTCCACTTAGTGATAGAGGGTATATATAAGTTTGTCATTCCGTTTGTAACTCATCGAAATATCGGTCGTGGACCCCATAAAGTATATATATTCATGATCCCCGATCGATTTAAAGACATTCTATCGATGTCCGTCTGTCCGTCTGTCTGTGGAAATGGTGATCACGACCAAAATACTACACGGATATGACTGAAACTTAACACATTTATTGGAAGTTCTCCTGAGAAGTTTGGTATTGCATTTGAGCGATAGCGGTTCAGCGGTTTAAAAGTTATGAACGAAAATGTAAGGACACCTCCAAAATTTTAGTACATTCAACATAACCTAAAAATACAAAATGCTTTAATTCGGCTGCTGGTTGACATATGTGAACATAATTGAACACCAAATGGTATTTAAAGATGTATATTCAAAATATGCCAACTCAAATTTGACGGAAATGAGTTTCCGATGGCAAATAGCTCCCCTATGTAATACCTATCTGCCATAAAATTTTCAGAGCAAAAAAAAATTTGTTGTCGTTTTACATCCATTTTTGTTATTCTGCTAACTCAAAGTACATATTTTTTTGGTGGAAATAAATGCAAACTCCCATTGTAAATTTCCAAAAATTTTTCAAAAAACTTTTTAAAAAAAATTAGACCACATATCTTATTGCATTTGCCATGCTAAACACGAATCTTGTAAAGATTTTGATATCTAATGACTGGTTCTCGAGATATTGCCATTTTAAAAATATCGGTAAATAGTGTTTGCAAAAAAAAAAATGCTTATATTTATGTAACTTTCAAACTATTTATCAGATTGAAACACTATGAATGGGGCAAATAAAGTCAATGATATAAGCTTTCAAAATAGCTGGTTTGGAGTGACCCTGGAGTGCAATACAGCGTGAGTTACAGAGTGCCAAAGTTGACCACCCTGAGATTAAAAGGCTTTCAGAGCTAGTAACTTTTAAAAATATGCAAAGATTTTTAATTTTTTGTTCAGTTTATGCAATTACCGTACTAAGGATAACAAAAACCAAAAAAAAAATTTTTAAAATTTTTCCAAAAAAAATGTATTTTTATTTTCCGACAAAATATGCCAACTCTAAAAAATATTTGTTTTTTGTCATAGTAATAAATGTCAACTCTGAAAAATACGGAAACAAGTGCAAAATATGAAAATTTTTGCATAGGTAAAAATTGTTTAGAATATTTAAACCATCTTGTGGAAGGTACATTGTTTATTTTTGCAATAACTTGCGAAATAACTAGTTTTTTAGCTCTCCTGAACAGTAAGCTTTTTCGAGTTGGCATTTATTGAATATAGTTCGACGATATACTTATGGGTCATTATTAGTGAAATCAATCATGAATATTCTTGACCCCCTCCGATATTGATGAAATTTGGTTAAGTTCTTACACTACGTAAAAAACTAACAAATGCAAATTTTCAGCCCTCTAAGTCAACAGGGGCCGAAAATACGGAGGTTCAAAATTTCCCCCAAAATCTCCCAGTCGCGACACTTTGCACCGTAAAAACTTAATATCGTTGGTTTTATTATAGCTAGAAAGCCCATTTTTGGTTTGTTTTGAAGCTCATAATATGCTCTATAAGACCTACCATAACCAAAAAATTTTCGAAAAAAAGTAAGGGTTACCTCCCTTATTTTAATGTCGTGATAAAGGGAGGAGAAAATGGGGATGATGGTATCCCCCGATTTTTTTTTTACTTGATAAACTTATAGAAAAAGTCCTAAAGAATATACTCTAAAATTTTTAAGTTGGGACAACAATGGGATCACTCAAAATCAAAATTTTTCACAATTTCCCCTAAAATCTCCAAATCGCAACACTCTTGAACCTTAAAAATTTAATATCATATGTGCTATTGTAGCTACAGAGTCCATTTTTGTTTGTTTTAAAGCTTATAGTACGCTCTACAATACCTACCTTAACCAAAAAATTTTAGAAAAAAAGGAAGGGTGATCCCCTTATTTAAAGGTCGTGGCAAAGGGTGGAGGAAATGGGGGGAAAGTATCCCCCGATTTTTTTTTTACTTGGTATTCTCAAAGTGCAAGTCCTAATGAAAATATCCTAAAATTTTTATGTTGGGACAACAATCAGATCGACCAAAATCAAAATTTTTCACAATTTCCCCCAAAATCTCCAAATCGCGACACTCTTGCCCATTACAAATTTAATATCGTGGACTATATTGTAGCTACAGAGTCCATTTTTGGTTTGTTTTAAAGCTCTTAATATGCCCTACAATATTACTATTACAAAAAAAAAAATAAAAAAAATTAGGGGTGCCTTTTATATTATAAGATCGTGGCAAGGGGTGGGGGAAATCGGGGGATAGTATCCCCCAATTTTTTTTTTTGCCTTTTTTTTTTTTTTAAGAGTCAGTTCTAGAGAGCATATCCTGAAATTTTTATCTTGGGACTCCAATGGCAGGCGCAAGAATGTCGCGATTTGATGATTTTGGGGGAACATTTTGAAAAATTTTGATTTTGGTCGATCCCATTGTTGTCCCAACATAAAAATTGTAGACTATGTTCATTAGGACTTGCACTTTGAGAATCCCAAGTAAAAAAAAAATCGGGGGATACTTTCCCCCATTTCCTCCACCCTTTGCACGACTTTCAAATAAGGGGGGCACCAATTCCTTTTTTTGGAAAATTTTTTGGTTTTGGTATGTCTTGTAGAGCGTATTATAAGCTTTAAAACAAAAAAAATTGGCTCTGTAGCTACATAAGCACTAATGATATTAAATTTTTAAGGTTAAAGAGTGTTGCGATTTGGAGATTTTGGGGAAAATTGTGAAAAATTTTGATTTTGAGCGATCCCATTGTTGTCCCAACTTAAAAATTTGAGAATATATTCTTTGGGACTTTCTCTATAAGATTATCAAGTAAAAAAAAAATCGGAGGATACCATCATCCCCATTTTCTCCTCCCTTTATCACGACCTTAAAATAAGGGGTGGTAACCCTTATTTTTTTCGAAAATTTTTTGGTTATGGTAGGTCTTATAGAGTATATTATGAGCTTCAAAACAAACCAAAAATGGGCTTTCTAGCTATAATAGAACCAACGATATTAAGTTTTTACGGTGCAAAGTGTCGCTATTGGGAGATTTTGGGGGAAATTTTGACCCTCCGTGTTTTCGCCCACTGTTTACTTAGAGGGCTGAAAATAAGTGTGCATTAATTTATCACTTAGTGTTACAACTAAACCAAATTTCATCAAAATCGGAGGGGGTCACGAAAATTTTTAGCTATTTTTGATTGATTTCACTAAGACTGACCCTTATAGGTAATGAAAAAATTATTTAAAAAAAAAATTAAAAAATAAAAAAATATTTAATTTTATGTTGTTTTTTTATTATTAGTACCAAAAGGTACATAAAAATAAAATGTATTTATTCGGCCTTTATATATGGGGGTTTTCGTGTCAACTGACACAACTTTTGAAACCGATGTCTTCCGATCGGGATGAAATTTGCACCAAGGTTAGTCCTATTGGATAGGAGTTCAGACACATTTTGCTAAAAACAATAGGTAAGAAGTTACATGGATGAGAATCAACACCTCTTTGGCCAAAATGTCAAATTTCGACCCCCTCTAACTCAGAGAGTTCTTGACCGATCTCGTTGAAAAATTGTGTCTGAACTACTATCCAATAGGACTAACTTTGGTGCAAATTTCATCTCGATCGGATGATATCGGTTTCAAAAGTTGTGTCAGTTGACACGAAAACCCCCATATGTATATATATTCGATTAGAGTTTTATTCTAGTTCGAGGCCCAAAAATATTTCTATTTATGATATTGTCATAATAGAGTATTTTTAATTTATTGCTTTAAAAAAAAAAATTATTGCTTTATTATGACAATATCATAAATAGAAATATTTTTGGGCCTCGAACTAGAATAAAACTCTAATCGAATATATATATATCGCTCCTTTACTTGTATAGTGTCATAACTCAAAAAATGCGTTTTTTGAGTTAATGATGCAGAATTATTCGTTATATCATGCTTTATATTGTGTCAAAAATTCGTATTAATTGCTTTTGAACTCATCGTTTGAGAAGAATACACGCCATTATTACATTTTCTATGTACCGGCCTTTTTCAATTAAAAACCAGTTTCAATAGTAAACTTTAAACGTGTTTTCTGCAAAATGAAATATTTTGAGTTATGACACTATACAAGTAAAGGAGCGATATATATTTAATTTTATTTTATTTTTATTCAAAATAATGTATAGTGAGTCAAAAAGTGAAAATCTAGTTCTGGAATTTTTTTATTTTATTATAATGACTTATGTAAGCCATTATTAATAAGTCCTTATTTTACATTTCAAAATAATGCTAAAGGTAATTTTCTGTCATTACAAAGTAATTCGAATGGTAATGATGTGTCATTACAAAGTTTTTGCTGGGCATATTTTTCATTGTAAAATAAAAAATATATACACCAATATAAAAATATCATAAAATAAAAAAAACACACTTTTTTCAAAATATGCGAGAAAAATATCAGCAAAATATGCAAAAATATGCATTAAAAGCAAAATATGCAAAAATATGCATTAAAAGCAAAATATGCAAAAATATGCATTAAAAGCAAAATATGAAAAAATATGCACTAACAAATCGATTCCATTTTACTGTAAATTTCTTAATTCGCAAAGATATTTAGTTTTTGTTGATCTCAGACTGACGACAACAAATATGCATTTGCATAAAAATCCGAACCCTAGTTATTAATACTGCATTATTTCAAATTTTGAAATATTACATAATGTAACCAAATATAAGTCATCCATGATTTAATGTTTAGAAATGATAAATATAAAATACGTTTTTTGCAATAATGCATTATGTATTTAATTACGAATAACGCATTATTTCAAATATTAAAAGAATACATCGTGAAGCTATATTCAATTTGAGCTATCTGCAAAAACATAAGTTTTCAGGAGAGCAAAAAAACCGTTTCATTCGCGTATTTTTTAATTTTTTATTGGTCTACCTTCTACAATATTAATTAATAATTACTATTAAATTTTACATGTGCTTTGGTTGTAAAAATTCGTATTATTCGCTGAGTTACAGCAGATAGCTCAACATTTTTATTTGAAATTAATCAACTTAAGCAGGTAGCTCATTATATATTGATTTTGAATAATTACGAAATTCAGCACGCTATTTCAAATTGGCTCAATGGACTTCAACGAAATTTTAGATTTTAAACACGCAGATATTAGGGAAGCTGCGCTACGTGTCACCGATTTGGGTAGCTTAATTTGTTTAAAATATTGTAAACTCGTCTTTATTAGAACTCGTCTTTATTAGATATAGTGTTTAAGAACTTTGAAGTTAATATGAGAGATCATTAAACACCTATACGTGTGTATTAGAGAAGGGCGAAAATTCTTTTTTTGAATTTTTAATCAAATATAGTATTAAAACATCATAGTGATTAATTGTTTTGTTATAAATATTTGCAATATACTTGCATTAACCATTTAAAAACTTCCTTACGTATTTTTCTAGAGTGGGTCGAAAACTAAATTTTTTCATGATTAAAATTAAACAATTATTAAAAAAAAAAAAAAAATACATGGTTTAATAAAAGCAAAAAATAGTTTCTCACTATCTCGAGAATAAATAAAGATCTCTCAATTTCGTATCATAAAAGTGAAGTATATCCAAATTTTTAAAATCACGGAAACTGTCGGTGCAAGAGTCGAAAAAAATATGCTGGCTGGGAACCGCAACCATACGTGCTTTCACAAAATGAAAAAAGTAAAAATATGTTGAAAGGATTTTATTAAATTCACACATTTGTTTTTAATTAGACAACAATAATAAGAAAACAATAAACAATATTAAGGACAAAATTATTAAAATAATAATATTAAACACTCATTAATAATAAAACGAAATTAAAAACAAAAATAGTAAAATATTTATAATATTTAACACGCTGTGGTTAAACTATTTTAAATGATGGATCATGGCATATGATTTTTTTTGCAACTGTTAGTTGACACCCTTACGAATAGTTTATGGCCAAATTGAAAAAAAAAAAAATCAAATTGGGCTTAAAATATTCGTGTCAACAGCAATGCGTTGCAAGGAATTGCAAGGAATATTTATTTTACGCGGCATTTTTAACATTATTTGTGCACACTTTTATGAATTGAAAACAATAAATATATTTTTTTAGATTTACTATTTTTACAATATTTGTCAACATTTTGAAATATTTATCATAAGCAACACAATTGATTTTTTTAATTCGGTCCGTGCAACGAAAATACGGAGTTAATCCTTTAATACGCATAAAACCTAGAATCTTAAACGAAATTTAATTACGGCGATAAATTTAAATACGAAATATAAATTATGCATTTGCAAAGTTTATCTCGATTGTCTTAGAATACGCCACAGCAAAAAATTTTTTTTTTCTATTAAAAGCTTAATAATAATTTCTAAGAATACACCGGTTATTGTTCAAAAATAAATCTTTGAAGCTTTATAAATTACACAGGCACACAAAAAAAAAAAAAAGTCGCCAGACCCAGAGGGTAGACCCAGTTATTTCTAGGCTTTTGGGGTCGCTGAATCCGAATATGCCCATAAAAAATCATTTCAATTGCCAGTTTTTCCCCTGCCGCCCCCCATTAACCCCCAAGAGGATTGACTTTTAACTGTCATACAAACTTAAAATTAATGTGCACTTTTATGTTCAATTGCGGGCTAAACCCTAAAATGATAACAAAAAAATTATGTGACCCTTCCTTCAACCCCTAGCACGCCCTTACAACCCCCTGAAGGGGGATGAATTTTGAGTGTTTATACAAAATTAAGATGTATATGGATTTCTATGTTTTTTGGACCGCTAAAACCGAAAATCACTACAAAAAGTGTATAATACCCCTCCCAAACTCCCTAGTACCCATTGCTACTCCTTACAAGGGATTTAATTTTGATTAAATTTGATTAAAGTTTTAATGAAAATTTCAAAATTAAATCCCCTAGAGGGCGTAGTAAGGCGTGCTAGGGAGTGAGGGAGGGGAATTATATATTTTTTGTTGTCATATTCGGTTTTAGCGGTCCAAAAAACATAGAAATCCATATACATCTTAATTTTGTATAAACACCCAAAATGCATCCCCCTTCAGGGGGTTGTAAGAGCGTGCTAGGGGTTGAGGGAAGGTTCACATAATTTTTTTGTTGTCATTTTAGGTTTCAGCTGCCAAAAAAACATAAAAGTACACATTAATTTTAAGTTTCTATGAGAATTAAAAGTCAAACCTCTGGGGGGTTATAGGAGGGCGGTAGGGGGAAAACTGGCAATTGAAATGATTTTTAATGGTCATATTCGGATTCAGCGGCCTTAAAAACCTAGAAATAACTGGGTCTACCCTCTGGGTCTGGCCACTTTTTTTTTTGTGTGCCTGTGTTATTAGCGGATTGTGTTAAAAATGTGATTTTCTCACTATCTTCCTCACTTTTTAAAGCCCTTCAATTACAGGTATTAAAAAAATACTTTTAACTTTTTTTAAAAATCATCGATTTTTTCGCGCTTTATCGCGACTATTTGGATCCTTCTTGGCCCTTCTGGAACACTAGTTTTTGCTTTACAATCGGATGGTGACCAAAAATTTGCAATAAGTGCAGCTTGCTCCGCAGCAAAATGGATCAAATTTGAGGTTTTAATAGCCTTCGAAAAAGTGATGATATCAAAAATTCTAAATTTTGAAGAATACTCTAGTAATAATATCATAAAACAAAAAATAAAAACTGTAGATAGCTCAATTTTTTATTGAAAAAAAAACATTGTTTCACATAGCTCAAGCTATTTTTGCAAAAAAAACTGTCTAAAAATATTTTTTTTGTCATGAAATTTTTACCATTGATGACGCCTATGCGAAGGAACATTTTGTCATCAAAATCTCATTTTCGTCAAATATGCAGATAGCTCAAATTGAATATAGGTTCACGACATAATGTAACCAAATATAATTTGATGTTTAGAAGTAATAAATATGAAATACATTTTTTGCAATAATCATAGGTTAGGTTAGGTTGTAAGTGGCTGCTGACGTTTTACGTCAACACACGTAGACTCTGAGGTCCATTATGATACCACGGGACCGTAATAGGTTTCCCTACTAGTCCCTGTCGTTAAACCATTTTGAGCTTCTTATAAAACTCCTAAGATGTTGAATTTTGACATCCAACAAATCAGAAAGATCGTACAGCTCCCTAGATCCCAGTGAAGCAAGTCTCTGACCAGAAAGTGCCAGGCAATGGCAAATAAAGTGTTCGATAGTTTCCAACTCCTCTTCATCCATGCAACTTCGGCAAAAGTCATTCGACGGCACATTTAACCGCTCTGCGTGCTACCCTATAAGACAGTGTCCGGTAATTATAGAAACCACCGTCGAAATCTCTCCTCTTGGAAGCGATATCAGCTCACTTGTGCGCCCCTGATTAAGAGAAGGCCAAATCAGTCGTGTTGTCTCACACGTCCATCCATTTGCCCATCTTTGATTAGTCTCCGTCGCAGAACAAAGCCGTAGGTTTTGCTTGCAAGTTTCTAGAGGCATACCAACACATTCCAATTCTGTTGGAGCCTGTAAGGTAGTTCCTAGTCTTGCAAGCTCATCGGCTTTGCAATTCCCTGGAATGTCTCTGTGCCCTGGGACCCATATGAGTCGTATGTTAAACTGCTTGGCCATCTCATTTAAAGACGTGCGGCAGTTAAGGGCAGATCTTGTTTTCAGAAACATTGAATCCAGGGACTTGACCGCGGCTTGACTGTCAGTATAGATGCTGACTGCGGTTGTAGACAAGACATTGCAACTCAACCAGTCAGCCACTTCTTTTATTGCCAGCATCTCTGCCTGGTAAACACTGCAATGATCTGGCAATCTACGAGCCAGGCCAAGGACCATAGAGTAATATAGGATACCCGAACTTTTAAGTTTGTGGGAATCACTTAGGCAACTCGTCCAACTCGTCCAACTCGTCCAACTTATCGGGCTCTGGTGGACTGTCCACGAAGGCACTAAAAGTTAACCCTGGAATGGGTAAATCAAAATAAATCGAAATTTGGAAAACATTTAACAAAATTTTCGATTTAAAATTTGAAAAAATGGGAAAAATTAAGAAAAATTTCAAAAAAATTATTAAAAATATAAAAAACAACAAAAAATTAATATTGAAGAAAAAAAAAAATAAAAACGAAAAAAAATTAAATTAATTTATAATATTAAAGAAAATAAAAAAATCACGAAAAAAAAATTAAAAAAACGAAAATTTAAAAAAAAAAAACAAATTTAAAAAATTTAAGTAAAAAAAAATTAAAAAAATCAAGAGAAAAAAATTAAAAAAAAAAAAAAATTTAAAGAAAAAAAAAAAAAAAATAAGAAAAAAAAACATTAAAAAAAAAGTTGACACTCATGGGATTTGAACCTGAGACCAACTATTTGCAGGGTGTACTACCTACCTACTTGTCTAAAGTATACTTTTAAAACACTATGCTAAAATATACTATGCTTAATTAAAATTAATTTACTTTAAAAAACAAAAAAAATAATAAATAAAATAAAACATTAAAAAAAAAATAAAACAAACATTTTAAAAAATAGAACATTAAAAAAAATCCCATGAGTGTCAACTTTTTTTTAAATGTTTTTTTTTCCTTTTTTTTTTTTTTTCTTTAAATTTTCTTTTTTTTAATTTTTTTCTCTTGATTTTTTTAATTTTTTTTTACATAAAATTTTTAAATTTGATTTTTTTTTTTAAATTTTCTTTTTTTTTAATTTTTTTTCTCGTGATTTTTTTATTTTCTTAAATATTATATATTAGTTTAATTTTTTTTCGTTTTTATTTTTTTTCTTCAATATGAATTTTTTGTTGTTTTTCATATTTTTAATAATTTTCTTGAAATTTTTCTTAATTTTTCCCATTTTTTCAAATTTTAAATCGAAAATTTTGTTAAATGTTTGCCAAATTTCGATTTATTTTGATTTACCCATTCCAGGGTTAACTTTTAGTGCCTTCGTGGACAGTCCACCAGAGCCCGATAAGTTGGATGAGTTGGACGAGTTGGACGAGTTGCCTAAGTGATTCCCACAAACTTAAAAGTTCGGGTATCCTATATTACTCTATGGTCCTTGGCCAGGCTCAACCCAAGCTCTTCCGAATAGACTCCAAAGCCCACTTGTTCGTGCAGCCTCGATCCATCTGTGTAAAAATTTATGGTAGCTCCAGTACCCGGAGTATCCCCCATCCAAGACTCCCTGAATGGTATCATAGTGGTAAAGTGGCGCTCAAAGAGGCTCAAAGAGGGAGCACAGTCCACATGTTGTGGTATTGTTATCTTTTTCAAGATCGCGCTATGGCCACAATCACTGCCCCTCCATTGCAGCGTGCTATTAAGTCGAATTGCCGTCGCAGCCGCATACTGCCAACCCAATATGTCCAAGGGTATCAGGTGAAGGAGGATTTCTAATGCAGCCGTTCTCTGTACCTTCGTGATAAAGACAAAGTTCGCTTTTGTTTCTAAAGCAGGCCACCAGACAATGATTCCGTACAGCCAAATTGGACTCACCACTGCTGTATAGATCCAATGAACGACTTGAGGGCTAAAACCCCATCGTATTTCAATGGCCCTTTTACAGGAATACAAAGCAATCGTTGCTTTTCTCACCCGTTCCTCAATATTATACCATCAGGTTCCGGGGATTTATAGGGCCTGAAGCTTTTTATCGTCCAGATTAATGTTGGCATATTTATTATTTCCGAAGCAATTTCAGATGCTTGGGCGTCAGAACGTTCCAAAGCTTGAAACGGCGTCATGGAATTGCCCGGAAAATGCGTGTTTAAAAGGAGATCCAGCGACTCTCCACCGGAGGAAGACCACACCCCATTAGGATCTTTCAGGTATCCTAGGGTGCAAGGAGAAGAAGCCAGAACCCTGCGCAGTCTGGATGCCTCAGAAACGTCTTCTATGTTTCCACAGAAGTTTTTCCAAGAATCACATTTTGCATTTCTGATCATCTTTTTATAACTCTTAAGTTGCAACCTGTATGCAGACCAGTCCTCGTCCGCTCTTGAAAATTTAGCCTTATTAAAGAGCTTTCTGCAGGAATCTCTGCTCGTCTGCAACTCATTTGACCACCAAAGTGGCTTTTTTTCCCTCTAGGCTTTGCAGAAGGGCAAGACGCATCCAGGCACCTATTACAAACATTTGTTATATGGTCAACCAGACAGTCAATTTCCGCTAAACTATGCGGTTCAGATAGGGGTACTTCATCCAAAAGCAAAGAAAAAGTCTCCCTATATTTCACCCAGTTTGTTCTTCTCAGATTTCTAGATACTGTCTCAACCGGGGCACGCTCCCTGAGTAAAAACTCAATGTAGCGATGATCTGAGAAAGAATGCTCTTCCAAAACTCTCCAGTCATCAATTCTATCAGACAATGTATCTGATACAAGTGTTACGTCAAGAACCTCTTGCCGCGTACTTGTAACGAAAGTTGGTTCACTACCCTTGTTACAAATATACAGGTTAGTGCTTAACAAAAACTCCAAAAGTGATTCGCCGCTATCATTTGTGTCTGTACTTCCCCATATCGAATGATGTGCATTAGCATCACAGCACACTAGTAACTGGTGTCCCCTAGATTCAGACTCCCGAATCAGACCTTCTCCGGGGGCATTGGCCCCGGATTAGGAAAATACGCAGAGGCGAGCCAAATAGATTTCCCATGAAGCTCTAAGCTAGCCGCTGTAACATCCATATCACTAAAAGTTGATAAAAAGAATATATTTAAGCCATTTTCGCGAAGATGCAGGCTCTTGGTGAGCCCTCACCTTTGGTAACCATCAACTTAAACCCAGGGGTCTTCAATCCGCAAACCCTGCCACCCCGCACCCAGGGCTCTTGGATAAAAACCAAGTCAACTGCTCCTGTCGTCAGGCGCAGCAATAGTGCAGCTGAGGCTGCCTTACAGTATTGGAGGTTTATTTGTAGGAACCGCAACATCTTGCTTTTTTTCCACCATCCTTTCCACCACCGTGTTATTGGCTTCAAGCCAGATATGTGTCCCATCTGTTCTGAATCGGAGGCAACAGAACTCTCCGAATTCCTCACTGCATGGGCCTCGTCCTGAATGTCACCCATCGTGGCATCAGCTTTATCCTCCGTGCCATCACAGAGGTCGCATTCGTTACCAGATTCGGTTTCGAAAATGCCAGATGCATCTCCCATCAGCCTAGAATCGGTCAGCTGAATATCAACCTTTTCCAGATTCTCCTCCCCAGCCGACTCTGCCACTGGCTTGTCTGCGTCCAAAATAAGCTTCTGGTCGCCCTTGTAGACATATGTATATTCATGCAATACATAAATTATTAATAAAACATTATTTTTCACTTTGAAATAATATGTTGTTGAACAAATGTTTCGTAGGACATCCTAAAATAATGCTACAAACCAGAGATCAAATATAACAGTTATATGTGTCTTTTTGTTTAAAAAAAACGAATGTTGTCCAAACTTAGTATTTTATATACATATGTATGAAAAGACTTCTAAAGATGTCACGTGTTAAAATTTGCAATAACATTTATTTTTTGATTTTTTCAATAACGGTAAAAAATAACAGTTATTAAAAACTTTTGTTCAAACAATCTAAAATAACTTTTATTTTATATTTATTTGAGTAAATAACTGTTATAACAGTTATTTTAAAAAAAATCAATCAAATTTTATATCTTTAAATCAATGATTGAAGTATTAGATATCAATAGGATTCTTCTGCATGCGTTTATTGTGGTTTTATTTTAATAACTCGAGTTTTTTAAGGCTCAGAGAGTTTTTAATAACAGTTATAAAAAATTTAAGTTTTTTATTTCTGTTATTTTGAACAGATATTTATATAAATCATTTCAAACTGTTATTTTTAATTTTTATTTGAAAAAATATTTTTGAACAGTTACATTTGATATTTTTCAATAAATCTCATAACTGTTATGGTCTCTGCTACAAACAGTGGATAGACATTACCTGCTAATGTGTTACATAATAACCACCCATTGTCAAAGTTTTGTTGGGATGTCTGAATTTTCCAAATTTAACCTAAAAATCGATGTTGCACAAATCACGCCTTTTTTTGGTTTTAAGCTAAAGTACATTAAATTCAATACAAAATGTCAAATTTTGAGGAGCTATGTTTTTTAAAATATCGGATAAAAATAGATTTTTATTTTTTTAGATATTTTTGAATGAATTATTATTAAATTCTTTTCAAAATTTAAAATTTGTTTTTCAGAAAAAAACTGTGTACTATAAACTCATTTTCTCGAAGACAAAAACTAACTGCTTCTGAAAATTATAATTTTATAAAGAATTTAATGAACTTTCATTTAAAAATACAAAAAAAAAATAAAACTGGCGTATTTAAAAAAAAAACATAGACCCGTACCAAAGAAAAATAAAAAGTATATTTTAACAAAATTTTTATTTTAAATTTCAAATTTTCTATACATTTTTGAAAGTCGATTTTAAAAACAATTTGTATGGAAATAAAATTAAAATCAATTTAAAATTTTTTTTATTTCTATGTGGTTAGGCTGATAAATTTTAATCCGAAATTGAAAAAAATTGGGCAACAGTTCTGAATTTCTTCCAAAAACAAAAATTCAAAACCATATATAACAAATCAAAAAATTATAATACATAATTATAATTAGAGCCTGAGCTCGACTGTCTTTACAGAAAACAATAATTTAAAAATAACGACTATAAGTCGCCCTAAGTGGCAATCAGTATCTTTGGAAAAATGGCAACACCTAACATTTGTGTCTAAAATATAGACCATGTCTGGCAATGTTTGCAAAAATAAGTACTTAGATCAGAATTGATGAAGGAGAGGAAGAAGAATACTGATTACTAAAAATAAAAATTTGTTTACACATTACAATAACAAATCTTCTGTGAGAAAAAACAGCAACAACTACACTCGAATTGAAAAAATCAGATTTAGTTGATACTTGCTTAACAGCCTACTTGGCGTATCGGTCTAGAGCAGTGGTCGGCAGAAAGAGGCATATGAAAGTATTAGTGTTTTAATAAAAATATGCATGTGTTGGTGTATTTCTTCAACAAAGCGACATCAACCTGCTTTGAAGAAAGTAAGCTTGCTACTGAATTAAATATTTGTTTTTTTTATGCTCTTTGTTGATTTTTTGTTGACATTCGTGTTGTATATATGTGAATTACCGATTGTATTCGGCTCCAGCGTGCAATGGGTGCCGACCACTGGTCTAGAGTGATTGTACGTTACAAGCAGTTAATAGCAAAGTATTACAGATGATGATGAGTTCAATTCTTGTCGGCTGCGATCTGTAAATAATTTTCACATATAGAGTTTTATTGACTATTAACTAAATAAATTTGACATTAAAAGTTTTTCTGAAGATTATTATAACTGGATAATATGAAACTAGTAAGAAACAAACCAGGATGTCTAAATTTTTAGAAAAATTAAAATTTTTCTTTCACACTTTTCTTAATTCAAAACCATATATAACAAATCAAAAAATTATAATACATAATTATAATTAGAGCCTGAGCTCGACTGTCTTTACAGAAAACAATAATTTAAAAATAACGACTATAAGTCGCCCTAAGTGGCAATCAGTATCTTTGGAAAAATGGCAACACCTAACATTTGTGTCTAAAATATAGACCATGTCTGGCAATGTTTGCAAAAATAAGTACTTAGATCAGAATTGATGAAGGAGAGGAAGAAGAATAATGATTACTAAAAATAAAAATTTGTTTACACATTACAATAACAAATCTTCTGTGAGAAAAAACAGCAACAACTACACTCGAACTGAAAAAATCAGATTTAGTTGATACTTGCTTAACAGCCTACTTGGCGTATCGGTCTAGAGTGATTGTACGTTACAAGCAGTTAATAGCAAAGTATTACAGATGATGATGAGTTCAATTCTTGTCGGCTGCGATCTGTAAATAATTTTCACATATAGAGTTTTATTGACTATTAACTAAATAAATTTGACATTAAAAGTTTTTCTGAAGATTATTATAACTGGATAATATGAAACTAGTAAGAAACAAACCAGGATGTCTAAATTTTTAGAAAAATTAAAATTTTTCTTTCACACTTTTCTCAATTCAAAACCATATATAACAAATCAAAAAAATTATAATACATAATTATAATTAGAGCCTGAGCTCGACTGTCTTTACAGAAAACAATAATTTAATAATAACAAAAAGACGATGTTCGATAGCCCATAAAAAAGTCTATTAGTAATGAGTGTTCGAAATTTGACATTTTGTAGAGTATTTAATGAACATTCATTTTAATGAACATTCATAAATTAAAAAAAAAAAGAAATTGTATTTTTTCGCTACATCGATTTTTAAGTTAAATTTGGAAAACTCAGACATGGTTTTGAATTTTTTCTAACATAAAATAATGGCATACAAAACACCAACGACACGAATGTGTTTCAATAATTTCAGAATTGTTGAGTTTCTGTAGAAAAAACTCAATATTTAGCACTGTTATACAAAAATTTCTCAATTTTACCATATTTGACCACGCGTATCTAGCCCATTTTTCCAAAAAACTGAAAATGTTGTACCACGATTTGTTAGTTCCGTAAAGGCTGTAAAGCCCTGTAAGCTCAGTAATCATGATGTAACATTTTTTTTTCGTGGTACGTTTGAAATAAAAATCTCCATATGTGTCTATGTGGTGTAACCACATATTAAAAACATTATTGTACTAACATGTTATTAAGCACAATCAAACATTAATGCCATTAACAATACCAGAAATAGCACAATATTTTAAATTTCTATGTAGTTTACTCAATAATTACCTACTAATGTACTACTTTAAAAGCATTCTCGCTTTATATTTATATAAACAAAAAGTTTATACATACAGTTTGACTGACAGGTATTCATACCAAACTAATGCTCAGAACAATAATTCCGTGTCAATGAAGAAAAAATCATAAAATCCAGAAAAAATCAATAAAGAATAGAAAAATTAGGAAAAAAAAGATAAAATTAGGGAGAATAGTGTAATATACACAAAAAAAAAAAAAATAAATTTGATTGGCATAGCTGAATATGACATTCTCACAAGTTCGATTCTAAATTTCATTTTCCAAATATGCTTTTAAAAAATATTGTTTGACATATTTTCTGTTACCCTGTTCATGGCACATACACTTTTAACCACAAAACATATATACACAGTTTATATAACATTAAATTAAACACAGTAAACAATTGAGACCGCCTTTTATCACATAATGATATGACTGTTAAAATAATGCAACAATATACAGACACTAATGCAACATTAAACGATAATAAACCATGTTTGCTCATTTAAAGCATTGGAGTGAAACGAAAATTTCGTATTGCAAAATATTGAAATGTGGCGAAATGTAAAAAAATAACAGCTATTAGCTACTTTTATACCCGCCACTCTACACCATTTCCAATTTTATTTTAGAAATTATCAATTGTATTTCAGAAGTTATCAATTGTATTTCAGAAGTTATCAATTTAATTTCAGAATTTATCAATTGTATTTCAGAAATTATCAGTTATTTTCCAGAAGTTATCAATTGTGTTTCAGAAATTTATTTCAGAAATTATCAATTGTATTTCAGAAAATATAAATTGTATTTCAGAAACTATCAATTATTTTTTAGAATTATTAATTTAATTTCAGAAATTATCAAATGTATTTCAGAAATTATCAATTGTATTTCAGAAGTTATCAATTGTATTTCAGAATATATCAATTGTATTTCAGAATTTATCATTTGTATATCAGATATCATTAATTGCATGTCAGAAATTATCAATTCTATTTTAGAATTTATCAATTGTATTTCAGATATTATCAATTGTATTTCAAAAATTATCAATTGTATTTCAGAATTTATCAATTGTATTTCAGAAATTATCAATTGTATTTCAGAAACTAACCTTCGTAAAACAATTGAAAAATTCTGAAACACATGTGATAATATCTGAAATACAATCGATAAATTCTGAAATTGTAGTAGCGCTTGTAGCTCGAAAATCTTTTATTTATTTTTTTTAATTTTCAAATTTGAATAATTTGAAACCGTAACGGTCATTTTAAATTTTCACGGTCTAGCGGGTCCGTTTTAAACGTCAAAAGGATTTTATCTGTCAAAAAGAATAATGCCGTATGTGTCAAAAGTAAGTGACATTTCTTTCGAAGATTTATATATGATTTTGTATATGTATGTGTTGTATATTGCTGAAAAAACGGGCTTTTCCAATATTTCCCAGGATTCCAAAAATTTTCCAAATTTGTTTGGGTATAAAAAGGATTTCAAAATGGGGATTCGGTCTATTTTGCTGATCGTCGCCTGAAAGTCTTTTTTTAACCTTCGCATCGAAAATTTTTGAAATTCAAAGGGTAAGTGTTAAGTCAGAGTTTTTTTGTTTTTTTTTAGGAGAAATCCTTCAGGATATTTTTTTTTTTTTTTTTTTTTTTATCGGGATAAAACAATTTATTTTATTTTTTACTCGGTATCGTTTTTGTTTTTGCCGCGTTTAGGCTAACACGAAAATTAATGCCACACTAATTTCGACGGAAATAGTACATACAAGCATACATTTTTTTCATTGGTTTGTATTAGTAAATCGCGCGTTTAGCGTGCACACATTTTTTTTTATTTTGAAAATGCACATTAAAAATTTGAATTGATTTCTTTTTATTTAATTTTTTTTTATATATTATTTGAATTTACCCTGATATCCGAACGGGATATGACCTTTAATTTTTATTTCAGTATTTTGATTTTTGCATAGGGTCGCGTGTGATTTTTATTTACTCAATTAATTTTTTTTTATTAATTTTGTTTATTAAATTTAGTTTTTTTATTACTTTAGTTTTTTTTTCATATTTTTAAATGAATTTTTATAAATAAAAAATTTTACATTTAATTTAATAAAATTTTTATTAAGTTTAATCTTCGATTTAAGTTGAAATTATTTTTGTTAAATAAATCAATATGATTTGTGTTTAAATTTAAAATATCTGTTTGATTTCAACATTTGGTAGAGGGCTCGTTGTGATGTTTTTTATGGGATCACAAAATAATTTTATCTTCAGATTTGTCTTGTGTTTGTGATCATGGTTGGGCGGGCATATGTCGTTTTCCATCTTGTGACAGTGTTGTTGTAATTTCTTTTTGTCAGTTTTTAGTAATTCTTTGACCGTTTAGTTCCCTAGCACGCAAAATTTAAAGTTTCGTGTGGCTAATTGGTAAGGAAGCAGTGTAGCAACGAACCTCCCCTACGACGAGCAATAAGGCCGGTTAAAATGCGTGCACCCGCTACCTTCTGCCTTCACATAACATCTACCATAAAAATTAACCCGTTGTATGCTACATTAAATTTTTGGCTCCCAACGTGGGGCTCGATTCTTTGATCGGTTTGGTGTTTAAGAGCACTTAATCTTGTCATTGAGTTAGGTTCCACAATCGTGGGGCCCGAGCAATAATAGTTCATTAATTTTTTTTTTCATCTTTTGATTTTATAATTCAAAATAAAATTGTTCGGTTCCCATATATTTTTTTTAATCCAGTTTTACATAATTTTTTTCGATTTTATTTTTTTATTTTTTTATACCCATGTAAATTGCTATGATATTTTAGATCATGTTCATGATGAAACGCTTTTAGGCTATCATTTACAACGAAGTATTCTTAGCTTTTTACCCTTAAATTTGCTTAAGTTAAATTTTTGAGGCTATTTTATTTCAGAAAGGATACAGGTTTTGGACAGTTGAGCTAAAACGTACCACTGTATAAAATAGTTGAATAAATTTAACCTTAAACATTGAGGGTGGATTAAAATTATAGAGTATATAAAATTTTATCCCTCTCAGTGAACCCGTTATTAATTTAAATTTTTGTATTTTTTTTTTATCCAGTCAAAGATTACTAAATTTTCTGTAAAAAGATTTTATTTTTTTTTACAACAAGTCTTGCCCATTTGTAAAGAAGTCAAACAGAGCATAATATATTTTGTTTTTGAGTTAATATTTTTTTTAGAAAGTTTTTGAATATTTTTTAGAAATATTATTTTTTTATATATATACCTTTTTTTTTTAAATAACTTTTGATTTTGAAATTTGAAATTTCTTATATTAGGAAATAATTCTAATTAATTTTTTTTCTCGTTTTTATAGCGAAAATAAATACTTTTTGAAAAATTTTGCCTTCTGAATTTTGGCATATTTTTTTTTTTGTTTCAAAAAAGATACATCTATTTTTTTTTTGTGGTTTTTCAAAAGAGTTTGTTTAAAATTTTCTTAAACTTTTATTAAATGTTGTTTTTTTATTTTTAGTACCAAAAGGTACATAAAAATAAAATGTATTTATTCGGCCTTTATATATGTATATATATTCGATTAGAGTTTTATTCTAATATTATTTATAGAATAAAACTCTAATCGAACTTAAACTTTTATTTTTATTTTTTTTATACTTTTTTTTTCTAAAATGGATGAACATAATCAGTCCATTAGTGGAACAACCAGCAAGTTTCCAAACTGCAACGCTTGCAGTGAGGCCATTACCTCAAAGACACTCGGGATTAAAACCTGTCATTTGTTTCACAAAGCTTGTTTAAACAAGTGTTTAAAATTGAGACCATTCTGTCCAGTTTGCAATTTCCGTATTGTAAATGACCCTCCAGTGGAAGGAGCTACTAGTATCGGAACTCGTTCCCAAAACTCGTTCCCAAAACTCGTTCCCACAGACAGAACAACTAAATATGTCTTTACCCAGCAGAAATAAATCGAGATTTTGGCGACACAGCATCTGTTTATAGCATACCGTAGCGCATCCAAAGAGCGCTCTTAGGGATGCAGTAAAAGGAAGGGGAAAAAATTTTAATTTTTTTTTTTAAGATTTTTTATATAAAACTTATAATGTGTAATTATTTTTTGATAAAATTTCACACTTGCTTTCCTTTTTAATATTTTTAACACTTTTTGAATAAAAAAACATGAGTTTTAGACAAAGACACATGATTTGACTGCATCATTATTGCGCATTAATCAGCGCTGCAAATAGCGCTTCAATCATAGCATCTTTGACCGCTGTTCCAAAAAAAAATCCCATAAAAAATGTGAAAATGAAAATTTCCGATATTTTTTTGATGTTCACTTCCGATTTTTTTTTTCATTTTGTTTCACATAAATAAAGTTTTGTAAAGTAAAACGAATGAATTTTTTTGTTATATTTTTTTAAATTTTAGTTATTTGATTTAAACTATGTACAGACAAGGAAAAAATTCGAATTTTATTTAAAATTCATAAGGTATTTGAAATAAAATTTTTGTTTAAATAAAATTCTCAAAAACATTTGAATTTTATTATTTCCAAAAATAAAATTCTCAAAAAAAAAAGAATTTTATTTTTGGTTTGAATTTTATTTTTGAATTTTATTTTTGGTTTAATTTTATTTTACTTTTGGTTTGAATATTTATTTGTTCAAAATATATTTGTTATTATGGAAATAAAATTCTTTTTTTTTTTATTAATAAAATTCTTTAAATAAAATTTTTTTGAATTTTATTTCTTCTAAGAATTTAAAATAAAATTTTTAAGAATTTTATTTCTTCTAAGAATTTAAAATAAAATTTTTAAGAATTATATTTAAAATTCTTTCTTGAATTTTTTTAAAAATTCAAAATTGAATTTTATCAATAACGAATTTTAAATTTTATTGTTTTTCCTTGTCTGACTTTGAATGAACCCGTAAACAAACACCAAACTCGATTTCATGTGATTCGGAAAATATCATGTGATTTGAAAAGTTTTGAAAGACATAACAGAGGCCTTTAACACATTTTAAATGATGATAAATAGGCCAACCAAAAAACAGCCAATGCTTATTTGTTATTTCGATGAATAAACCGATTTGGATTAAACACAAACTCTAATCACGAAAAAACAGAAAAACTAAGATACATTTGTTATAACTTCTTTTGAATATTTTTTCATTTATTGGTAAATTTTTTGTTTTTTATCTCATTTTTACATTTTAATTTTAGAACTTTAATTTTAGAAAATACAAATTTTATTACAAAATCAGCGCTAAAAAGATACATGAATTTACAGCATCTTTATTCTGCTTAAATCAGCTCTACAAAGATACATGAATTCACTGCATCTTTAATCTGCTTAAATCAGCGCTATAAAGATACATGAATTTACAGCATCTTTATTCTGCTTAAATCAGCGCTCTAAAGACACGTGATTTCAGTGCATCTAAAGAGCGCTGTTTCTGTGTATCCAACTAGCGCTCTAAAGTGGGACATCACCTTAGAGAATCATGCATGAATTCAGCGCAATTGGATGCGCTCCTTTACTCAAGTTCCCCTTCCAAAAGCTGCTGAACGTTCAGCAAAATTTCTGCTGGGTAGGAGCAGTAGGTGGCACAGATCCCGTGAATACCTCTGCTATTGACCCACCAAATTGTGACAATACTGTTATTAACAGGGAAACCAAAAATATGCAGTATCATGTTTTTTCCTGTGCATTTTATTGATAAATGGGTAAGGTATTTATCCGTTTCAGAAGTTTTTAAGAAATCTGGCGTCGATTGTAAGAGCATATTTTTGCATATTTTAGCCTTAAGAGCATATTTTTGCATATTTTATGTTTAAGAGCATATTTTAGCATAAGAGCATATTTTTAGAGCATATTTTCCATTTTTAGAGCATTTTTACACTTTTTAGAGCATACTTTTACGTTTTTAGAGCATTTTTTTTTTAAGTTTTTAGAGCATTCTTTTCCAATTTTTTTTATGACAACATGTATTTTTAAATTTTTTATCCAACGAGAATGTTTTTTTTCAACAATTACGGAATTGTGACGATTGATTCCCATTTGGTCTGTTCTTGCTTCATATCGGTATATGAAACTATGTTTTCTTTAGATTCAGCAACATGGCAGAAAACTTTAAGGAAAATATTTTTGTAGAACATATTTAACCCTCTTACTATCGCACATAACAGTATTTGGAGGGTCTATTCTTTAACAAATTGTAAAAAACACAAATAAAAATGAGACATAATTTTTTTTAAGAGCATATTTTTATTGTTTTTGGAGCATATTTTCCGTTTTTAAGGGCATTTTTTAAGCGCATAAAACGTGTTTTTTAGAGCATATTTTTGGTTTCCCTGGTTATTAATAATTCTGTCCCGAATCCACCAATTAATCAGCTGGAGTTATTTAAAGAAATGATTACTGCCATGTTGTTGGAGCAACAGGCTCAAATGTTTTCGACTTTGAGTAATCAACTTTCAAAATTAGTTGAAACTAAAATTGCCAGCTTATCTGGGCTCAACACTTCAGCTGTTGGTCAACAAAATGTTTTGCCACGACAGCCCTCAGCTAATTCTAGTCCACCAATGACTGGACAGCAAAATGTGATGGTATTTTCACAGCCAGACATAAGTGTTCCACCACCACCAATACAGACTGTTGAGAATCAAGCTTTCGACAGTTTTTGGGTATTCAGCCCAATACTAACTCTTCTAACTCGTCTTCTCAGCTTCGTTCTGAAAATGTGAATTCACAGCATTATTCCAATGCTGGTAATTATTATTCGTCGGATATAATTTTCCGACCGGATAAAGTCCTTCAGACTATTTCAAATTGGAAAATAAAATTTTCGGGAGATTATCGGGAGATGCCAGTAAACAGTTTTATACACAGAGTAGAAGCTCAGACGACACGGACTTTGAGAGGGAATTTTTCAGTTTTGTGTGACAGCGCTGATTTGTTGTTTGTACACAAAGCTAATGATTGGTTTGATTCGATTAATGATTCCATAAATCGAATCAAAATTTTACATGGCCACAACTATGTGCTGCTCTTCGAGAGGAGTATAAAGACCCAAGAACTGATGTTGACATTAATGAACTGATTCGGAACAGGAAACAAAAACCGAACGAACCATTCGATACTTTTTATGAATCAATTTTGTCATTAACTGATCGATTGAGAAAACCAATGCTTCCAGATGTGTTGTTAGACACTTTACGGCGTAACTTGTTACCAGACATTCAAGACAGACTCTTAGAGTTAGAAATTGATTCTGTAGCTACACTAAGGTATATTTGTAGGCGTCGTGAATTTTTCCAGTCGGATGTTCAACGAAAATCCACTTCTGGCGTGATGAGGAGTTTTACTGGTATGAAACGCATATCAGGACTAGAACCAGACTTTGAAGAAAATTCTGATGAAAGTTCTGTCGCTGATTTAGAGGAGATAGCTGAATTAAATGTGGAGTGCTGGAATTGCAGGAAATCTGGCCACATTTACAAAAAGTGTTGGTCAAAGAGAACCGTTTTCTGTTATGGTTGTGGTACACCGGATGTGTACTTGCCTGATTGCAAGAAATGCAAGTCAAAAAACTTCAAAGGCAGTGCACAGAAGAGTGCACTGAGAAAAACAATACCCAAACCAACAGAAACGGAAATTTAAATTTAATTTTAAAACGTGACCCCGGACTTGACAAAACTTTTACCGGAAATGACAAAACAACAGAAATTGTCTCAAATTTAAATAAACTTGTTCCGGTTATTTCTCAGAGTGAAACCGGAAATGAAAGCCATATTTCTGATTTTTCTAATCCTTTTCATGTGCGTCTTAAAGAATATAATGAAGACCGCGATAGGATCTTCAACGAAACTCGCAAACCCTCTCGTTCTACTTTGCGAATACGAAATTTTTGGCAGAGAGTTAAGAATTTTAAAAAGAAGTTTGTTTGTTCAGTGTTGGATAGACCTGGCGATGTTAGGCCATATGCTGAGGTTACTCTCTTTGGCAAAAATATCTTAGGCTTATTAGATACAGGTGCTTCGATCAGCTGCATTGGATCTGAGGCAGCTCAAAACTTTTTAACATCCGGTTTTCCATACCGGAAATGGAATTCTTCGGTCAGAACAGCAGACGGTAAAAGCCAAAGTGTTTTAGGATTTGTAGAGACAAGCATAATTTTTAAGGGGGTCGAAAAGACAATTACAATTTTTATAATTCCTAGCCTGGAAAGAAATCTCTTTCTTGGAATTGATTTCTGGGAGTTGTACGATTTGTTGCCTTCGGGGTTGAGTCGTATTAATGATTCGTTAAATTCTTCTTTGAGTATTAATGAAGTTTGTAATCAAATTCCGTTAACCTCAATACAGAAACAGCGTTTACAGCAAGTCATAGGTTTGTTTCCATCATTTGTAAATGAAGGATTGGGTAAAACAAGTATTTTATGTCACGTGATAGACACTGGCGACGCAAAGCCTATCAAACAGCGACATTACCCAGTTTCTCCTGCTATAGAGAAGCTAATCTATGATGAACTTGATCGTATGTTGTCCCTTGGGGTAATTGAAGAATCCAATAGCGCTTGGTCTTCGCCGGTTGTCCTTCATCGTAAACCGGGGAAAAATAGATTGTGCTTAGATAGTAGAAAATTAAATTCTGTCACCATAGGTGATGCATACCCTTTACCATTTATAGATAGTATACTCAGTAGACTTCCAAAGGCTGAATTCATTACGAGCTTGGACCTAAAGGATGCTTTTTGGCAGATTCCGTTAGATCCAAAATCGAAAGAGAAAACTGCATTTACCGTTCCTGGGAGACCGTTATATCACTATAACGTTATGCCATTCGGGTTATGTAACGCCCCGCAAACGATGTCTCGTTTAATGGATAAAGTTATACCGCCGGCTCTCAAAACGGAAGTGTTTGTATATCTTGATGATCTTTTGATTATTTCGGAATCCTTCGAAAAGCATCTTGAGGTCTTAAGGTTAATTGCTCGGAGAATTAAAGACGCAGGGTTGACGATTAATGTCGAGAAAAGTCATTTTTGTGTTCCGGAAGTTAAATACTTAGGACATGTGGTTGGTAACGGGGTAATTCGAACGGATCCGGAGAAAGTGTCCGCCATAACTGACTTCCCAGTTCCGCGATCTGTTCAACAAATCAGAAGATTTTTGGGAATGACGGGTTGGTATAGAAAGTTTATTCGAAACTATGCAACTATTACTACTCCTATAACTGACTTGCTGAAAGGTAAAAGGAAATTTGTATGGACCGATGAAGCTCAAAAAGCTTTTGAGGTTTTAAAGTCCCATTTGAGCTCCGCGCCTGTTCTACAAAGCGCTGATTTTTCGCAACCGTTTTACATACATTGCGATGGTAGTAGGACAAGTATAGGAAGTGTATTGGTGCAAAAAAATGCGGAGGGCGATGAGGTTCCTATTGCCTTTATGTCAAAGAAGCTCAACCAAGCCCAACGTAACTACTCTGTCACCGAACAGGAATGCTTAGCAGCTTTGTTAAGTATTAAAAAATTTAGAGCATACGTCGAGGGTCATGAGTTTACTGTTATCACTGACCATGCGTCGTTGAAGTGGCTCATGTCCCAGACTGACCTCAGTACGCGGTTAGCTCGATGGTCTTTAAAACTGCAGGGATACAAATTCAGCATTCAGCATAGGCGTGGTACACAGAACATTGTTCCGGATACTCTTTCTAGAGCTAACATGGAGGACTTGTCTGAATTAGGTGTCAATAGTCTGTCCGGTATAGATAATGACAGTGGGATTTTCACAGACTTACAGTCTGCACATTTTCAATCGGACGAGTACAAACAACTTTTAGACAAAATTGGGGGAAATATTAATCAAATGCCTGACCTTAAAATAGTGGACGGTTACATTTATAGACGAACCGAACATGCTAAAGGTGAACAAGTTCACGATGATTTAGTTTGGAAGTTATGGGTCCCCATACAAATGGTTCCGGAAATATTATCTAAAGCACATGATAGTACTTTATCTGCTCATGGGGGTATTAATAAAACTCTAGAGAGAGTTCGTCGATATTATTTTTGGCCAAACCTTGCAGTTGATGTTAAAAATTATATTAATAATTGCGAAATCTGTAAGTCGACAAAACCACCCAATCAAATATTAAGACCACCTATGGGACAAACTTCGGGTACTCAACGCTTCTTTCAGAAGTTGTATGTAGACTTTTTAGGTCCTTATCCTCGTTCACGTTCAGGACACATAGGTATTTTTATTGTCCTTGATCATTTTTCTAAGTTTCCTTTCCTGAAACCTGTTAAGAAGTTAACTTCCGATGTTGTAGTTAAATATTTAGAACAAGATTTGTTTCACACTTTTGGTGTCCCAGAGACCATTGTTTCTGACAATGGCTCTCAATTTAAGGCAAACCAATTTAACGACTTTTTGAAACGCTATGGAGTAAATCATGTTTACACCGCAGTTCATGCACCTCAGGCCAATGCGTCTGAGCGTGTTATCCGTTCGGTGTTGTCGGCTATAAAATCTTACGTTAAACCTGATCAGAAAAACTGGGATGAACTATTGAGTAACATTTCTTGTGCCCTACGGTCGGCAGTTCATTCAGCGATTGGTACGTCACCTTATTATTTAACATTCGGTCAGCACATGATTACGAATGGTGCAACGTATTCGTTACTTCGACAATTAGAGATGCTCGAAGACCGTTCTGTTCGTTTTGATCGAAATGATTCATTACAAATTATGGGAAAGCGAGCAGCAGAATTAATGCAAAAGCAGTTCGAACGCAACGAGCGATCGTATAACCTGAGATCCAGAGAAATAACCTATGATGTAGGTCAAGAAGTTTTCCGACGTAATTTCAAACAAAGCAACTTTGAGCAAGGCTATAATGCGAAGCTTGGTAAAACTTTCGTCAAATCTCGTATTCGTAAAAAAATAGGAAATTGTTATTATGAACTTGAGGACCTTAATGGCAAACCTGTAGGTACTTACCACGCGAAGGATATTCGTCAGTAGACAGAATACGCTTATGTACTTTTTTTTTTCGTATGAATTTTGTTGGTTTGCTACAAGCGGTATCAGATTTAGTTTGCTTGTTAGCCCCCCAAATCTGATTTTGGCGGGGGGGTTTTGTAGTAGCGCTTGTAGCTCGAAAATCTTTTATTTATTTTTTTTAATTTTCAAATTTGAATAATTTGAAACCGTAACGGTCATTTTAAATTTTCACGGTCTAGTGGGTCCTTTTTAAACGTCAAAAGGATTTTATCTGTCAAAAAGGATAATGCCGTATGTGTCAAAAGTAAGTGACATTTCTTTCGAAGATTTATATATGATTTTGTATATGTATGTGTTGTATATTGCTGAAAAAACGGGCTTTTCCAACATTTCCCAGGATTCCAAAAATTTTCCAAATTTGTTTGGGTATAAAAAGGATTTCAAAATGGGGATTCGGTCTATTTTGCTGATCGTCGCCTGAAAGTCTTTTTTTAACCTTCGCATCGAAAATTTTTGAAATTCAAAGGGTAAGTGTTAAGTCAGAGTTTTTTTGTTTTTTTTTAAGGAGAAATCCTTCAGGATATTTTTTTTTTATTTTAATTTCATTAATTTTTTTTTAAAGAAATTAATCCTTAAAAATAAATTTGATTTTTTTAATTTATGTTCAATTAAATTCATTTAATTGGATCGTAATATTTCTGGATTAGAATTGCTTAAAAGAAAATTAATTTATTTTTTCTTCGTGTTTTTACAATAAATTTCGGATTTTCTTTCTTTTTTTTTCATAGAAATAATTTTCGTGAATAAATATTCTACCGATTCTTGTGATTTCATCCGAAATTAATTATTGAATTTTTCTTATAAATTCTCTAAAAGAAAATTGAAATTTTCATCCCTTAATAGGAAGAAATTTCTCATTTAATAAGAGCCAGCAAAAGGTTTTATTCATACACCTTGCTGTTAGCTATAAAAAAAAGGTAAAACGCGATACCACACAAAAAAAAAAACACACATATACATATCATAACAAAATTCTTTGATTACAGCACACACACATTTTTCGAGAGGACAGATGGGAGCTTTTGGCCAATAAAAGTCCCCAATTTCATCTTGATATTTTTTCTGGGAACGGGAAACCCTCATCAACAAACCCGAACATCATTTTTACCTTACCAGGATCTTCACCTAAAAATCACTAAATCATCGAAAAACACCTTTAAAAAATCATCTTTACAACAACAAAAATTATGAGTGAAAGTGTCCTAAAAATCTACTAAAAGTGCTAAAACGAAAACTAAAAGTTCCGGTGAAATTTTAATAATATTGACTAAAAAAACTTTATTTCGAAAAGTCTATATAAAATAGTTAACAGTTCTAAAATCGAGTTTCCTAGACATTTTTTTTTATCGAAGACGGAAATTTTCATACAAACCATTTAAATATCAATTTGTCCTTAAAAGAAAAACAAAAACATCGGGAAACAAAGTTCATAAAGTGATTTATTGAAAAAAAATATTTCTTTTACATAAATCGAAAATTCCATAAATTTGATTTATTATACAAGATTCACAAAAAAAGTTCACGTCCGCAAAATCCAGGAATTATCCTCAGTTTTTAATTTTCATTAACTTGATCTAGAATAACAAAGAAAAATGTTTTATTAGTCATATGCTAAATTTGGTTTATTTTCTTTTTGCAATTTACTTACCTTAATTTTTTTATTTGCCCAGTCACATACTCACCTAATTGCAAAAATCAAAAACTGCCGGAATACGCGTTTTTAACCGGGTTTAAGAGCGATTTTTATTAGTACAAATGTACTAATTTATCACGAAAAATTAATAAAATTAATTAAAAATTCGATTTTTATTACTAAATGTGTACTCGCGAATAGAAAAACTAAAAGAAAAAAATATGAGTGTCAAAAAGTTCTAAAAGTAGAGTCAAAAACAAAACAAAAAAAAAATAGTTAAAACGTCATAGAAAAAAATAGAAAAGTTCTAAAAAAATAATTTTTAATTTTGCTAATTTTTACCAGATGGCTCTGCGCGAAAAAATATTTTTTTAACATAATTTCGTAGTCCGTTAAATTTTTTTTTTTACATTTAAAATATCAAATTTCCTCATAAAAATTGAAGTCATCAAAATTCAGCATCAGATCCAGCATGAAAGATCTTGCATCGTGGGACCAGTAAGATGTAAGTTTTTTTATTTAACATTTTTTATATTTTTACATTTTTTTTTATATTCAAAATAAATATAAATCATTTTTTTTTTCCTCTGTTAAAAACACTTGTTAACAGTGTTAATTTCGTTTTATATATGCTAACATAAAGTTAACATTTTCAAAGTATGTTAAATTTATAAAGCCACTGTTAAAGTTTTACTTAACAGTAAGTTTTTTTTACTCGGTATCGTTTTTGTTTTTGCCGCGTTTTGTTTTTGCCGCGTTTTACTCGGTATCGTTTTTGTTTTTGCCGCGTTTAGGCACACGAAAATTAATGCCACACTAATTTCGACGGAAATAGTACATACAAGCATACATTTTTTTCATTGGTTTGTATTAGTAAATCGCGCGTTTAGCGTGCACACATTTTTTTTATTTTGAAAATGCACATTAAAAATTTGAATTGATTTCTTTTTATTTAATTTTTTTTTATATATTATTTGAATTTACCCTGATATCCGAACGGGATATGACCTTTAATTTTTATTTCAGCATTTTGATTTTTGCATAGGGTCGCGTGTGATTTTTATTTACTCAATTAATTTTTTTTTATTAATTTTGTTTATTAAATTTAGTTTTTTTATTACTTTAGTTTTTTTTTCATATTTTTAAATGAATTTTTATAAATGAAAAATTTTACATTTAATTTAATAAAATTTTTATTAAGTTTAATCTTCGATTTAAGTTGAAATTATTTTTGTTAAATAAATCAATATGATTTGTGTTTAAATTTAAAATATCTGTTTGATTTCAACATTTGGTAGAGGGCTCGTTGTGATGTTTTTTATGGGATCACAAAATAATTTTATCTTCAGATTTGTCTTGTGTTTGTGATCATGGTTGGGCGGGCATATGTCGTTTTCCATCTTGTGACAGTGTTGTTGTAATTTCTTTTTGTCAGTTTTTAGTAATTCTTTGACCGTTTAGTTCCCTAGCACGCAAAATTTAAAGTTTCGTGTGGCTAATTGGTAAGGAAGCAGTGTAGCAACGAACCTCCCCTACGACGAGCAATAAGGCCGGTTAAAATGCGTGCACCCGCTACCTTCTGCCTCCACATAACATCTACCATAAAAATTAACCCGTTGTATGCTACAAAATACAATTGATAATTTTAGAAATACAATTGATAATTTCTGAAATACAATTGATAATTTCTGAAATGTATGTAATTGATATTTTCTGAAATACAAATTAAAAATTTCTGAAATACAATTGATAAATTCTGAAAAACAATTGATAATGTCTGAAATACAATTGATAATTTCTGAAATACAAATGATAATTTCTGAAATACAATTGATAAATTCTGAAATACAATTGATAACTTCTGAAATACAATTGATAAATTCTTAAACACAATTGATAATTTCTGAAACACAATTGATAATTTCTAAAATATAATTGGTAATTCTGAAATACATTTATACAATTGATAATTTCTGAAATACATCTGTCGACATCTCCTCTTAGCCTGTGTTGTCAATTAATTTTTTCAGGTTTTCTCATTGTACAACAAAAATAATTATTTCTCAGAAATAATTTATATGGACTCAAACCGAAATGAATAAAACTTCAGTTATAAAATATAAAGTCCAACAATAAATAAACAGAATTAATACTCAACTCGTAAGGTACCATGCAATTTAGTAATATTTCTAAGAATTAGAAATATGAAATATAAATTCAAACCTAACGGACATTTTTCAAGACTTGAAAAGTCCTACTAAGGTTTGCAACTCTGAGAAAATCTACTACAGTGTAAGAAATTACAACTGTGTTAGAAAAAGTTAAAAATAGATTTATAAGTTCGTGCTAAACGTAACATATGGGTGATGAAATGTGATAGAATTCCCGTCCGCTTTTTCACCTTCATGTTCGTTTAAATAGCTGATTTTAATCTTACACACCTACAGTGACAATCGAAGAGTGCTGACGAAGGAAGGGTGGCTTCTTCCGAAAGCTGTCGACATCTCCACTTAGCCTGTGATGTCAATTAATTTCTTCAGGTTTTCTCATTGTACAACAAAAATAATTATTTCTCAGAAATAATTAATATGGACTCAAACCGAAATAAATAAAAAAACTTCAGTTATACAATTGATAAATTCTAAAATACAATTAATAACTTCTGAAATACAATTTATAAATTCTGAAATACAATTGATAATTTCTGAAATACACAGAAAAAAATAAAAATGAATTTCAATTACGAAATTCGTTGATTCAATTAAAAAATTAATTGATTTCGGACGTATCACGAAAATGCGCATATTAATTACTCATTTTGTTTGAAAACAGTTTTAAAACTTAATTAAATTGTTAATTGAATCAATTAAAGTTTTAATTGAAAATAAAATGGAAAACCAATTAAAATTGTAATTAAATAAACTAAAAAAAAAATAATATAAAATTAAAAATCAATAATATAGATTTATTGATTCACATAAAATGTTTAATTGAAAAAAGACCACAACTCAATTTAATTTTAAAGTCAAACTTCAAAAAATGCCCTAAAATAAATAAACATAGAATTTTTTTGTTTTTTATTATTAAGATTTTTTTTTTCTTTATTAAATACCTATAAACAGTTGGTATAGTTTTGCATAGAAACATTATAGTAGTATTTTAAAACATCAATAACTATTTAAAACTACATTTTTATTTTTAAATCTTGTTATTGCATGCATTTTTGTCGCTTTAGTAAAGTTGAAACAAAAAAAAATTGTATTATATTTCAATGTGCAAAACACATCATATAATTTTTTTTTGTTTCAACTGTACAAATTTTATCAGCAAACAATTTATCCGCAACGACCAGTCGCCTTAAAGAAAACAATAAAACTAAATTTTGTTCTTGCGTTTTTATGTATTCATTGGCTGCTACCACCAAAATATACAAAACAATAGTTCAAAAGTTTTTTTTTGTTGTTTTTTGCATTTTTATTTTTTCATTGGCTACTAACACTAATGCATACAAAACCGGTTTCGTTTGTTTATTTTATTTTTGTTTTCAGTAAAGTCAAGAATTCAATTAAAACATTAATTGAATCAATTAAAATGTTTAATTGAAGTTAAATTTAATATCAAATCCATTTTTAATTAAAAAAAAAATTACGATATTATTTTCTGTGTACTATCAGTGTTTCCGAAATATTTAGAAATTATGTTCGTACCTCTTTTTATACCCTCCAACCACAGTATGGGGTTATACTCACTTTGTCATTCCGTGTGTAACACATCGATTTTAAGATATTCTAGCGATGTCCGTCCGTCTGTCCGTCTGTCGGGTTGTCCGTCTGTAGAGGACACGATACAGTCCAAAATAAAAGAGCTAGACTTCCGAAGTTTTTCACGAATATGGCTTATATTACTATGCATTTTAAGTTCGGAAATGGGCAAAATCGGACCAAGGGGAAAAAAGTTCCGCCTTGGAGAACTAAACCAACCTAAGAAAACCCGCATTTTTTGCAGGGTTTTTTGTACTTTTGCTATGCAAATGCAACATTCTTTTGTCTGAAGAAGTTTAAAATTGCAAAGGATTGGTGCCCCCTAATGTCTCCCACTAACTCCCCCCCCCCCCCACCATGTTTTCTCACATTTTGGAGGGTATAAAAGATTCGGCGCAGCCGAATGTAACACTCTCACTTGTTTTATTTTTTTCTGTTCCGCAGTGTTATTTAATACTTCTTTTGTAAAAAAAAATTGCATGCACTATCGAAATCGAAATTGACTTAAAATCGGTATTTCTAATTTGAAAAAATAACTTGAACTTCTTCGAAATGGGTGTTACTGAATTTGGTATTGACTAATAACGACATCACTTATTTACTACTAACGGGGCATAATTGGAAAACTAAATTTTGTTTTAATGCAATTAATACATTTAACATGTACCGGAACTTTTTAATGGAAACCCGTTTTCAATAAACAACTTTATACAAGTTTCTAAAAATCCGGATAAATTTATAATTTAATTTATAATTTCGATCTTGGCGATATCCGCTGACAACATTTTTGGACAATTACAGTGAAAAGATAAATCATGAAAATTAAGGAGTTTGTGGTGCAATTGTGGGGAATTCATTTAAAATTTTTATTTATTATTTTTACTGCAAAAATCAAAGAACAAATGTCATTTGACATTGGCAGTTTTTTCTACCTTTAAAAGCGTCAATTATAGATAAGTACATATATGTTTATTTATATAATTCTATATATCTGTCTGTGAGATAGAAAGTAGTGTTAAATACAAAAAAATATTACATTCATCTTTTATATTATTTCCAGTTTTTACTCGTCTGATGTACTCTGATGCGTTTATAGTTATTATTCTTTTGTATGAATGAATAACAGCATATAATACACTTAACTTTATATGGTATAGGGTATGTATATATATATTTTTTAGCTGAAGTCATAAAAAGTTTGTGTACATTTATAAGATGTCCGACCATAATCCGCTAAAACATCCATAAAGGGATACAGATAGATCCCACCGAATCATTTCATCTGAACAACCCTATTATACACTCACGAAAAAAAATTTCCAATGAACGATTTTCATAGCATTTATGAACAAATTTATTAACTTTTTAATAATACTTATAAATTTTTCATAGTATTTATGAAAAATGTTAAATAGTCCTTAAATTTATAATATTATGATTTATTCATAAATACTATGAAAAAGTTTATAAATATTATGAAAAAGTTAATAAATTGTATAAATTTGTTCATAAATACCATGAAAGTCGGTAATTTTTTTGTGTGTACGACTAATTTATCAGCCGTATGTAACAGAAATGGTACAAAGCACTTGTTTGATAGAAACTGTCACTAAATCTTAAATAACTGATCTTATTATTTCTGTGACCTAGCATAAGGTGTCAATTTATGATTTCCTTGTATCCTATTAGTAAAATGTTGAGTAAAGGATCTGTTGGCATGTGCATATAAAAAAAAGTAAACTTTTTTAAAAAAATTGCTTCATCGATTTTTCTACAACGACACGCACAGAAAAAAATATGGGGAAAAACAATTTGAGTAATCACTTGTTTAAATTTAAAAAAAGTTTTGAGTAATTTTTTAATTGACGCAATTAAAAATTTACTCAAAAATTTAAAAGCAAATTGAGTAAATAATTTAATAAGAATTTAATAGCTTTTTTAATTTTTTTTGGAATTTTCTTAGTTTTTTTAATTCTCGTTTAGTTTATAGTTTTTTGTATATATACATTAAAGTTTGTAATCATATTTATAAAATTTTTTTATGTCTTTAAGACAAAAATATATTTGGTAAAGTTTGAAAAAACATGTTTTTTTTCTTTGTAAAAAAATATGAAATTTTTTTAAACTTTGTTTTTTTAGAGTAGAAACAGAATAAGCCCGGCACGACTTTTTCCATACGGTTTGGCAGATTAAACCGGTGGCCGGCGCCGATGTGAAATAAAACTTGTTCTGTTTTTAAAAGGTGGTGATTCTTGTTCTGTTCCTGCACTTAATAGTGTCAATTAAAAATTTACTCAAATTTTTTTGGCAAACATTTAATAAATTTTTATTAAAAATTTACTCAATACTATTAAATCGTTTACTGGTGGAAAATTGAGTAATTTTTTACTCAATAGTATTAAAAATTTACTCAAATTTTTTTTTTATTTCTTTCTGTGCGTAAGTTTATATTAGTACGTGATTTGATCATGGGATCAAACTTTAAAAACCACCCTTTTAAGGAACTCCAAATCAAATACAAATTTTGGATAAGAATTTTAATTTTAGTTTTAACGGAATATGCAACAGACGTCTGTTAATAGAATGTAGGTACAGGGGCGGAGCTTTTTCGATTTCGAAAAAAAAGAAGGAAAAAAGAACGGAGGAGAAGAAAATGAAGAACAAGAAAATAAAATGAGGGGAGATAAAATTGAAAAAAGACTTGTCCTACAGTGGGAAACAATTTTCTTAAAGCAAAAAATATTCTGATATTTGTCTGGGAATCTGAAAATCATTCTTGGTGAAAAATTTTTCGACATCAAGTATTTATCTGTACCAAAAATAGCACTGATTCTTTCTAATAAGGGAAGTATCCTAACCATTATACACTGCTTTTCCTAAAGCTTAAACCGTATATTAAAGAGACGATTTTAAGATGGGGTGTGTCAGCTTATTGGCCATCTCGGGGATGTAGGGGTCAAAAGATGGGTAATTTTTTTTTTTTTTTTGTGATAATTTTTCTTGTATAGAAATAAAGGATTTTTATTACATATTTAACGGTGGCATAGCCTAGCAATAATTCGGCTACATTAATGTTTTTTACGAAAATGTGTAATTTTTTTTTTGGGTTAGTGCGGGAGTTTTGGGAATTTTCCCGAATGATCATAAGTTTTCATAAGGTGACAACGAAATTTTTATACTCTTTTATGTCCGAGAAACCCCAACCTTCAAATCATCTCTTTTATTTTTATTTCAAGTTACAGGGAAATCGGTGTTTAACGGTTGAGGTATTTTCCTTGTAAGACTTTTTAATTTCAATCGGATTGTTTTTTTTTTTTTTGCAATAATAATAGAATCTAATACTTGTTTTTGAAATCGGAAAATTTGTTCAAAGAGAAAATGTTTTTTAGATCTATTTGATCATTCTACTTTTGGATTTTTGAGAATTAAAAAGTTGTTCTAAACAAAAATTCTTTAAATTTTAAAATTTCAATACGAAAAATGGTTTAGGTTTTGAGAAGACCTTGGAGTCTCAAAACTGCTTAGCAACAGATTTGCATTGAATTTAATACCCAATTCACCCCTGAGGTAAAATCTCGTTCGAACGAGATTTCGATCATATGGTTGTATATAAAATGATACAGACCATATGATCGAAATCTCGATCGAATGAGATTTTACCTCAGATGTGAATAGGCCTTAAGTTATTATGTCCATTAGATTTTGGTTCAAAATTTAACTTAAATATTTGATAATAAATTCTTAATTATCTATAAATTGTAGATTTTTTAAATCTAAACAAAAATAGATTTTTTCAAACCAGTTCTTGAAAAAGTTCTATAATAATTCTGGATAAGTTTTAAACGTTTTAGTCATAAGTAAAAATTACCCCACCCACACCAAAGTCAAGTGCTGGATCTGGCCTTTGTGGGTAACTAGTAACACTTATGGCAACTTAGCACTTTTCGTGAAACTATAACGCTTATTTTCAACACTTAAAAATTGGATGTCAAGTTGACCCCTGTTGTAGGCGTGGATAAAAAAATAATTAAAATAACGATAATATTATACAACTACAGAGCAAAAAGCATAATAAATGAATTCGTAAACAATTAGCGCTAAAGGAAGATGTCCCCCTTGCTCCTGCCGAACACCCCGAAGAAGTTAAAAGTCCTTGACTTGGTAGTGTTCGTGTGTTCGTAGTAATGAACAATAATTTTTATAACCGAGAAAAAACAATCATATATAACAATATATACCTTGATGCAAACATAACAAATCATATATGATTATACATCGCGTGAGATATTTTCTAAATTTTTTAAATGCAGTCATATGTATTTATATATAATCAGGGGGGCCCCCGTAGTCTAGTTGGTAGCGTGCTAGCCTTTCAACGTGGGGGTCGTGGGTTCGATTCCCACAAGAACCCTTGGTTTTTTTCGCTAACACGAGACGACGGTCATTGTTACCAGTTCTCGGTTAGGTTGAATTTATTAAAAATGAGTTGTAAATAAATGGAGAGAATAAATAAAAATAATTGTTCATGTGATCAAAACTATTATTATTATTAGGGATGAGATTTTCATGCACTAAAAAATCGAAAATATGCGTTTAAAATATGCGCTAAAAAATTCGAAATATGCACTAAAAAACCTTAAAATATGCACTAAAAAATAAACTGTGTGTAATAAAAATCTTGTTTTCATAGGAAAAACTTCTTAAAAGTAAAAATTAACGCCGGTTTAAATAGTAACATTTAAAACTTTATGTAAGCAATTTTTTTTTAGAAAATAAGAAAATCTATTTAAAAATTAAAAACAAAAAAAAATGTTTTTCTTATTTTCCAAATAAATTTTTAAAATTCAAAATAGTTTTTTAAAAAAATAAATTTAAATTTGTGTTTTTTGCTAATTGATGCCAAAATATGCAAAAATATGCACTTTAAAGTTGGAAATATGCACAAAATATGCATTTAAAATCAAAATATGCAAAAATATGCATTTTCACCAAAATATGCAAAAATATGCAAAAACAAATTAATGCCATTTTAACGCAAATTTCTTGATTCGGAAAGATAATTGGTCGATATCGTTTTTAGACTATCGACAAAAAATATGCATTTGCATGGAAATCTCATCCCTAATTATTATTATTATATAATTTAATCATGATTCGGATTAAAAGGTGTACGGTTGATATATTATATAAAATTATATGAGGGTCAATACAAAATTTGATTTTCTGTATAATTCAACATAAAATTATATATAGCTTATTCTGTTCCATATAAAACTATATATGTTTCCAATTAACCAAAAATGTTCTAAGTTTTTTAGGCAAAGTATAAGAAACTTTATAAATGTTCCTAAACATTTCCTTGTTAGGGTTATGTACAGTGGGTAAAAAAAGTAGTCGGACACTCATAACCTCAATTTCTTTTATTAAATTTGGTGGTTAAAATTCATGAAATTCAAAAATGCGTTGGTACCATTTTAAAGATGGTTTTTCACACTTTAAGAATCAGTTGTTCTTGAATCAAAATAATAGCTAAGTTTTTTACAAATCAGCGAAAACTAAAATAACTTGTAAAATCACCTCAAAAAAGAACTCGGACACTCATTAAATGCTTCCAGATTCCGCTTAATTCCAAATAAAATTAAAATGGCAAATGACTTAATTCTATCCTGGTGCTAATAATTGTTAACATCCATGTCAGTTAAGCCAACATTTTTATATAATTTAAGCGAATTCAGCTGAAATCTCTTAAAATAAGAGTTTTTCTTGTAAGATGGCCGATATTTTTAAACAACCCGGTGAAAAATTAGCATATATGGATACATATATGTAAATATTTGGATGCATATGGGGCATTCCATGCCAAATCACTCACTTTTAGGCCCGACCCCCTTCGATTAATTTTATTTTTGGATATGTTTTAGTACGTATTAAATGCAACTTGCAGCCAAATTTTCAGCCTTTTATACCAAGGTGGTGTTGAGTAATCAATTTTTCAAAATGGCGATTTTTTCCAAAAAATGAAAAAATTTAAATTTTCAATCAATTTTGACCAGTAAAAAATATAGATATTTTAAAAAAAGTTGGAAAACGTTTTGTTGGTATTTAAATGTAGTTTTAGAAAAAAAATGTGAAAAAATTATTCGAAGTAATTATCACTTATTTTTTGACGTTTAAAAATTAAAATCGACTTTTTGAAAAAGTCCGAAACCTTCGATTTTTTTGTAAAAAACTAAAAGAATTCTACTCTAAATTATGCAACTTTTAAGCCATAACTCGAGATGTGATCGCAATTCTTTCTATTTTTTTTTTAATTTTTAAAATTGCACCTTTTATGTTTTGGCTCTGATTTATTTTATATGGAGCTCAAAAAAAAAAAAAAAATGGTAGATACTGACCCTAACTTACCCTAAATATATTCATTTGGAGGTAAATATACGTCTCACAAAAATTTGGGACGATCGGACATGTGTAAGGCGCTTAGCATGGTCCTTGAATTTTAAAAAACGGATTACAAGGAAAAATATGATTTTTTTTCTGTTTTCGCAATTTCTTTGGTATTTTAAGTTAAGTTTTAATTCAAGTGATTACAGAATTATGATGTGCAGTAAAATGCCTTTCTAATAAGGTACTAAAAACTAAAATCGGTTGAAAATCAGCCAAGTTATTACAACTTCCCCAGGCATCTAGCGTGTGCCATACAACTTGATTTAAATATACGAGGCCCTTTTTTTAAATTTATTGAAATTTTCTACTGTAATAACATTTTTTCATTATTCATGTTTCAGCGTAATATTTTTTTGACTTTTCCAAATTTTAAAGCAAAAAAAATATTTTTTTTTTTAAAATAGAGATTTCAAAAGGGTGTGGAAAATGCAGGCATTTTTAGCACTAATTTAAAAAATGTTAGCAAAACACAATATGAAAAATACTTGTCATCTAATAACATTTGAACTTGAAGAATAAAAAAATGTTATTACAGTAGAAAATTTCAATGAATTTCAAAAATCGGATTGTATTGATTAATCAAGTTGTCTGCCACACGTTAGATGCCTGGGGAAGTTGTAATAACTTGGCTGATTTTAAACCGATTTCGGTTTTTATGACCTTAATAGAGAGACATTTTACTCTACATTTCAATTCTGTAACCATTTGAATTCAAAATTAACTTAAAATACCAAAAAAATTAAGAAAACAGAAAAAAATGCATATTTTCCCTTGTAATCCGATTTTCAAACTTCAAAGCCGATGCGGCACGCCTTACCCATGTCCGATCATCCTAAAATTTTCTGAGACGTATTTTTACACCCAAGTTAATATATCTAGGGGAAGTTACGGTCAATATTTACCAAATTATTTTTTTTGGAGCACCATATAAAATAAACCAGAGTCAAAAAAAAAAAAGTGCAATATTCAAAATTTGAATAAAAATAGAACGAATTACGATCACATCTCGAATTATGACTTAAAAGTTGCGTAATTTAGAGTAGAATTTTTTGACATTTTTTAAAAAAAATCGAAGGTTTCGGACTTTTTCAAAAAGTCGATTTTAATTTTTATACGATAAAAAACAAGTGATAGTTACTTCGAATAATTTTTCATATTTTTTTTTCTAAAACTACATTTAACTACCAACAAAATGTTGTCCATCTTTTTTTAATATATTTATATTTTTTACTGGTCAAAATTGATTGAAAATTTAAATTTTTTCATTTTTTGGAAAAAATCGCCATTTTGAAAAATTGATTACTCAACACCACCTTGGTATAAAAGGCTGAAAATTTGGCTGGAAGTTGCATTTAATACGTACTAAAACATATCCAAAAATAAAATTAATCGAAGGGGGTCGGGCCTAAAAGTGAGTGATTTGGCATGGAATGCCCCATATATGTAAATATATGAGCATATATGGCCATATATGAAATTGTATGCAGTCATATATGATCATATTTGCAACATATATGTCCATATACGTAAAATGAGGGCATATGCCCATATATGACATATGTGGACATATATGGAGCATATATGTCATATATGTTCATATGCCCTCATTTTACGTATATGGACATATATGTTGCAAATATGATCATATATGCCTTCATACAGTATCATATATATTCATATATGCTACATATATGGTCATACATGAAGCTGTATGAACGCATATATGATCATATTTGTACCATTTTTCACCGGGAAGGCTTTACAAAATATGTCAAATGCAATTCGGGCTTTGATGTATTAAATACTACACCAAGTTAAGCCATTTGTGACGTCATATACCAATTTAGATACGCGAAATCAGTCAAAATCGAATCGAAAATAATAAAAAATATAGTATGCAGAAAGAAAAATGTACTAAAATTGCATCAAAAACTAAAAAACCATGGGAGGAAAGGTGACTAGTGTTAAGAGTAGAACCCAAATATTGTTTAATGACGTAGTTCTTATGCAGGGGTTACGTTACCAGACCTCGCGGGTGGTAAGTTGGTGTAACAACAAAAAAATAAAATCTTAAGCATTCAGAACCACTGATATTTCATGCTGGCCTATCTGTTTTTTTACTTATAAAGGTAAGTTAGCAGGTTTTCGGCCTAATAAATGATCCGACATGCGTAGAAAGGATTATCATGTGCATAAAGCCTAAATTCTGTATGCAGTGTTAGCAAGGGAATTATTTATATATTAGCATCCCTTCACTGTAACATTTATGCCTCTCAGATGGCAACTCTTCAATTACAAATGTATCCGGGAATAATATATGACATCTTAGCTATTCATTGGACTATTTTACGTCGAATATTTCACGGTTTATTGCGCATTTTTTGTGCATTTTTCTTTCTGCATACTATATTTTTTATTATTTTCGCTTCGTTTTTGACTGATTTCGCGTATCTAAATTGGTATATGACGTCACAAATGGCTTAGCTTGGTGTAGTATTTAGTACATCAAAGCTTGAATTGCACTTGACATTTTTTGTAAAGTCTTGTTTAAAAATATCGGCCATCTAACAAGAAAAACTCTTATTTTAAGAGATTTCAGCTGAATTCGCTTAAATTATATAAAAATGTTGGCTTGAATGACATGGAGGTTAACAATTAGTAACACCAGGATAGAATTAAGTCATTAACTATTTTAATTTTTTTTCGAATTAAGCGGAATCTGGAAGCATTTAATAAGTGTCCGAGTTCTTTTTTGAGGTGATTTTACAAGTTTTTTTAGTTTTCGCTGATTTGCGGAAAACTTAGCTATTATTTTGATTCAAGAACAACTGATTCTTATAGTGCGAAAAACCATCTTTAAAATGGTACCAACACATTTTGGAATTTCATGAATTTTAACAACAAAATTTAATGAAAGAAATTGAGGTTATGAGTGTCCGACTACTTTTTTTATCCACTGTATATCACCTATCTGGTTCGAAGCGTACCCAAACATTTTTTTGTTTTAGAATTATATGTTTGGTGAATGTATCGTTGACCTGTGGTGTATCTCAACCTAAACCAAAAAACACCAGGATTTTATATGTTTTTATGCAATTAGATCTAATTAGATCCACCAATATATGGCAATGTCTGGTCAAAACTCGGATGAAATTAAATCATATTTTATACAAGTTTAGCTTTTTATGCAAAAACATCCACCATTATTCGGATTAAATTGCGTACCCGAGTAAAAAAAAGTTATATGACGCAATATTTAATTTTATATGAACAGATATGCTTTTATGTAAATCCATATTAATTTTGATCCGAAAATTGGCGGATCGAATATTATACAATTATATCAAATTCTGTTATTTTTGATAAAATAATATCAAATTTGATTCAGTTTGATCCCAAAAATAGGTCTATCTAATTGTATTAAATCATATCTTATCTTTTAAAATTAGATAAAATTTTATATAATTAGATGAAATCTGGTAAAATTTTTTGGAATTTTAAACGTGAAACTAGAAATTATTTTATCAGATTGGATACATTATCAATTAGAAGAGTTTTTATTGCATTCTTCGTAATTTTTTCGGGACTTAGCAAATTATTAAAAATTTGTAATTTTTTTTTTCTAAAATCATTTTTAAGTGATTTAAAATTCCAAAAAATGTTTGTGGCTTAGAAAATATAAAAACATTTTTTTCGGAACTTAAAAATTTTTCAAAAAAAAAAATAAATTTTTCCTAAAAACATTTTCAATGATTTTTTACTCCAAAAAAAATTGCCAAAAAAATTTTGTGTACGGGACTTTGGAAAATTTTCATAAAATTTTTTAGGACTTGAATTTTTTTTACTTTTTTTTAATTGTCCAGGACTTAGAACATTTTTTTCGGGATATAATTATAAATAAAATCATATATCTTTTTATCTGTCATATCTAAAAATTTCCGACCTTATATGTCATATCTAATTTCATATAGATCGGTATGTAAATAGATAGGAATATGTAATGTACACCCAAAAAAAAAACCTGGGTATTCAATACTAAAAATTTAACTAATTTTAGTCCAAAAGGACCTAGTGCAGAAATTGGTAACCAATACTAAAATTTTTAACTAATATTAGTCAAATCCAGTAAAAATTACTAATGTTAGTACTTTGAAGATACTAAAATTAGTAACGAATTAGTAGATTTTGGTACAATATCACTTACTAAACCTTTTACTGTAGAATTATTTTGAGTGTATGTTATCATATTAAAAAATAAGGAAAAATACAATGCTATATATAAACTTATATGTCCATATCAAAGTTCATGCATAACCATATATAAATATAAATAATTATATAATAGCATATATGATTATATCAGATCTTTTTTACTCGGGTATACATATATATTGTGTTACATATCATTTTATATTGCATCATATAAAAATTTTTACTTGTTTAAGTGCAAAAATTATAATCAATCAATATGTCAACATTCATTGTGAGGGGAAAGAACCAGCGGAAAAAGTTCCCGCTTCACAAAGTAAACCAATTTCTTAAAAACCCTATTCCTTTACTGGTTCTTTTTACTTTTGTTAAACAAATGAAATATTAATATGGCAGAAGAAGATAAGAGCCTTCACTTGAACTGAAGGGATTACAAAATTTAACTGGTTTTGGCGCTCTCCCTTGGTGGACGTAGATATAAAAAATTAAATAATAATAAAATGGCATTACTTAAGTGCAAAGATTATAATTTATCAGCATTCCTTGAAAGAAAAAAAACCGTCTCTGGCAAAATTTTTAATATTAAATTTTATTACGTATATGTTTTTTTTTAATTTTGAAATTTTTTTAATATAACTGAATTTTTATTTAGTTCGGTTAATGTCTTAAAAAATTAATTCAAAAAAAAATAAAGCAAATTAGTAAATCTTTTTAGCGTTTTAGTTTTTGAAAAGTTTGCAATACTGTTCAAAAGCATATAATGTTGATGGTGATTATTATGATGATAGTGCTGATTCTGCTTCTACTGCTGAGACAACTACTATGAAGGAAGTTACCCTAATACGAAAATTTATGCTTTTTGCTAGTTTTGTTACACATACATTAAGGGAACTAATTGACTTCTTTGCACGGAAAAAACAAATTCCTTATGACAACCGAAATTTTTCCAACTAAATGGTATACTAACCGAATTATACGGCTGTGACAATCAAATTACTTTTGAGCGAACCGAAATTTTCTGTTCTAATTGATATTCTTTTGCATTAACCAAAATGTTGGTGGCTGCTACCGAAATTTTCAGTTTAAGCTAAGTACTCTGTTTTTTATGGTGAAAATTTCATTTAAACTTTAAAAGCCTCAAATCCCAATAAAACATTAAAAAAGTAACAAATTTTGACAATTATAAGAAAGTACAAATCATCATAACAAAACTGAAATGTCTCGAAATGTAATTTCTCGCGTTACCAAACATTATTTTTTTTATATGGAGTTTGACAGATTTTTTCCAAGAAATCGAACAGAATACTATGCTTCAGGCAAGAAAATCGCAATGAATTTTGTTTCTCCATTAAGAACTAAAAAATAAGTTCCAATTTTTATGGTTTCTTGAAAGAACACAAAAAGTTAAGGTTTCACAAATCAGTACACTGAAGTATTCAAAAAACAAGACGGTTTATTTGAAAAATCAGTTTTTTTAAAACCGGATTTCGAATGCGGTTCGTTACGAAAAAGTAAATAATAAAAAGCCATCAACTTCTTTTTGTATAGATTCTTAAAAATTTTAATTTTTGCGAATTCTAAACCACAAATGCATTTTTTCCATATTTGTTACATATTTTGCCAACATGTTTGCAAATAAAATAATTTTTGAAATTATATTTTCTTTTATTTAGATAAAAATTCATATATTGATGCATATTTTTCATACTTTTAACTTATAAATGCATATTTTTCTAAAAACTTTTCAAATAAAGAAAATATTAAATAAATATTGTTTTATAATTTTGTTTTTGAAAATATATTTTATTGTAATTGTGTTTATATATTCTCTGCAAGCATTCGGAAGAAATATCGCCTGAGAGAAATTGCGATTGTAGTATTTTTTAAAAATCCTCCTTTTATCGTCATGAGGATATTTTAGCAATTTAAAAAAAAAAAAAATATATATATTTTTTTGTCATTTATAAAGTACATAAAATCGCCAAATTTTCAAAAATTTATCTTCTAGGTGATTTTTTACCTACGCGAAAAATATTCGATATCTTCCTCTTATCATCCAGATGAAAAAAAATCGAAATACTATTATTATTTATTGTCAAAAATATTTTTCTTCATCACAATTTTGTTTTTTGTTATTTTTCTGCAATTAATCGGATTTCGCAAACTTAAATCAAGTAAAAACTCATTTAATGTGGTTTTAAAAGGTAAGTGAAAGCAATAAAAACATTATGAAAAATAGAATTTGCTAAATTTCCATTATAGGTCCAGCAAATAAACAAGAAATACTGAAAATCTTAGAAGCATGTTTCAAAAGATGAAAATAAATGCATCAAATGATGGTTGTGCGGTTAAAACATGGATCGCCTATGCGTTATGTTTGTTTTCCAGATATATGGTGAGCATCTTGAGGGCAATTGGTACACTTTTCTTAGATTTTAGTTGTTTTTTTATAATGAAAGATTTTTGTTATGTATTATCTATTTTATATTAATGACACACAATAAAAATTATAACTTTATCTCCTTTGAGAAAAAAGTCTACATCTTCTTTTTATCTTCCAATAACGGAATTGGGGTTATCGTAAAGTTATCTTCCAAACGATTATCTGGCAATATCTCGCATTTATACTCCAGAAGAATTGCTTTCTTATCTCCTAGACGTATTGCTTTCAGGACACGATTTCTACCAACGGGTGTTTCATCCGCAATACGAAGAAGACATCTACGAAGAAGATATCTTCAAGGCGATACGCTTAGGTATCTTCTTCGTATCGAAATGCTTGCAAGGTTGTTGGACTGTATATTTTATAACTGAATTTTTTATTTTATTCGGTTTGAGTCCATATTAATTATTTCTCAGAAATAATAATAATTGTTGTACAATGAGAAAATCTGAAAAAAATTAAGTGACAACACAGGATAACAAGGGAAGTCTCCCTAGTGTCACCCGCGGATCTTTATGGAATTAGTTTTATTTTGTAGATCAGGAAAAATAAAGGGACATGTTTTTTTTTAGCGGCCCAAATTCATATTTAGGTAGTAAAAAGGAGGGGGGAAGACAAGGCCATTTTTAATTTTTTTCGTTTATGTCGTGTATTATGCAAAGAAACCAAATTATGTTACACACCAAATGAAAGGTCTTCCTATCTACGTGTTCTAAGAACGTGTCCAAACATGAACAACTTTTCGTCATATTGAGTAAAATACCAAAATTTTAGGATATTTTTGTTAGTAAGTCGAAAAATATTAACTTCTTTGTCCCGTTTTGAGCACCACGAGATCGGTATTTTAAATACCTTTAATCTGATACCACACATGCCTATTTTAATTTTGTTAAAACAAATCGTAAAAAACTGAAAAAGGTCAATTTCCCGCCATACAAATCGGCCCCCTCTAAAAATGAGTTTGGGCCGCTAAAAAAAATGCGTGTTGAATTAATTTTCGTTCCAAACATATCCAAATTTCATGAAGATCGGAGGGTGACACCAGGGAGACTTCCCTTGTAAGTGGAGATGTCGACAGCTTTCGGAAGATGCCACCATTCCATCACCAGCACTCCTTCGATTGCCACACACTTAATGTGTGTCAGATTAAAATTAGCCATTTTAATTAAACTTTTGAACAAATTAAATATCGGAATTATAAATAAATATAATTCCGATATTCTATTTGTTCAAAAATTTAATTTAAATAGCTAATTTTAATCTGGCACACAATTACTGTGTGGCAATCGAAGAAGTGCTGATGATATACACAGAAAAAAATATTCAATGGAAAAAAACAATTAAATATTTGCTCAGCTTAAAATTTGACATTTAATTAAATTTTACTTGAATCAATTAACCATTTGCTCAAATCTGAAAAATTCACAAAAAAATTCATAAAAACAAAACAATTTAAACAAAAGACTTGAAAAGACTGACAAAAAACACTACAACTGTAAAATAATGATTAACCATTCACTCAGATCAAGTATTGAATTACTCAAAAATAAAACAAAATTATTGATTAACCGCTCACTCAAATCAAGCATTGGTTTAATCAAAAATTACAGAAAAATAACAATTAACAAATTACTCAAATCAAACATTGGTTTAATCAAGGAACAGTCAATGACTGACCTACAATTTTCGTGCTTGATCCAACAATTTTCCTCATTAGATGACTTTTAATTAAAATAATGCTCAACCTGGTGTATTTCGTGCTTGATCTAACAACTCATTTTTTGTCTGTGTAAGGGTGGCATCTTCCGAAAGCTTTCAACATCTCCACTTTGCCCGTGTTGTCACTTAATATTTTTTTAGATTTTCTCATTGCACAACATTATAACACCGTCCGACACACTTTTGTTCATATGGACTAGACCAGAGCTTCTCACTAACTTTTGCGTTGCGACCCCTTTTCAATATTTAAAATTTTTCGCGACCCCCCAACATAAAAAAAAAAATAAATTATTAACGCCAACTTTGCCCTGTTTTTTTCAAAAACCGAAATTAATGGAAAAATTAGGAAACCAAATTCAGCAGCAGCATTGAAATATCCCAGACGCATACCAAAAATTTCATGTAAAAAGCTTTTATAAAATTAAAAAAAAAAACACAATTTTTTTAAACTTTGACCTCAATTTCCTAAAAATTTGGAAACCAGGTTCCGAATTACGGCATGTTATATCGAAACTTACTATCTATCAATTTTTTATTTCCAAAAAAAAATAAAAATACCAGTTTAGACTGATCAGAAATGAAGACATGTTTACCAAGAAAGTATTTAAAGTCCAATTTGGAGTAATGTAGTTCTTTTTCCAAAATTATGTAACAATGTTTGGTAATGATCGAAATTTTATTCGATCTCGAATATAGATCCGTTATTTTGATTCAGATTTGGAATCAGCATTAAAAAGTGGTCAGATCCCAGTCGCATCCAAAAATTTCACAAACAAGGCTCTTAAAAGTGCACAATAATACGTTTCTGGGAACATTGTCTTTAATTTTCTCAAAACCCTAAAGTACTGGAAAAATTTGGAACCCAGATTCGGAAAAGGCATCGAAAAGATAATAGAAAACGAACTGGCAGATCCCAGATTCAACCAAAAAACTTTACAAATCAGTGTTGGGCATCCCGGGAAATTAACAACTGCACAGGGACTACGGAGGGACCTTAAGTGATGGAAAAATTACATTTCTTTATTAAAAGTATTTGTATATTTTTTTATAACACAACTATAAAAAATGTGTTTTAAATTTACCAAAATTTAGGGTTTTAGCAAAATTGTTCGCGACCCCCCTAAAACTCTTCCGCGACCCCCTAGGGGGTCGCGACCCACCGTTTTAGAACCATTGGACTAGACCGACAAATTCTGAAAGAAGGGCAAAAAAAAAAAAATACACGTGTTTTCCAGTTTTTCTAGATCAATTCGTATAGGATAGCTTATTTTATACCATGCTGCATTGATATCTTTAACATGAGATGAGACTCATTGTCAGAGTAATGTATACGGGTAAAGTATATAATATAGCTTACCAGAACGTAATATATAAGGCGTTACGAGTAGTGAAAAATTAACGATTTTTTTAAATTTACACACGTGATTGTAAGTGAGTAGAGAAAATACACACAGAGAAATGTTTAGTTGGAATTCCATTATGAAAACGGAATTTTGATAAATCTTATACATTTTTAGTTGTTATTGTAAATTTTTTATCACCATACCAAATAAATAACAGTAGTAATAATTAATTTTCAATCGTGACCGAATGGATGTATCAACAACTAATAATTTGGTTAATATACCCAAACTAAAAACTAAGAAAGTTTTTGAAAAATATTTAGTAATCATAACCGTTTCTTTTAGTCTTTATTTTCCCTCTCGACCAATAATCATTTGTTTAAATTAATAAATTCCAAAAACATTAGGTAATAGTACCCTGCAAAAAAAGTCATTACCACTTCTCAGTGGAGTGCTTTAAAACTATAACAAATGTAATGAAATACAACAAAAATAACAAAAAAACACAAGACAAAAACACACAAACAGTTTTTTCTACTCCAGAATACATAGATATTCAGCACTTAACACATTACCTATCGCGACACCTCCATACAAATGTAAGTAGATATTCAGTAGATAAGAACTACTCCATGGAAGTAGTTGGAAGTTGTTTGAAAGCTCGGAGAACTTCTTATCTACTGAATATCTACTTACTTTTGTATGGGAGTGTCGCGGAAGGTAATGAGTTAAGTGCTGAATAACAACTTTTTATGGAGTAGAAAAAACTGTTTGTGTGTTTTTTTCTTGTGTTTTTTTGTTATTTTTGTTGTATTTCATTACATTTGTTATAGTTTTAAAGCACTCCAAATAGAAGTACTCCACACTTTTTTTGCTGGGTATCCACAATGTTGGTTAACTTAACCAAATTTTCAATTATTTTTTATTTTTGAAAAATTTTACTAAATTTTAAATTTGTATTGGTATTCTTAACTAATAATTGGTCGTAAGGATTTCATTTCAATAACAAAACGTTTTACGTCAAAAAAAAATTAAAATAGTAATCATTTAAAACAAAAATGTTATTGTGTTCAGACGTTTTTTAATTTTTTAAATAAAATTCATGTAAAATTTTGAAAAAAATGTTACAAATTTTGATGGTAAGTTGATACCACTGCCGAAATGCAATCAATTTAAATAAATAAATCTTGTTTTAGGTATTTGCTCACTCAACTTTAATGCAGGTGCTAAAGATGATATTTTACCCAAAAGTCGACAATAAAATCGTTTTTGAGCCGACTATAAAAAACTTTGGAACAGTTTCCAAGAAATCCTTAGAGTCCAAAGCGTCCAGAGAGTGTTAACAAATTTAAGGTTTGTAAATGCCAGAATATTGAAATTAAGAAAGGTTCATCCAAAACTGTTCTCAGAATCGGAGACATTTTCTATAGGAAAAATGACTCAAAATCTGAGACTTTTTCTGTAGCAAAAATTTTTTAGAACCTGAGACTTTTTTTCCGAATCTGAGATTTTTTTATATAGGAAAAATTTCAGAATTTGAGACATTTCCTTTATTTTCTATTTAAAAAATCCTAGGATTCTGAGATATGTTTCCATAAAAAAATTCTAGAATTCTGAGCTATTTTTTTTTTTTGATTTTTTCATTGACATGTTTTCTTAAGAGATATATTTAGACTTCGAGTTATTTTTGCTTTAGAAAGTCTCGCAGATTCGGAGACAATTTTTTTTTTTAGAAAAATTCTTAGATGTTAAATTTTTTCTATCAGAATTATCAGTTTTAATTTATTTTTTCTATTGTATGTATTTATTTCACTTTTTAAATTATAAAATTTTTACAATCAAATAAATTACTAAACTTGTTAGAAAAAAATATTAAACATTTTTATTTCAAAGGAAACAGTTTAAAAAAATATTGATTGGTACAACTATATAACGCTTTTTAAAATTCGATCACTATAACCAATGTCAATTTTAACATAAAAATATTCGGTTCTTATGATAGATATTTACCGGTAGAGACAACTGAATTGGCAGTAGAGGCAATTGAATATTGTAATAGTTGGTGTAACCGCAAAAATTCAGTTGGCAAACAATTCAGTAGCACCAACTGAATCTATTTTCTGTGTGTATGCTCGTAAGTGAGTGTCCTTGATTTAAAAATGCCTGTCGTGAGCCCATCTCTATTTTAAACTTATGCATTTTTGTATAAAATATTTATTTTTTATGTTAATATAATGCATTATGTATTTAATTACGAATAATGCATTATTTCAAATTTTGAAAGAATACATAATGTAACCAAATATAAGTCACCCATGATTTGATGTTTAGAAATAATAAATATGAAATAAATTTTTTGCAATAATCATGCATTACGTCACATATTATTAGTAAGGCATTATTTTTCACTTTAAAATCATACGTTGTGGAACATATGTTTGGTAAGACATCGTAAAATAATGCTTCAAATACGGTATATACATTACCTGGTAATGTGTTATGTAATCACCACCCATTACCAAAGTTTTGCTGGGATTATAAATATATTAAGACTAGCTGAAGCCTCCGCCGTTGCCCGGGTTAACTTAGAAAATTTTGAAAATAATTTTTGGGTCCAAATTTGAACAAATGTTTAGTAATACATCCTAAAATAATGCTACAAATAAGGGATATACATTACCAGGTAATGCGTCACATAATCACCACCCATTATCAAAGTATTGCTAGGATACTTCTTATAGTTACTAATGAAACTTATAAGTAACAAATGTAGAAAAACTTGAGATATGCCATGTCAAAATATTTTGCAACGACATGGAAATCTATTACTATCCCTGATCTTGTTATAATGAATCAAATAAAATAAGGAGTTTTATTTGTGTGATACCATTAAGGCTGCCATTAAGACATTTATTAATGGTATCGCATCTACCTCTTCCAGGTATACCTCCCCAAATGAAATGTTTTTATATATGGTTGCAGTTACCCATTTTGTATGCTATAAGTTGTTAGTTGGTTCGCTGGTATATAATTTGTAAGGGCAATGGAAATGTTAACGGATGCAAGCAGCGTGATAATTGTCAAGCCACATAAATTGCACAATACTAAATAAAGAAATAAAAAAAGAAAGCAACAAAATAAAGTACAAAAAAAATAATAATAAAAATAAATATATTTAATGCAGTAACTGAGAGCAATTTAAAACATTATGTATAAAAAGATCTATGATAAACGAGTACAATGCAGATAAATAAAAAAAAAAAAAAAAAATATCATCTTTTGAAAATCTTTTTTTAAAGAATAAAATATTTTTTGTTATGAAATTATTAGCTAGAACCGATGCCCCGATAAACACCAAACTTGGACAATACATATATTAGTTTAGTCTGAAAGAAGTTTTTTCTTAAATTTAATACCGATATGTGACAATGTATTGCGAGTTTTAAGTTTTTTGTATTTGTGAAATGACCTGGCACAAATTCACAACATAAATTTCTTAAACAAAATAAGTTTTCGGATAAAATTTAGACCCTGTAAAGTTGAATTATAAAGAAAACTCTTCATTTCAGTGCAAATTGACGGTTTTTAAGCATGTATATTCGTGAGGAAATTGTGTAAGTAATTTTTCTTTTTTTCGAATTTCAAAATTGTTGGGGTCGGAAAGATTGCCTTTTAGGGTCAATATTAACATAAACAGTTTTGGACCTGTTGGCAGGTCTTACACTCAAAAAAAAACTTTGTAAAATTACAGGAAAAGCTTGTAACTTTTTTTTGCTACCTCATATTTGACATGAATTCCTTGTAATTTTACAAGCTGTTTACCAATAATATTGTAATTTAACAAGGTTTTTACCAATAAAATTGTAAATTAACAATTTTTTTGAGACAATAAAATTTTCATGGAGGTTTCGTAACTTTACGAGATTTTTTGCTACGAAAATTCCTAGTAATTTTACAAGCTTTTTTGTAATTTTACAAGCTTTTTACCGCAATCAAAATTACAGGGGAATCCTGGTGAATTTAATAGATTTTTTTTTCGTTCCAAATTTGTCTGTTAAAAAGCATGGAAAACTGTCAAATACTGGTAAAATGGGAATACGAGACTTTTTCAAGTATTTTGACAAGGTTTTTTTTGTGTGTAGTTAATATTTGGGCATTACTGGAAGAGTGTTTTTATGGTCTTTAAAAAACTATTTTTTTGTTTCTATTTGTCAAAAAAAAAATATTTTTAATTATTTTTTTGATTAAAATATAACAGCGTTGATAAGATGTTAATTTTTCATTAATATTTTCTTTTACCTTTAATGCAATTTAAAATTATTTATTAAACAAAATTGTTATTTTTGAAGAAACACTTTTATAAGGACAAAAAAAAAGTATTATAAGAACACTTTTCAGTAATGTCTAAATATTAACTAATATTTTAAGCTTAAAAAACAAATATTTTTGCCTTACAAGACAAATATTTTTGTAATATTGACGCTAAAATTTACCCAACGGTTATAAGATTCGATAAAAGAAAAAAATGCTTCCCCCTAAAATTCATATTTACAAAGCGATTTTATGTAAACTCACGATGTATGTATTTTAATCCGAATAATGGTGGACGATCTTTTTAATTAATAGGTTTGATTAATTGGTTTGAGTGAGATCAGAAAAATGAGTCGGAATAATTTATTTTTTTTATAATTTTTATAATTTTTTAGAAAAAACCTAAGATGGAAAATTCATAGGAAAAATCTAAGAATTTTTACATATAAAAATCTGAGAACAATATGAGAATTTTTCTATATAAAAAATATCCCAGCATGAGATTCTCTTTCTATTGGAAAAATTTCTCAGAATCTGACAGCCTCAAAACAGAAAAATATAATAAATTTAAAATCGACTTTTAATTTTATTCCCATACAAATTGTTTTTGTTTTTTAAATCGACTTTCAACAAAAGTATAGAAAATTTATTTATTAACAAATAATGAGTTATCGATAACCTCATACAGGACCGGTTACTTCTTGTTAACAAATAATGAGTTACCGGTAGCCTGATACAGAACCGGTTACTGGTAAATACGATTTAAAATATTTGATAAGTTGTCCAAATAATTTTTTTTTTATTAAAATTAAAAATGCTAAAGAAAATTTAGAAAGAACTTGCACATTTAGCTTAAAAATGACTAACATTTCTCAACTTTTTCTAATAAAACTCCGTTTACAGAAATTTAAATTCAGGAATTCTGATTAAAATTGGGAACAGGCAAATTAAAGTTTAGAAAACCAAATTGATATTTAAAAACCTGGATCTAGCTGACACTTGATAGTGATTTATGAGCCTTAATTAGTCTTTACATAACTTCTATTGAAGTTTTCTGAATTTTAATTGGCTTTTTCTAAATTGTAATTGTTTTTCTAGAAATTTTGGGGCGTTTTCCAAATTTTAATTTAACTCATTTGTTTGCCATGTTGTTTAAAGCATGTTAAAACCGGTTAAAAGGTAAAAAACCATCATAGACAGTATTCACCTTAAAAACTTACTCACTCTTATATAGACTAAAACTTAAGATGGTGTTTAATGTGGTTTCCATGGGCTGAGCAGCAGTCGCTTCTGTAAATTTGTTATTGGTCCTGCCCTAAGCAGCCAAATGTTCCTTTCTACGATGTTCCAAGATATATTTTCGGTCCTTTTATAATTTGAATTTTACAATCAAACATTTGGAGGGATGGATATCAACGTAAACATTGGTTCCGTTGGTTTTTCTTACATTTAGATTGTAGAAATTTTCTCGCTTGGTTGCTCTTGAAATAACCGCGTTTAACATGAACTTTATCATCCTGACGAATAGGCATGAAGCGAACATTTTACTTTTGACGCAATTCCTTGCTGAGAGAAGACGGCCAATTTTTAGGACTAATCTATGCTGCTATTTGGTAGCATTTTTGTAAGGAGTAGGCAACGAGTTATTTTTGGGCTACTGGTAGCTACTTATTTTTAGGACTAATGTATGCTGTTATTTGGTAGCATTTTTGTAAGGAGTGGGTAACGAGTTATTTTTGGGCTACTTGTAACTCATTATTTGTGGTACTAATGTATGTAGTTTTTCAGTAGCATTCTCGTAAGCGAGTGGGTATGCGGTCATTACTCCAATGACATCGCCATGTTAAAATAATGAGTGTTTCACCAACCTAGTAACTAGATACCACCATCTATTTTAAGGCGAAAACCCCATTACTTGGTAATAGAAGTTTTTACTGATAGACTTTTAATTTTTCTTTGGTAAGGGCCTGAGACTTTTTCTTTTTAAAAAATGCATCAGATTCTAAAACTTTTGCTAAAGGAAAAATATACACTGAAAAAAATAACCTTCCTGATATTAATGAAACGGATTCATTATTTTGTTTTTATTACACAAATGAAGGAATTCATAAGCTGATTGAAATTTCATGCATGTTATGAACAATTTTATGAAACTTGTTTCATTAGATTTCATAATTTCATTAAAAAATATCATAAAATTTTTTAGAACAAAATACAACTCTGCGTTGCGAATAAGAGAAAGGTAACAGAACAAAAACATACGATGTTTTATTACACCACGCGTGTTAAATCTAATTGTAATTTTTACATGTGTGTTAACTTTTTTCTAATAAAATAAAATAATTTTATATTTTTTTGCTTTGTTATTGAAACTTGTATGTGTGTTATGCTGGTTATATCTAATTGAAATTACAAGTGAAAAGTTTCTTATAAGTGTTTCTTTTAACTGATTCTTATAAAATATATTAGAGGTTAGAGATGGGCGCTGGGCACGTGATTTGCGTGATTCACGTGAATCACGCGTGAGTGTGAGTGATTTTCATTTCAATCACGTGATTGTGAGTGAATCATTTATTCTTTGTGTGTGTTTGCGTGACTGGATTTTTTTATTTGCCCAATTTTTATACCCTCCATTCTAGTGATAGAGGGTATATATAAGTTTGTCATTCCGTTTGTAACACATCGAAATATTGGTCTAGGACCCCATAAAGTATATATATTCATGATCCTTGATCGATTTTAAGTCGATCTAGCGATGTCCGTCCGTCCGTCCGTCCGTCCGTCCGTCCGTCCGTCCGTCTGTCTGTCTGTCCGTTGAAAACACGCTAACTTTTGAAAGACTTTATGGAGGCTCCTGAAGTTTGACATATATGTTGGGTATTTACCGGGTCAGGTTGGTATTGCAATCCAGCCAAATCGGTCCAGTGGTTCAAAAGTTATGAGCAAAAGAGTAAATTTCGGGAAGGGAATTTTGCGAACTTTCGAGATTAAAACCACTCTAACTTTCGAAAGACAATTCTGAGGGTGCTGAAACGTGTTACATATCTTTGTCGTTCCCCAAGTCTATTTGGTTTTGAATTTCAGCAAAATCGGTTCAGTGGTTCAAAAGTTATAAGCAAGGCTCTGAATTTCAGATTTTTTCACCTTAAACAGTTGAAAACTCGTTTAACAAGTTTTAACAAGCATGGTGAAATACCAGTTTTTTTTTAAATTGTTGTTGTTTGTTTTGGGTGCAGTTTAGTTGTTAGACAAGTAAATATATGTTATTGTTTTTGTTTTTGTAACTGTATGTAACGGTGTATAGTAAGTGTTTTTGGAAAAAAATCAAATATTAGTTTGCTTTTGGTTTTTAAAGACGAGGATGGTAAAAAAAAAAATGAGGGAAATATGTGAAATTTATTTTTTTAACATATACGTATAGGTATAAAACAACAAAAATATTTTACAAAGTAATTTTGTTACTCAAACAAATAGTACACTAAAAAAAATATTTACACTCAAAAAAATTTTACACTCAAAAAAAAATGTTTTTTTTTAACTTTTAATTTAACTATTTTTTTTTAATGAAATTCACACTCAAAAAAATGTTGACAGTCAAAAAAATTTTACACTCACAAAAAAAATTTTACTCAAAATAATATATTTCTAATAAATATTTACACTCAAAAAAATTTTACACTCAAAAAAAAATTTTTTTTTTTAATTTTTAATTTAATTATTTTTTTTTTTTATGAAATTCACACTCAAAAAAATTTTGACAGTCAAAAAAATTTTACACTCACAAAAAAATTTTACTCAAAATAATATATTTCTAATAAAAATTTGTAATGCATTTTTTTTAGAAAATTACTATCAGATAACATTGTGGAGGGTATTCATAGATTCGACCAAGTCGAATTTAATTTTTCTACTTGTTTTTTTTTAATTTTTTGGAAAAATTTTTTTTTTGGATTTTTTTTTTTGTTAAGAAAATTTTATTGCGTGAGTACATTTTGCGTGACTCACGCGTGAGCGTGATTGAATCTGGCGTGAGTCACGCGTGAGCGTGAGTAAGTTTTTTATTACTCACGTGAATGTGAGTGAGCGTGAGTAAAAAAAAATTGCGTGAGTGATTAGTGAGTGATTCGATTATTTTTTGCGTGAGCGAGTGTGAGTCAAAACCCACTCACCCGCCCATCTCTAATAGAGGTATTCAGAGTCTTGTTGCTAGCCCTGGCAATGTAGCAAAAGAGTACTTCTTCTTTAAAAAAATACATGTATTTTGAAAAGTAATTTTAAAAAATGCTCTTTTACCACCAGTGCCATGGTGGCAAGCAAGAATCTGAATACCACTAATAATTTTTTTTAATTTTTCATGTAGTTAAATTAACTGTTTACTTATAAACATTGTCAAGTAGAAATTTGTAACCGATTATGGCAGCGACGTATCCAGGAATTTGAAAACGGGGGGGCACAATTCCCAAAATTTTTTTCGTCATCGCCTATAAATATTTATTTTTAACTGCCCCCATTACCTCCACCCCCCCCCCCCCCCCCAAACTCGATTTTGTCTTTATTTATATAAAAAACGCTTGGAATATCAGATTTTTTGAAATAAAATCTCGAAATCTTTGTACAGGAAAAATGTTCGGAATCTACAAATTTTCTTTTAAAAAATTATAAACTTTTGATGAAAATAATGTCTGACAAATTCTCAGATATTAATGCTTCTATAGAAAAAACTTTTCAGAATCTGAGATTTTTAATAAACAAATAATATTTCAGATTTTAATACAGAAAATGTGTCTTACAATGGAAGTATCTCAACCCTTATGGACCGATTTGCATGAAACTTAAAATATATATGAGGGTTTCTTCATCAACCGGGCCACCCTTTTGTCCAAAATCGGTATGGGTTTAAATTTTTTTTTAAAAATTGCAAAATTACTTAAAATATTTGGTTTTGAATATCGAGTGGCAGTTTTGAATTTCAATAAAGCGCCCAATTTTTTAAAAATATTACAGATTTTCTTAAAATTTTTCATGCACGGGTTCTTGGAATCGCTTAAGAAGAATTTGCAGTTGGATTTTTAAAATTCAAAATTTCAGATCCAATATGGCGATAGTTTTTTTTAAACAACAGATTCACTCAAAACTCTTTACGCACCGGTTTGTTGGGTTGCTAAATTAGAATCTGCCATTCGAAAATCTAACTTTAGATTCTTATTTAGCGACCCCAAAAACTCCATTATAAAAAGTTTCAAGCAAATCGGTTAATTTTTTAAAAATATTTGTCGCCATGTTGGATCCGCCATTTTGAATTCTAAAATTCCAACTTCGTCTTCTTAAGCGACCACAAAAACCTCTGTTTAAAGAGTAGACGAAGAAACCCTCATATACAAAATAATTCTAAGATTGTGGTATCCAGCTTATCGGGCAGCTTATCGGGATTTTGGGGTTCAAAAATGGGTAAAAAAATTGGGATTTTTTTTTATTTTTTAGCCATTTCTTTCTAAGAAACTATATGATGTTTCCATATGAGAATAAATGTTTTTAATGCCTATCCAACAGGCCCACAACCTTGTAAAAATTTGGCTTCGTTAAATATTTTTTTTCCTGAAAATGTGTAAATTTAAAATCGAAGTTTCAGAGAAATCGGTTCAGAAGGGTTGAGATACTTCCCTTATCTTATTGTCTGAATTAGATAAAGCTAATATTTTGTGTTTTTATCATATTTTACTGATTTTTAGGTATAAATGACTTTTTGGAAACAAAATTATTTCAAACTCTAGAGGTTTTATAAAAAAAAAATCTATTTTTTTAAAATTAAAATATTTAGAAACTTGTGAATTTTTTTTTTTGTATAATGCATTTTTGTGTATAAAATTTTGAAAAATTTTCAAATCGAAAAGGGGGGGGGGCACGTGCCCCCTGTGCCCACCCCCTGTATACGCCCATGGATTATGGCCTTTGGGCTAGGTTATAGAAAACAATAAATTAAAATAAAATTAAAAAAAAAAAATTAAATTAATATAATTTGCAACAGAACAATAGTTTTTTAAGTCATTAAAATTATATGATGAAATGTAGGGCAATTTGTGTTGTTCCATTGCTACGTTACTGGTTTTTGGCAGAACGTATTTTTAAAGTCATCGCGTTTTTTGTCTTTTATAGTTTACCTTATATGGCAATTCAGACCAATTTAAGGTTGGAGTAAAACTTTGTTGTGTGTAAAAACTAGGTGAAAACCATAAAAAGTGTGCAATTAAGGGTCATGTCACAGACTCAATTCCGTTCGGAAGTGGAATAAGTGGTTCACTCGTAAAACGCAAAGCAAATACTTTTTTTTCGGAATGAAACCACTTTTAGCAATTCAATTCCACTTTAATTTTTGAAAGTGATTTCATTCCGAAAAAAATATTTGTTTTGCGTTTTACGAGTAACCACTTTTTTCAAATCCGATCGGAATTGAGTCTGTGACATGCCCCTAAATAAAATTTCAGTGACGGTTACATGTGACTTACCAAAATTGTTATTAATGCAAATTTTCACTTATGGGTGTATGATACTTGCTTTTTTAAGTAACTAGTTCCTAACTTTATTAGGGGCTTTCTATGGAAATTTCGATAACTTTAATCAACATGAATTTATCGTAATTCCCATAGCAAAACCCTAATAAAGTTAGCAACTAGTAACTTGTAAAAATCAATTATCATACGCTCATTACCAACTACTATTCCACATTTAATCAATGGATATTTTCATACATTTTATGAAAAACTTCATAAATTGTTTCAAACAAGTTCGGAATCTTAAATTTTTCTAGAGCAAAAATGTCTCAAAATCTGATTCTTTGTTATATAATCTGAGATTTATTCTAAAGGAAAATATTTTAGAGCCTCCAGACTCAACCAGACTCATTTTAGACTCCAAAGTGGGCTCAAAAATACAACAGAAATTTCAAATTATTGTGTGAAAGTGGTTCATCTAAAAGAGCCTTCTTTTTAGTCTCCAAAATGACTCCAAAAAAAGATTCAAAAAGGGGAAATTTTGTTCATAATTTGGGGTCTATTTAGAGTCATTTTGGACTCCCTAAAAAAAGTGTGGTTTCTCTTTCTAGAGATCAGATCTGTTTATTTAAAAATCGTTTTAATAGTTTACAACACTTCTAAATAAAAACAAAATACGTAAAGAAAATATAAAATTTAGAATAAATCTTCTCCTTTCTTACAATAAATCTCCTCCTTTCACTGCTCTGCACAACAATCCGTTGGCGGTCACACGATCTTCAATCTTGAATATTGAAACATGTATTCATTAGAAAAATTCCCCGTTTTTAGTGGTTTTTTATGTACATAAAACGTCGTTAAAGAAAAATATTTTCTGACTTTATTTATTTTGATAGAAAAAAAATATTTTTTGACTCCAAAAGCAACAATTTTTTTGAGTCGTTTTGGATGGTTCAAAAATATTACAATTTTAAACTTTTTAGGAGTCAAATTGAAATATTTTTTTTATGAAACCATTTTTTCCATGTGTTTGGTTCCTTTTGGATTCAAAACAGACGGTTTTATATTGAATCCAAAAATTGAGCGTTTTTGGAAAACAAATTTAAAAACTCAAATAAAATGTTTTATTTTTGATTTTTTTTTGACTCCGGAAAATGAGGTTTCCAAAAATATTTATTATTTAGATTCATTTAGGAGTCCTTCATTTTGAGCACTCCGAATTTTGTTAGCTGGGCTGAGTATATTTCTACACTAAAAAAAATCTTGTAAAATTACCAAAAAAAAAAAAGCCATGTAAAATAATTGTTTGCTTCCTCCTATTTTACGAGAGTTCCAATAAAAATAACAATTTTATTGTTTTAAAGCTTGTAAGATTACAAACAATTTACAAGCTTTTTATCAATAAAATTGTAAATTTACAATTTTTTTGACGTGATAAAAATTACAAGAACTTTTCGTTACTTTACTAGATTTTGCTAAATTTTACGCGAATTTCTAGTAAATTTACAAGATTTTTACCAATAAAATTGTAAATTCAGAACTTTTTTGGTACGATAACATTTACAAGAAATTCTCTTGATTTAATTAGATTTTTTTGGAAAATTACTTCGTAAATTTGGATATTTACGAAAAAAAAAATTTTAAATTAAAAAAAAAAAAAATTAAATTTCCAACAAAATTTTAATGCCAAATAATGGTAAAATGGAATTACGGGACCTTTTCTAGTAATTTTATAAGGTAATGAATTTTTAGTATTTAGAAATGTTTATTTATAATTAATCGTAGGTACTATACAAAAGTTAAATTCTAAAGAATTGAAAATATTCGTACTGATGCAAATCCGTCCTTATTGCACTGTAAGAAAAACTGTTTGAATAAAAAACATTAAGTTTACAAAACTTCAATAAAACATCAACAAAAAATGGCCACGGCAAGTTCTAGAGAATTGAATAATCTAAAAAGTATAAAAAAAAAATCATTGAAATTGGTTCAGTTGTTTTTGCTGTACAACTGCAGCCAATTTTGCCGTTAAAAAAAAGCATTCCACAATTGAGTGGCAACCCTGGCAATTCTAGTTGACCAAATTTTGTATCATAATGTTTTAAAAATATCACGATGGTTTATCTTTCAAATAAACAAATCATGATTAAAATATATTCCGTATTTATATTTTTATAGCTGTTTAAATATTGTTAACATTTACGCTGCTTTTTTGTGTAAACCCCCCGTAAGTAGAGCTCAGAATCTCAAAACATATTAATTTATTACACTAAATTCAACAATTCGCTTAGTGCTTGCAAATCCTAAAATTTAAACATAAATATAAAATTTTTTTAATACTTAAATAAACTACAATTTTCCACTATCTAAATAAGATTTCCATTGTATTTTTATCAAAGTGAATCTAAATCACTCAAATTTGAATAAGATGAAAATATCATTTATTCTAGAATTTTAAGTTTATGATGCTTTAGATTTTTCTTTGTTATATTTCGTTACTTACTACTACATACAATACATATTTAGAAATATTTTCCACTATTGTACAAACTTATTGTTATGTTAAAGAATACACCATTTTAGTTATACAATAGTTCTGTCAGGCGTATATGAGTGTTAGTGTTTATGTTAAACAGTTTATCTACTCAAATAAAGCGTTTACACAGTCGGGGCATTTTAGATAACAAAAAAAAACTATTTTTCAGTGGGGTCCCAGACTAATATTTTGATGTATTATATCCGGAATGAGAGAATAAAATGATTCAAATTTAAAGTAGACTGGAACTTAAAATCTTATAGATTTTGTGCCAATTTAATCACTCCTTACTTATTAAAATGTTAAGTATACAACTGTTTTATAGCTTGTCATATTATAATCGTAAACAGAAGTGTTTAAAGCTAAAGGCATTTTCTAAAAGCGGCAGTTGTATTGGTGAAAGTCTGTAGTTATTTTTGTAGCCATTTGACTTAAATATTGCTCAATACTTGAAAGTATAAGATGCCCGTTAACTGTTAGTAACAAGTAGTTAATTCATAAATTGATTTATAACTTATACTATAACATTCCAGACAGAAATTGCCAGTCGTACAAAAAAAAAAAATTGTCTCGGCAAGGCACTTAATTTTTTGTGTAGAAAGTAGTATGAAATTATAATTCAAAAAATGCTTTGAAAGCGATTTAAAAGTTTTTTTTTGTGTTAAAAATCCGTTTAAACACGGTGAGCCTTAGCGATGTTTAGGTTGAACTTTAGTGTCGACGAAAAGTGTAAGCGCAGTTCGATTTCTACAATATTAAATGTCACAAAACTGATAACAGCGGAATCGTAGCTGATCGCATTCGCGAGATAACGCGAAATTGGTGTCTTTGTATTTTTAAAATTTTGACATTGAAGTTTTTTAAATATTTTCAAAAACTGAGTATGCAGTTTTAATTGTTCTTATTTAAAGGTCACAAAACAGTTAATATCAAAATCCTATCTTTTTTAGTTCGCGAGAAATCGCGAAATTACTGTTGAAGCTTTTATATTAATTAATTTATTTATTTTTTCTTTAGTGTCTAAAATAAAGGGAAAAAATCAAGAAACGACAAATATATTGTATGCAGTTAAAATTTTATGTGGTAAAAGATGGTAAAACTGCTCAAATCAATATCTTGACTGCTAATTTACGCGAAAAATTAAATTTTTTCCAATTTTTTATTTTTTTTTTTTAATTTTGCGATTTTTCGCGAAATTGAGAAGATATGATTCCGATGTTGACTGTTTTTTGACCTGTAAATAAATACAGTTAAAACTACATACTCAGTTTTTGAAGATATTTAAAAAACTTCATTGTCAAAATTTTAGAAAATACAAAAACACAAATTTCGCGATATCTCGCAAATGCGAGCAGCTACGATTTCGCTGTTTACGGTTTTGTGACATTTAATCAAGTAGAAATCGAACTGCGTTTACACTTTTCGTCGACACTTAAGTTGAATCTAAACATCGCTGAGGCTCACCGTGTAAAATATAAATAAAAAAATAAATGTTATAAATTTTCATAAATAAAAAAAATTTCCACAATAAAAATTTTTCTAAAAGCATTTTTAATTAATTTTTTGACTCAAAAACTTAAAAAATTACAGAACAATATTTTTGGATTTAGACAGTGTTGCCACTTCTTGAATAATTTTCAGTGTTGCCAACAAAGGTATTGGAAATTACACAAAAACTTATCCAAAATCTCACAAATTACACAAAATTTTTTATTTTGTCATTCCGTTTGTAACCCCTGGACTACACCTTGTTTTTATTAGTGGCAATAATGTATGCAAAATGAATTCATTTTGATGAATTCCAAACAAAGATGGCGTACGATTTTGATGTTTAATTATTTTTTTTTTTTTTTAATTTTTTTTTTTTTAAAAGAAGCAACACTCAGGCAATGCTGCCTATCAATTACTAATGTAACCGTGATACTTCTTTCGGCAAGGGATAGAAGAGAGGTGAAATATTTGAAAGATAGAAGAGCTTCAGTATGGCAACACTGTAATTGCGCGTGTTGATAATTTTGAGTACAGTTGTTGCATCGCCATCTGTTATTGATCTGGCGAATTATTTTTGAAGCTGTGTTTATAGCCATTATTTTATTATTTTACTTCGTTGACGTTTTTAGTGCTATTTATCAACGAAGGACGGTGCTGCGATAGATATTAGTTATAAATAGAAAATAATAAATATCTGAAAAAAATGTTGTTCTGCCTGAGCTGAGAATCGAACCCAGGCTTGCTGGCTAGTAGTCCAACGCGCTAACCACGTGCCAGCAATAGTTGCTCAGAAAAATTGCTAAGCAATTATTGCTTAAAAAATTTTGACGTTATATCAGTTGCGGACACTTAAATATCAAAATATCGGTCAAAAAGCCCTTAAAGTATATTTACATTATTGATCCTTGATCGATTCTAAGACATTCTCTAAATGTTCGTGCGTCCGTTTGTATAAAACAATCTGCAGTCCAAAATAAAAAAGCTAGACTCCTGCAGATTGACACGAATTTGTCTTATGGTCATAGGTGGGCTAAGGTCGTAAATGGGAAAAATCGGTCCAGGTGGAAAAACGTTTCCCCTTAAAAACTAAGCCAACCTTTGAAAACGAAATTTTTTAATGATTTTTTTGTTCAAGAAATGAAACAGTTTTCAGTCCGCCTCCTTTTGTAGGCGTGGATAAAAAAAAAAATAATTTTAATAATGATAAAATGGTTTTAATATTAATATAATTGTAAAATTAACTTGCCAACATTTATCGCGTGGGGAAGTGTCCCCCAATATGGGGATATTAAAAGATATTAAATAACAATTTTCAGATTTGGGAATAGAGATTCTCCAGAACAATTTTTAATTTAAAAAATTTTAAAGCGTTGTTTTTCGACATGTAAGACATGAAGAAAATTAAGACTTTAATGGTCCAAATATGCATGTTCTTCATTTATTATTTTTGGCCATTGACAACATCGACTTTAAAAATTTTTATTACCAAATACAAGGTAATAAAAATTTTTAAAGTCGATGATGTCAATGGCCAAAAATGTGGATAAAATTATAAAAAATGTTTGAACTTTATTGAGGCAAAATTACACAAAAATTACACAAAAAATATCATTATCCAAAAATTATCCAAGGATTTTGAAATTGTCCGACTTTTGGATAATTATCCAGAAAGTGGCAACACTGATAATTATCCAAAAATGGTATAACTTGAAATTTTTTGGATAATCTTTGGATAATTTTACCATTTAAAGTTTTTTTCATTTGGCGATTTTTTTTTTTGTACTTATATTAGTGTTTGGGGTCCGGGAATTCCCGGGTCGGATTTCCCGGGAATTCCCGGGAAAAGACTGACGGGAATTCCCGGGATTTTTTTTTTAATTTTTACCGGGAAATCCGGAAATTTTATAAAATAAACCATTTTACATAAAAAACGTTTATTTTAATTTAATTTGCTATTTTTTGTAGTTTTTCTGTTTGAAAGAACAGTGCAAATATGTGTTCATAGGAAAACTGACCAAGTGTGAAAAGTATGACAATATCATGAAAAAACTTAACAAGTCAAGAAATACACATCGGTTAATGATAATTTTGCTAAGATAAAAAATATAAAAATTTCGAACCTAGAAGTTACATTTCCAGAACAAATATTAAAAGTATTAGTTTTGGCTCGAATAATGCATTTTTAATAGTTTTTTGCGATTTTTGGCTACTTTTTGCGATTTTTTGTGGGGAAAAAAGTTGCAATACTTTTTTTGTTTTGTTATATTGTATTTCAGGATTTTTAACTTTTATTTTTTGATTTTTTATGTTTTAATTACTTGTATAAAAAAAAAAAAAAAAAACTGTTTTTAATAAAAAGTTGGTCAAATTTTAATGTTTTTTATGATTTATATTAATAAAGAAAATTTCCCGGGATTCCCGGGAAATAAATTATTTTTTTCCCGTTTCCCGGAAAATTGAAAAGTCCGGGAATTCCCAAACACTAACTTATATACATCAGTTTTTCATGCGAAAACAAATTTTTTTTTTCACATATCTCGTAAGCCATAAAAAAATGGAATAAATAATTTTCCGATGTTCTGAAGAGTTTTTTATTATATTTATGGAATATTTTATCTGAAGATTACTTAACTGAATTTCACACAGTTTGACTGCTATGGGCCAAATATGGTGAAAAAAGATCACCAAATTAAAATTTTTCAACATTCTAGCAATTTTGAGGAACTAGATACAGTTGTGCCAAAGACAGGAAATCTAAATTACAATTGCAGACAGAAAATTCTATAAGTTACTAAATGTTAGTTGTTTGTATATTTAGTTGTTTGTATATATGTTACTAACAAGGGAAGTCTCCCTGGTGTCACCCGCGGATCTTTATGGAATTAGTTTTATTTTGTAGAGCAGAAAAAATAAAGGGACACGTATTTTTTTAGCAGCCCAAATTCATATTTAGGAGGTAAAAAGGAGGGGGAAGACAAGGCCATTTTTCAGTTTTTTTCGTTTATCTCCTATATTATCCAAAGAAACCAGGTCATGTTAGATACCAAACGAAAGGTCTTTGGAAAACCTATCTACCTGTGCTAAGAACGTGTCCAAACATGCACAACTCTTTGACATATTGAGTAAAATACCAAAATTTTAGGACATTTTTGTTAATAAATCGAAAAAGTTTAACTTCTTTCGCCCGTTGTTAGCACCACGAGATAGGTATTTATAATCTGATACCACACATGCCTATTATTAATTTTGTTTAAATAGGTGTGAATGGTAAAAAACTGAAAAAGGTCAATTTCCCCCCATACAAATCGACCCCTCTTAAAAATGAGTTTGGGCCGCTAAAAAAAATACGTGTCGAATTAATTTTCGTTCTTAACAACATATCCAAATTTCATGAAGATCGGAGGGTGACACCAGGGAGACTTCCCTTGTAAGTGTAAGTTGCTTGTATATTTAACAATAGTTAATTGTTTTCAACTACAAAGTCAGTTGTTATAGCCTACACCACTCTGTGGTACTGGATATAATGAGTTTGTGCTAATGTTTATAACTACCCGAAATATTGGTCCTAGACCCACCTTTAAGTATACCGATCGACTTAGAATTACTTTTTGAGTCGATTTATACCACAAATAACCGTATTACAATAGATATCGTTGTGAAATTTAACAGGTTATAAAATTTTGAATGCACAAACCATCATACCAAATTTCACAGGATTCGAATCAGTCCGTCTGGTAGTCCCCATACAAACCAGGGCAAGAATTTTAGAAAAATGTTCAGTTACAAATAATCTATTCCAGAACGCATTGTGTTATCCTGCAATTTTTTCTACTTAACATTCCAGAACCGATGATTTTTGTTTAAAACTGTCACGAAAGCAATCGTTTTTTTTTTTTTTTGAAAATTTTGTTGTGAATACCAAAAAAAATTTCCTGAGATTAAAGTTTTTCAAGTTTCTCCAAAGCAATCGTTTTTTAAAACAAGAAGTTTATTTGAAGTTGTTTTACCATTGAAAAGTTTGCTGTGAATAACATGGAATATATTCTAGAATCAAATCTAGTAAAAAATTTCTAATATATTTATATAAATTTGATACAATGGGTGGTATGAATAAAAGTTAGCATTTACTTTTTACTATTTACTTTTAGGAAAGTAATTTCTTAAAGTATTTACTTAATTTTACATGAATAAAAATAAACTTACCCGAAAATTCGGCTAAGTATTTTCTAGCAATCAGAAATGTCAATAACAAAAAATAAACAAAAATAAATTATCTAATATATATATTTTATTTTCAAAACATTAAAATCAAATTGTTTTTGTGTAAATTTTGTAGTTAATTTGGGTCATAAAATTATAATATGCAGGGCCAAACTGTTTGTTTTAGCTTTGGAAAAGCCTAACTGCATTAATTAAATAACATGATTTTGCACCCTACTTAAGTCATATAATTTTTTTGATCAGGTAAGTGTTACTTTAAGTTTTGGTGATTCTGGATAATATTATTATACACAATTGTAAACCAAATGTGCTTCTTGTCCAGAAAGCTTAATTCACATTAGCAAAAATACAAAAAACTGAAAATTATACTTTGTTTAATCTGCAGATGGACGATAATGTTACTATTTGGAACAGCAAGGACTGTTAGTAAATGAATTGACGAAACAAAACATTCATCCTTGCGGAGCTTTCATCTTGCTGTGTATCGGCATCCAAATACGGAAGTGAAGATAATTTCCAAAGGGTTAACATCAAGCTTTCAAAATATAAATTTCTTTAAGCCTGATTGACAGTTTTCTATAGAAAGTTAAGCTTTTAGGACATTTTTCTTGTAAAAAAGTCTTAGATTCTTAGACATTTTTCTTGTAGAAAAAGTCTCAGATTCTAACACATTTTTGTTATAGAAAAAGTCGAAGATTCAGAGTCATTTTTCTTCTAGAAAAAGTCACATATTCTGAGACATTCTCTTATAGAAAAGTCGCAGATTCTAAGACATTTTTCTTTAAGAAGAAGTCGCGATTCAGAGACATTTTTCTTGTAGAAGAAGTCGCAGATTTTAAAAACATTTTTTTACAGAAAATTTCTGAGACATTTTTCTTTTCGAAAAAGTCATAAATTTTGGGCCTTTTTATAGAAGAAGTCGCAGATTTAGAGACATTTTTCTTACAAAACATGTTGCAGATTCTGAGACATTTTTCTTTTGAAAAAAAAGCTCAGATTCTTTAGAAAAAAAGCTTAGATTTTCTAATAGAAAAAATCGCAGATTCTAATTCATTTTTGTTAAAAAAATGGTAGATTCTGAGACATTTTTCTTATAGAAAAATTCGCAGATTTTGAGACATTTTTTTTTTTACAAAAATTCACAGATTTTGAGACATTTTTATTTTGAGAAGAAATCGCAGATTTTGAAATATTTTTCTTAAAGAAGAAAAGAAGAAAAAAGACGTTTTTCATATAGAAAAAAACACAGATTCTCGGATTTTTTTTTAGAAAAAGTTGCACAAACATTTTTCTCATAGAAAAAGTCGCAGACTCTGTGTAATTTTTCTAATTCTAACACACATGGTTTCTGTTGAAAACTGTCAATTTTAAATCGTAATTGTTTTGAAAAATTAATAAAGAGAAAGCGCTAAAAACTGCATTTTTATTCTTTACTTTGAATTTTTCAATAAAGTTTTTATGAACATATCGCTCATTTACTTGTATAGTGTCATAACGCAAAATGTTTGATTTTACAAAAACCTGTTTAAAGTTTACAATTGAAACTTGGCTTACGTTGCAAAAGGCCCGTGAGTAGAAATTGTTATAATGGCGAATTTTTGACACAATATAAAGTAGGATATAACAAATAATTCTGTATTGTTTACCCAAAAACGACATATTTTGAGTTATGACACTATACAAGTAAATGAGCGATATGTATACTTTAATAAGAAGAAATAAAATTTTAAACTGTTTTGAAATGTGTCCATAAATAGTTTTTTATATCTATAAATTCTTAAGTACAAGAATAATCCTCACCACAACTTATTATTAGTTTGTCTAACCAATTGGATTTAATTATATTGCTTGTGTAGGGTGAAAAAAATTATAGTGAATTTAATGCATTTAATGAATGTTAACATTTAAAATATTCATTTATTTGTTTATGTTTTTTGTTTTTATGTTTATACAATTTAAAAAAAAATCGCTAAATTCTTATTTTCCGCGAAATTTAATATTCTTAGTCTACTCTAGAGCAGTCTAAATTTTTTGGAGCAAATACTTAAATTTTTTATTTTTATTCATATCAAATCAAGTATTTACTTTTTCGTGCTGAGTCTTTGCTTTGTTTATTTTTTTTGGAATACTAAATCAAGTAATTTCTTAAAATCAAAATAATTTAGCAAACCGTATAAGCATTTAGTAAATGCTAGGTTTTATTCATACCACCCAATCTTATATGAGAAAATATGGCTTCGTATAAATTTGTATTAAATTATATGTATCACCTTGGCATCCCGAGTAAAAAAGTTTTGATATTATTATATATTTTTAATAAAATAATATATGTACATATAATTTTATACTGAAAATGGAGGATCCAAAAATATATGATTAAATAATATTTATCGTTTCATTTTTTGGATCTAATTATATCTACTTATATCGAATTTGATCTAATAAGATAAAATCATGTATTTATATTTTCAAATGATACATGGCGCCGTATTACTTTTTTTTTAGTCGGGATGGTTGATCTATTTTATATGTTAAGATAATGCTCCATATATGATTAGATTAGTATTTTGGTTCTTTCCATCAAATTATGTAACAATTGATAATATAAGATTGATTTGATATAATAAGATTTGACCAGTTCCCGAATCAAATTGCATTAATTTTTATATTTTTTTATCTAAAATAATACAATTAGATATTATTTGACACAACATTTACCGTATCAAATTTGATGTATGAGTCAAATATGAGACATTCTGCACCAAATGTCCAGCGAAAAAAAAAACACGAGTACCGTAAACTTCTGAATAGCTTGTATGGATAGCCCTATATGGAACATAGAAAATTGCGTTTTTGGTTTTTCAATTTTTAAAAAACTGGGCTTAGGAGGCGTGGTCAAATATTGAGTTGCCTTGATTAAATATTTATCACATTTTTTTTTATTATTCATTATTCAAGGGGTGATCTATCCCTAACGGCCGGCACTGCGATCCTTATGGGTCTTTTGTGCCAAGATCTATTAATCTAATTCAAACTCTGTTCAATGTTCCTAATGAACATTATAGCAGAGGATGGAGAAGCTAGCCTTATATCCTCAGAATTAAGCAATTCCTTGTCTAAGAACCGTCTTCTGATCCTACATATTGCGATGCATACACATAATATGTGTTGCGTTGTCTCCACTTCCTCAAGACAAAGTCGACACAAAGACGATGCACAAAGGTTTAAATTATGCAAGTGATAATTTACCTTATAATGCCCGGTGAGAAAACCTGTCAGTAACGTAATGTCACTTTTGGTGTGATTAAGTATACTTCCATATGATAATGGAGCGATTAGTGCCTTGGATTGTCGTAGACCTCCTGAATTTTCCCACAAGTTTAAGAAGTCGGTTCTTTCCAAACCCCTAATCATGTTCGAGAATGTGGACCAGTTTACCCCACAATAGGGTTCGGGTCCGGTCATAGGAGTAGCGGAGGCATTTCTAGCAAGCTCATCCGCTATCTCATTACCCTCAAAACCTCTATGACCAGGGATCCAAAATAGAGTAATGTTGTTTCTCCCGGCCAGCTGCTGAAGGGTATCAAAACATTCCAGTGTCATTTTGGATTTGAATTCCCAAGAAGACAGCGCTTGAAGTGCTGCCTGGCTATCAGAGAAGATTGAAATATGAGTACCCTTCATACCCTTTGCAATATTAAGTCTAGCGCATATTGTAATAGCCTGAATTTCAGCCTGAAAAACTGTAGGCCACCTACCCATTGGTTCGGAGATCCGCGTGTTTGGACCGTAGACATTGGCGTAGATAGCCCTGTCTGGGGGGGCTTAGCCCCCCCCCCCCCCAGAATTTTAATCATTCACAATTTTTTTTTTAATAATTTAATGATTTCATTAATTTTTGCAACAATACATAATAATATGAAATGAGTCTTTGAGTCTTGATTATTCAATGAGTCTTAAGGACTCGTAATGATTATTATATAAGATCTAATAGTTTTTCCCATTGAAAAATAGTCTGAATTATTGAAAAAAGTTTTTATATGAATCTGATGTTTTTTTCAGTAATAAAAAATTTACCGAATCTTAGGGGTTTACCTTCAGGAAAACATTTTAACTTCTTTGATTTAAAAAAGTTTTTAAATTCTAAGGGGTTTTTTATAGACAAAAGTTATTGAAAGAAAGAATCTGAGAATTTTGACTAATAATCATCAACTTTTGCAATCATCAGAACTTTTTCTTGAAAAAAATCATAGTAATCTAATGATTTTACTATAGGAAAAACATTAAAAATCTTTCATTCTCAAAACATATCTGGGAGTTCTAAATTTCCGAAAAATCTTCAGAATCAAAATTAAAAAAAAAAAAAATATGAATTTTTAACCGCTTTCGGGAGGCATTAGTTTCTAGGAGACCTAGACCCATGTTAAAGGGAACGCTTCAGGAATAGGTCTGGGTTTTTCTATTAAAAAAAAAAATACCAAAAAAATTAAAAAAATCTAGGGGGGCTTTAGCCCCCCCAGAAATGTTGGCTTCCTACGCCAATGACCGTAGACACAAGCGCCCACTCCAGAGGACATTTTGGATCCGTCAGTATACCAGTTTAGGCTTCTAGTATCCACATATGGACCACCTTCATCCCACTCTGGTCTACTCGGTATCACGATCTCAAATTTCCTTCCAAAGCGAAGCACAGTGTTTATTCTATCCGTCGGCATATCTAGGTTTTCCCTAATTCCTATTGAAGAAAGAATATTGGAGTGACCGCTCAAGTTGCGGGGGTCAGAGTAATCGATATTCATTCTACGCGCAGCCATAGTTGCCGTAGATCTAATAAATATGTCGAGAGGTGTGAGACCCAAATTGGCTTCTTGGGCCAAAGTTGGACAGGTTCTCATAGCACCCGTGATTAGAGTGCAGGCCAGACGCTGTACCCTGCCTAGTCTTACGGTGGCATCCCCCTGTATTGTGATGCGGTTATTTCCCTGCTCTCTAGCATGTTCTTAATCCATCTACATGTACCCTGATCTACACCTCCACACCGAAGTGCAGATTCAATGGAGTCATAACCAGTATTATCAAAAGCTCCCTCAATATCCAGAAAGGCACAAAGAGCTATTTCCTTGCCCTTATGGGCTTTTTCTATAACTGTCACCAGATGATGTAAAGCCGAATCAGTAGATTTGCCTTTTGCATATGCATACTGATACCTGTGTAAAGGATATTGATCCAAGTATGTGGATCTTTAGTGAAGATCCAGTAATCTTTCCATAGTCTTCAGTAGGAAGGATGTAAGACTTATGGGTCTATGCGATTTTGGCAATTCAGCCGGTCTATTTCCAGCTTTAGGTATGAAAACAACATTTACCTTCCTCCAAAGAGAAGGGATGTGTCTAAATATGAAGCCGGATCTAAAAACAGATACTAATGTATCTAAAAGAAAGTCTAACCCATTCTGCAAAAGAGCGGGGAAGATTTCGTCCCCCCCAGGGGAATTAAACGGATCAAAGGACTTAATGGCCCATTTAACCTTATCCGGGTCGAAGATGACGCCTGAAAGATTAGATGTTCTCCTACAAAATCTTATGGGGTCGTGTATAATATTATTTCCTGAAGGATCACAAATGATCGAATCAGGAAAGTGAATATGTAATAACAACTCCAAAGTCTCCTTTCGGTCCTTGGTATATATACCGTTATTTCCCCTTAAAAGACCCATTTCGTTCCCAGTACGTTTGGCCTCACTAAAAAGTTTTCTAACTTTCTTCCGCATATCATCAAGAGCACCACTCCACCATGGGACCTTACGTCGTACCTTTTGTTGACGTATTGTGCTGCTTTCATGATACGAGGATTTAATCACTTGATCAAGCTGTCCTGCTGCCACTTCTAGGTACCCTATGGAACCAATATCGGTGATCAGCAGGTCAGCTTTAGAAGCGATAGATTCGCTATAAGAAATCCAGTTAGTATTTTTCCTTGATATAAACTCTTGAGTGAGTGACAGATTGCCCGGAATGTCAAATCGAATGTGCTGATGATCAGACATTGAGACTTCATCTGACATATGGATATGAAAGGACTAGCTAAAGTGAGATCTAATACCTCCCCCCCATATGGTATGATGTGCGTTGGCATCACACCCAATTATAAACTGAAAGTTGTTTTTCTGACAATAACTTACCAGCTTTGTGACCTCCACCGGAGGTATCTGTCCCTCACCTGCAAAGTATGCTGAGGCACGGACTACTTCCCTCGTTCCCTTCTCCGTTGGAACCTCAATAATGGCCGACACCAAATCCCTCTGGATGAATTCTGGAATGGGGAGAAAATTTATGTGTTTATCTATTAAGATCGCCGTTCTTGGCGGAACATCGATACAATCGCTACGATGATAAATCAATTTACCTGATTCATGTTGAAGGCCCATTATCTTACCCTTGACAGCCCATGGTTCTTGGAGTAGAGCCATGGCTATCTGTTCGCAGGCGAAGGTCTTGCACAATGTAGCCGACGCTCCTTTAGCGTGGTGCAAGTTCGCCTGCTTGCCGCTAACTTTTGTAACCGCGCTCTCCGTGGCCCCTTTTGTCTATGGTTGTTCTGTGGGGGGCGTTCCTTTTGGAGCTTTTTAGCTTCTACCGGTGGTAGCGTAGAAGCTGTTGGTTTTTGTTGAGCAGCACGACTGGTGGAAGGACCCTCGTCCATTGGAGCAACTAATGCTTTGCCGCCATCTTCTGCGTTAACGTTTGGCTTTGTTATTTTGCCGGTTGGTGGTTTTTTCTGTTTTTTCTGGTGGCAGAATCACGGTTGTCATTCTTTAACATCAATTTGACTCGACCATACCGGTATGCAATTTTACCATTAAGCTCACATAGCTTAGTCCAAGGCAGGTCATCGACCGCGAAAAGAAGTTGGAGAAGTTGACCCTCATTAGCCCTCTTCACCACCTTCCAGTCTTTGGCCCTGATGCCGTTTTGAACTGCTATCGTTGCAAGAACCTTCTCATTTGAAAAATCGACGCTGTGAGGGAAGTAGCCTCTAACGTAGTGCGAGCGTGGGAAACTAGATTCCTCCACGATCGCCACGCTGAAACCACAAGCGGTCCTCACAGCCTCGATATTCCCAATGAGAAAGTCCGCAGTTTTTCGGTTTGCGCATACGACTATAAGCCATCCCGTTCTCGGAAAGCAGCCATCATACTGGGGCTGGACCTCTTCACCTAGAGCTATCGTTACGTCGATAATCACTTCCTGCAAGACAGCTATCTGTTCAATTGTCAGTGGATTCTTCGACATTTTATCACATTTATCACATTAAAGCGGAATGCACCACAATCTTAAAAATTTACATTCTTATGTTTAGGTTTGTATGGGCTATCGATTAATTTTTTTTTTTTTTTGGAAAATTTTCAGAATTTTCACAACCCGTTCTGAAATTTTCCATTTTTTAGAAAAGTCAATTTATCAAAAATCCGGCCAGTTTTTTTTTTTTTCTTTTTTTTATTGTTTTTTTTTTTTAAGTTTAGATGTTTGTCCATCCACACAAAAAAAATCAGAACCACATTTTTCTTTTTTTTTTCGAGAAAATCGCATTTGAATTTTAAATTTCATAACAATTTTGTAATTTGCTTCTATTTTCTTGTATTAACGTTGCGAATGAGTAATATTCACGCAAGTAATATTACTCATTCGCAACGTTACTACAAGAAAATACAAGCAAATTACAAAATTGTTATGCAAATTTAAAATTCAAATTCGATTTTCTCGAAAAAAACGAAGAACATGTTTCTAAATTTTTTTGTGTGGATGGACAAACATCTAAACTTAAAAAAAAATATTAAAAAAAAAGTGGCCGGATTTTTGATAAATTGACTTTTTTAAAAAATGAAAAATTTCAGAACGGGCTCTGAAAATTTTCATAAAAATTTAAAAAAATTTTAATCGATAGCCCATACAAAACTATATAAGAATGTACATTTTTGAGATTGTGGTGCATTCCGTTTTAATGTGATAAATATTTAATCAATACAACTCGCCACAAATTTTACCATTTTGCCAATATTTGACCACGCCTCCTAAGCCCAGTTTTTGAAAATTAGAAATACCAAAAACGCAATTTTCTTAGCTCCATATAGGGCTATCCAAACAACCTATTCAGAAATTTACGGGACACATGTTTTTCTGTACCGGGACATTTGGTGTGGAATGTCTCATATACGAGTTATTGTTAGCTTTATACATCGATGGCGAGTATTTAAAACTTGCTATCTGCATAATAAAATTTTTTTATGATATCAAAAAGAACTGTTATTTAGAGTTAATTGTAAGAGTTATTATTAATCTTTTTTCCACAATTTAATTCAAAGCAATTGTTTTTAAAATTGTACTTTAAGTTAAAAATTAATTTGGTAAATGACAACTAATTAATTGAACACATTTTTATCGACAAGTCCAGTTTGAAAATATTGCAGAAAACCAGTTTTGTATATTCGCCCTTGATATGGTTTTTTTCAATTTTAACAAATAAAAAAATATAAACTTGAATAATAAAAAATAAGTCAACTGCAAATAGATATATAAAATACATGTTCACAAAAACGGAAATTGAGATGTCACTACATTTAACTCAAAACCACAAATAATATTAAACTTTTCCTTATTTGGAATTTATTTGTATATCTGTAATTCTTTTCATCTGTTGTTGCTTTTAAACTTTAGTTGGTTTTGATATTATAAAATAAAATACCAATAACTGACAATTGCTGTGGCATAAAACAATATTGAACCAGTTAAAGCTTTGAAACAATTGCAAATCATAAAACTATAACACAAGTAAAATTTTATATTCGACTGTAATAATATAATAATAGTTTTGATCACATGACCAATTATTTTTACCTATTCTTTTTATATATTTACAAATAATTTTTAATAAATCCAACCTAACCGAGAACTGTAACAATGACCGTCGCCTCTTTGTAGCGAAAAAACAAAGGGTTCTGGTGGGAGTCGAACCCACGACCCCCTCGTTGAAAGGCTAGCACGCTATCAACTAGCCTATTCGGCAGTACATAATCTTTAAATACCATTCATCAACTCTACTCCCAATGGGAATTAGAAGACGAAAATTGTATTACAATACGCTTTTTTGTTGTTGCAAATATTTGCATTTGCCAATGTTGTACCATATCTGAGGTATTAACCATGGCGTGGTAACCATTTCGTTCAAATTCTGATTAATTTTTATTAAAAATATTAAAACTGTTTTATTCAACCTTTAAAATATTATATTTTGAGTAGGTTTATTCTAGCTCGAGGTCATTATTTCCTTTACTAATTAAAACTATGATATTTTCAAAGAATAATTTTGCAAAAAATTTTCTGTTTTAAATTTATTTATGTTGGCCATTTTTGCAAGACTTTATCGACACGTTTTACCGACGTGTTTTAATTAAAAATTAATCAGAATTTGAACAAAATAGTTAGCTGGCCTTGGTGAATACCCCAAATATGTTATTACACTCGCAAATACAAATATTTCTCTGACCCCCAGGAGTTTATTCGAATTGCCCGCATATCTATATCCAAACCATATTAATTAAATCTATTATTTAATAAAAAAAATTACATTATAAAGTGATACTTTAAGGTTATAACAATCAACAAATCATAAATAACATGTTATTTCATACAATAAACTTGATCTTGTCTGCCTAGATGTCTTAATTACCATGCAGACATTATGCCCCGTTGCACAAATACATAGTGTTGCAAAACTTAGCTTTCTCTGAAAGCAATATCATCTCATTCATATAATCATAACGAGACAAAAGCTAAATAAAAAAAAAAAAAACAAATAACCTTTAATGTGATAAGTGCTGCCATAAACAACTTGTATGTGGATGTACATTAGAGTGGTCAAAAAAAAAAAACTAAAATTTGTAAATCGCGATCTGGACAAGGCTACAAATAAAAAACCTTGTAAAATGTTAAAAAACATTCCTAATCAAAATTACGAACTTTTTTGTAATTGTTCAAGCTTTTTACCAATAAATTTGTAAGCACACAACTTTTTTTACGCGATAAAACTTACAAGCAATCCTCGTGACTTTACTATATTTTTTTTTTGTAAAATTAAAATGGAAATTTGGGCATTTACGACATAATTGTAGGATTACAAAAAGAAACGTAAATTTCAATCAACCAAAACACAATTTTTTTTTTGTTAAAAAAACGAGAAAACATTTTCAAAAATTGGTAAAATGGGATTACGAGACTTTTTCTAATAATTTGTTTAGGATTTTTTCTTCAGTGTACATAATAAAATAAGTTCTGTTCAAAAAACGGCGCTCCACGCCGTTAAAGCTTATCATTCTATTAAAAAATCTTAATATTTACAAAGAGAAAAATAAATTTCCAACTGAATTTTTCAGTTGTATCAACTTAAAATTCGGTTGCTGCTACTAAATTTCGCTGTGGCAGACGAATTTTTTAGTTGTTTCAATTAAAAGACAGTTGAATTAACAAAATTTAGTTGTAACTACCGATAGTTAGTTGTTACAATCTTAATACAAATGCATCAACCGAATTTATGTTGCAACAACTGAATTTCAGTTGGAAATTAGAAAATTTTTTTTCTGTGTGTAATAATAAAATTACATTATTTATTTGTGATTGATAACACAGGTTGACAAAAAATTAACTTTTTCAATTTGCCTGACCTTTGACAACTGACTTATATGGATTTTAGTGTGCTGATTCCAAATCTGTTATCCAATTTTTTCAATCAGCTCACGTTCGCGAGCAAATCGCTGTTAAAGAGTCGAAAAAGGCGTTTTTGACCAACTTTGCTTGGCTATGATTTCCAAAACTAATATTAGAGCCTCAGTTTTAAACACGAACTTAACTTTATTGGAAGCGAGGATTCCAAAACTGGTATTCGCTTTTTTCTGACAGCTTCAGTTTTCGAGTTATTAAAAAGGGCATAAATATTCAGACAAAATTAAAGAGGGCATAAATTTAAAAATTTTATTTTACCGATATCTCCAAAACTAAAGATAACTCAACAAAAGTAAGAGCATTTTTGGAATCAGCGTTTCCAACATACCTAAAATCGTCATTCACTTTTTGGATGTAAGGCAAGTGTTGGTAAATAACAAACATGCCAAAAATAGCCTATTTTCAAAGATTCCTTAGGTTATATCTCAAAAACTAGAGCTGACCCAAAAAAACGATAGCCAGATTTGAAATCAGCGTACCCCAATTACCCAAAATTAGCTATCAGAACCCGGGCAAAAAAAAGTGTTGCCCTGTGTAATTGTAGCAAATTAAAATTCTGAAATATCGCGGCATTCGCGTTTTTTTGCGATATTTGCACAATTGCAGCTCTTTTAGTAGATTTAAAACATCCAATACGTTGCAATTTTCAATTGAATCGTTTTATTCGTTTTAAGATAATTTGAAAAATATGCTTAGAATTTGGAGTTTTTTTAAGTTTTAGCAAATGGAGAATAACTACAAAAGTTTTCAAAGTTCTCAAAGTACAAAAAATCTTAATATTTTGTGAAAAACATTCTGGAAAAGTTTTTTTTTTAAAAAGTGTGCTTTTGGTGCGTTAAATATTTTGAAAAATAATAATCCTAGACCAGTGGTCGGCACCCATTGTACCCAGGTGCATAATGAAATTTGCTATTTGCACGTAGACAACGCGAATGTCAACGAAATTCGCAACTGAGAGCATTAAAAATACAAATATTTTATTTAGTGTCATGGTAGCTGTTAAAAAAACGGGTAGATGAAGCTATGTTTTAGAAAAATTTAAAATGTTCCCTTTTTCTGCCGACCACTGTCCTAGATGGAATTTTCTGAAGAATGTACTTTTTGAAAACCCCGTTGGTACTTTTTTTGTACTTTTTATGTTTTCTGAAATAATGGTCTACAAAAATGAAGTTAAGAAAGTAGTATTCTGGAAAAGTACTTTTTGGAAATTCCGTTTCTAAGAGGGGTAAAAGAGATAAACAAGTGTAATTTTGGTACTTTTTATATATCGTGGAACTATATTCAATTTGAGCTATCTGCTCGGTTGACGAAAATGAGTTTTTGATGGAAAAATGTTCGCTGGCATAAGTGTCATCTATGGTATTAATTTCAGAAGAAAAAAAATATTTTAAGACTATTTTACTGCAAAAATAGCATGAGCTATGTGAAACCTTGTTTTTTTATAAATAAAAATTTGAGCTAACTACAGTATAGTTTACTAGAGTAAACTTTTAAATTTAAATTTTTTGATATATTACTTTTTAGACGGGTTTTCTATCAATAAAAAAATTTCAACTCCTTTCCGCGGGTAAAAATGCGGTTTTTGACCCATATTTCGATGCGGAGCAAAAACGGTTAAACTTTTTGCATATTTTATTTACCCATTCGATTGTACAGCAAACACAAGTGCTATGACATTTTTCGCAAGCTTCATGAAGGTTCCAAATAATGGCGATAAAGCGCGAAAAAATCGATGATTTAAAAAAAAAAACTTAAAAGTATTTTTTTAACACCTGTAATGGAAGGGGTTAAAAAACTGAGAAATATGGTACCAAAATCAAATTTTTATCATAATCCGTTAAAAAGTTATAAAGCTTTAAAGTCTATATTTAATGAGCTATCTGCTTAGGTTGATTAATTTCAAATAAAAAAGGTTCAGCTATCTGCTGTAACTCAGCGAATAATGCGAATTTTTACAAACAAAGCACATATAAAATTTAGTAAAAATTATTAATTAATATTGTAAAAGATCTAATGATAAAACATTTAAAAATACGCGAATGCGACGTTTTTTTTGCTCTCCTGAAAAGTTATGTTTTTTTAGTTAGCTCAAATTGAATATAGTTTAACGATATCCTAAAATAATTATACTAGACTCTTGAAATGAGGAATGTAGGATCCTTGGGCGAAAATACATTCTGAAGAAGTACTTTTTTTAAAAAAAGTGTGCTCTTGGCAAATAATAATCCTAGGCACTTGAAATTTGGAATGTAGGACTCTTTGGAGAAAAAAAATCATTCTTGAAAATATACTTTTGCAAACTCCGTTTATAAATGGGTAAAAATGTGTACTTTTTGCTACGTTTTGTATATCCTGAAATAATGGTCCTAGAAACTTGAAATTTTGAACATTCTAGAATGATTCTCTACAAAAAAAAAAACATCCAATTACATATTGTGTAATTCATAATTTCAATTGGTAAGAGTGGATCAAAAGTCACTTTTTATATTTCTTTAAAGCATGTAATAATAAGAGGAATAACACTTACATAGAACGAATTGAGATGGAACTGGAAATGAAATGAAATATCACGGGTAGAGTTTCCAAATAATCGAGATATTTCATAATCGCGATTACGATTAAAAAAATTGCCGTTAATCGCGATTACGATTAATCGACTTTCTTAAATAATTTGAGTTGCAATAGCTTAGATTTTTTTAAAATCTTTTGAAATTTACATTTTATAACGTATTTTTAAGAACAAAAACTATTATTTTAAAGAAATAAAATTAAATACTTTTAAACTTTCCCAGTAAAAATAATACGAGATTTTGGCACCACAGTCTCTTTTTATACCCTCCAACCACAGTATGGGGGTATACTCACTTTGTCATTCCGTGTGTAACATATCGAAATATCGGTCGGGGACCCCACAAAGTATATATAATATTGATCCATGATAGAATCTAAGACATTCTAGCGATGTCCGTCCGTCCGTCCGTCTGTAGAAATAACGATGCAGTCCAAACGAAAAGAGCTAGACCCCTGAAATTGGGCAAGAATATCTCTTATGTTACTGGTAAGGTTAAGTTCGAAGATGGGCCAAATCGGACCAGGGGGAAAAAAGTTCCCCCTTGAAGAACTAAAACGACTCACGAAAACCACGATATTTTTACGAGTTTTTTTTAATTTTTGCTCAACAAATGTAACATTTGCATGCCATATTATGTTCATAGACCGCGCTTGGACCAAGGGGGTTAGGAAATTCGTTTTTTTGTTTCAGGCCGTCCCCCTTTAGGGGCGTGGTTATTGAAATTAATTAAAAATAACCATAAAAATTTATTATTTAAGCGTAAATATCATAAACAAATAATTTGTAAACATATAAGGCGGGGGAACAGGTGTCCCCCACCAACTCCACCGACCCCCCCAAAAAAAAAGCCCCTGCGATTTTTTTTTTTAATTTTAAACGTGTTGGAGGGTATAAAAGATTCGGCACAGCCGAATTTAACACTCTTACTTGTTTAGTATATCATTGCGCTCGAGCGCCCTTGAGAATTTTTTCTTAAGACTGTTTTTTAAAACTTTTAATTAAAATTCTTTGTTGATAAAATTTTACACTTACTTTAATTTTTGACATCTTCAACATTTTGTAAATGATCAAAAAGATTTTTGGAGAAAAATACTAAATTTTCTTACATCTTTATTGCGCTTAAATAAACTCTACAAGGAGTGCCTTAATCAGCGCTGAAAGATACACTATTTAATAGCTCTTTATCTTTGCTACTAAAGAGTACTCTAAACTGTAACTGATTTGGATTCGCTTTTTGGATCATGATTCCTTTCCAAAAGCTGCTTTAAATTCGAATGACTTTTACGAGAAAAGGAAAGAAGTTAAATGAATCGTGGGCCAACCCGTCAAAAATTTCCGTTCTACTTAACATTCCAGAATCAATGATTTTTTTTTTAATTTGTCCCGAAAGTAATCGTTTTTCTTACTAATTTAGTTTTTTGACAAATAACTTGAATAGAAACTTCAAAATGGGTTTCAAAAAATTTTGGAACTGATTTAAATTCGTTTTAAAAACAGTGTATTTCATAGAAAATTCTTAATCGTTATCGCATGACTTTTTTGTCGATTACGATTAATTAGTGCGATTAATCGCGATTACGATTACGATTTTAATCGTTTTGAAAAATTCTAATCATGGGGAACCAAATGGAATGGAGAAGGAAATGATATGTTATGATAATTTTTTTTTTTTTTTTTTTTGCACGCAATTATTTTTTACTAAATTTTTATACCCTCCACTCAAGTGATAGAGGTTATATATAAGTTTATCATTCCGTTTGTAACACCTCGAAATATTGACCTAGGACCCCATAAAGTATGTATATTCATTAGAGTGTCCCTTATTTTGGAAATGTTGGAAATGTTGAGACGGTACCCCCTCATTTTTTTCCTTTTGACTAAAAAATAACTCAGGAAAAATTTTACGCCCCTACGACCACGCCTTCCCTACGCGACGGGGCCTTAAAAATCATTTTTCCATAAAAACCAAAAAATTTTTTTTTGATTTTCAATTTTTTTTGTTATTAATTATAATATTACTTGGTTAGCTTATTCACGACAAAAAATTTGATTTTGGTGGGATGAGGCTTTCAGTTCTAAAAAATTTTTCAAAAAGAGCTTTTGGGGTCCTACAGTAAAAATTTTTTAAAAAATATTTTTTTTTAGTTTTGACAAGCAACGGTTTTACTTGTAATATTGCTTTTAATGATATATATTCATAAAAAAATATTATTCATATCTGTGACATCTTGATCGTGTATCGAAAAACATCAAAAATTCATTTTTTACCCTTTTTTAGATCACGATAAAGATGTCACAGATAGGAATAATATTTTTTTTATGAAAATATATCGTTAAAAGCAACAATTCAACTAAAACGGTTGCTTGTCAAAACTAAAAAAAAATATTTTTTAAAAAATTTTTACTGTAGGACCCCAAAAGCTCTAAATTTTAATTTCGAAAAATTTTTTAGAACTGAAAGCCTCATCCCACCAAAATCAAATTTTTTGTCGTGAATAAACTAACCAAGTAATATTATAATTAATAACAAAAAAATTAAAAATCAAAAAAAAATTTTTTGTTTTGTGTGGAAAAATGATTTTTAAGGCCCCGTTCTTTAAGGCCCCGTCGCGTAGGGAAGGCGTGGTCGTAGGGGCGTAAAATTTTTCCTGAGTTATTTTTTAGTCAAAAGGAAAAAAATGAGGGGGTACCGTCTCAACATTTCCAACATTTCCGAAATAAGGGACACTCTAATATTCATGATCCTGTATCGATTCTAAGACGATCTAGCGATGTCCGTCCGTCCGTCTGTCCGTTTGTCTGCCTGTCTGTTGAAAACACGCTAACTTTTGGAGGCTCCTCAAGTTTGACATGTATGTTCGGCATTTACCTGGTCAGGTTGGTATTGCAATCCAGCGAAATCGGTCCAGTGCACTGTGGGAAAAATTACCAATCTAGCTTATAAAAAATATTTTTTTTTTTACAAATTTATAAACCTATAGCATATAATAATTCAATGATAGTTGATACTTAAAACTGCATTCAACATTTTTCGATTCATATGTTAGTTATGAAAATATAGGGCTGTAAATGTATGCAATGGATAAGTAGCACGTTCATGAGTGATTTTGGTTTCACGTTTCCCCCAATGTATTATGAAAAGTTTTATTGCTCTATTGAACCTATATTTTTTTTTGATAAAACAAGTCCTAAAGAGTACGTGGACACGATGTATTGTATAGAAAATGATTTTAGTAATACCCCTTGCGAGTAAGTACATAAAAGTATATTTTTGTCAAAATTCCTTAATGTGTAAAGAGATTAGAAAAAAGGACCGCTAAGGTCCGCCAAACTAATTTTTGAATTTGAAACTAGACCTAATGAGGTAAGTCTGGAGAAAAATTTGGGTGCCACAAACTGCTACAAAGTAGAGTTTTAAGGACTTGTTTAAACAAATATTACTTGTGGGCGATATTCAAGTGCTTTCACATATGTAAATGCATTTTTCCTTTTTATACAATTGCAATATACGGCAAAGGAAATATCGGAAATTTAATTAATATTTCTTTATAAGTTGCGTTTCACTAAGCTTAAAGCTACAGTTTTTTTGAAAATGCAAATTACTTATAAAGAATGTTTTGAAGTTTGGCGAAATGCCAATTCAAGTTCACAAAAGATGATTTTTGTGATTAGTCACTTTTTTTCGAAGCTTGTACTAGTCAATGATGAAGGAAGTGAGAAGTGTAAAAAACTTGAAAAAACCTTAAAATTGTTGTGTAGCAGATTACCCAAAAAATGGAGCGAATGCAAACAAACAACACAAGTTTTTGAACGAAATTACAAGGAATGGTTAAACACAAACATTGATTTGTCCTATCGGTGAATAATTAAATCTATCAAATTACATAAATGACACATAGGGCAATTATTTCGGAAAATTTCATACCAATCAGTGTAATTTCCACTAAAACCTTCTTTTTGGTGCACCCTGTAATTAAACAGGGTGTCTACAAATGCAATATATATAAAGAAGACTCTATTCGCTACATTCGCTCCATACATTTCTAACTTCTCAGATCAATAGTTTAAGTGCCAGTTTACAGAAGGCGAACGATACACACGAACGAAAATTTTACATGTATTTTGTTGTTGTTACAATAACAAAATACATGCAAAATTTTCGTTCGTGTGTATCGTTCGCCTTCTGTAAACTGGCACTAAGAGATACGATTTTTTATAAGCTAGATTGGTGATTTTTCCCACTGTGCAGTGGTTCAAAAGGCTCTTATTATAATTATGTATTATAATTTTTTGATTTGTTATATATGGTTTTGATATATTGAATATTTCTAATCAAAAAAAATTTTCTATCACTTAAAAAGGGCATTGGGGAGGGTATTCATAGATTCGGCCAAGTCGAATTTAACTTTTCTATTTGTTTTTTATCAATACTTTTTATCTATTTTTTTTTTTCACTCAAATCGCGACTCCAGTCCTGATCTTTAATATTATCGGCAACGGGCGTGCCAGTATTAACATTATAGTTAAAGCAAGATGTCAATTTAAAGTTAACCAAATTTTTTTGTATGAAAACTCTACACAAATGTATTTGTAAAAGACGTCAAATTGAGCTACCTCTAAACCTTAACGAATTAACCTCAAACTTTGCACAGGGAGCTGTTAGGCACCAAGAATACGGGGTAACGTTGTGGAACTCAAAATTTCAATAAAAGTGTTTTTTGGACCACTCTAATATAAATTCATACATACCAACACTTTAAACATATAATATGAAAGGAGAGAATACGTGAATGAAATACATACAATCAAAGGAAAACCCCAAGTACAACGGAAACCGGATGCGATAAAACAACAGGCAGGCGATTATAACAAAACACTTTCCATGATGCTGGACATACAATAAAGAATGAAATTATTTGTGTGTGTGTGTGTAATGAAAAGAAGTCAGCATCATGTTTAGAAAAGCAATCATCAACAACTACAGCAACAGTAGCATCACTAACAATAAAGAAAAACATAAGAACCGTTAATACAATAACAATAATAACATCACAATAAAACAATAACGGCAGCAATAAGTGTCATTGTTTTAAATTATTTGGTGTTTGTTGTTGTTTTTGGTGTTACAAAAAACATAAAAATAAAATAAATTTTATGAAAATTATAAAGCCACAACAACAAACAATAGCACAACAAAGAATGGCGGCTATCTAAAAAAACATAATGGGTGAATTTATTAAAAAACAAAACAAAAGAACAGATAAAATTATGTTTAAACAAAAACAAATGAAACGTATGAAATCACTGAAGTGTTTTTTATACAATTTTTTTATTTTTTTTTTTTTTAACCGAAATGCCAGGTATTAAAAAAGGGTAATTTTGCACAATTTTAACTTTTTGGTATATTTTTTATTTTAAAGTTGAGACTATCGCGACCGATTTGATACTTTTTAAAATTAAGCAACTGAGTGTGTTACATTCCACGGGTGATCCTTTTAACCTAAAAGTGCGAAAACCATAATTTTATTTTTTGAATAAAAAGTGCTCGATCGAAGATTTTGGGTTTTTTTGCTTAATTTTTCTTAGGCCGGATTACTCAATGTTCCGTTATAAAATAACTCTCCGTTAAATTTAACTTTTTCATACAAATTTTGACATAAGGCTCCGTTAAATCGTCAGTTAGCAGCTAACGTTTCATTGAGTAATCCGCCCTTAGACATCCCAAATACATATTAAAAAAAATATGGTATTAGCAACTTTTGGTTAAAACTGTCTCGGACCACCCGTGAGTAAGGGTTTATTTACTGGTATTGATAACACTCAAATGTAGAGTAATATTTATAGGTTGGGTTGTGTTGGTCATGAGAATCCTGAACTTTATATAACAGATGTTAAATCGATTGCAACTGGGTTTTTAAATAACATGAACCCAAATTACATGGTAAGTTATAATTTTGAAAACTTTATTGGTGGCCCAAACTTCTTTTCTTTTAATGCGGTTACTGAGTGTGACGTTTTCATTGCTGATTTTAAGAATGCTTCTTCAAATACGTGTTCGCTGCTTCTAAAAAAAAAATAATAAACTTTTATTTAGGTTGGTCCACTTTTTAGGGTATTTAATGTTTCTTGTTACTGCTTCATTGCAACATATTACGTTTTTGAAATTTTAAGATTTTGACAAAAAGTAATAAGAAAATAAAAATGGGAAATTTTTCGTATATTATTTTTGGTTAATTTTTTGCAGGGTTGGCAACCGATACCCACCTAGAATAACGGTATTTGGCTATTGTACCGCAACCAATAAAGATATGGACATTATCAAAAGCGATTATGAAAGCTGATGAAATTTCTAATTCTTTAAATGTGTCACTTCGTGCTTCTACCGGTTCGTTTTAGTTATATAGGCCAATACCGTTATAATACCGTTTCAAACGGTATTATAAAGGTATTGGCCTATATTTCGAAAACGAACCGGTAGAAACACGAAGTGACACATTTAAAACACTAGAAATTTCATCAACTTTAATATTCGCTTTTGAAAATGTCCATATCTTAATTGGTTGCGGTACAATAGCCAAATACCCTTATTCTAGGTGGGTATCGGTTGCCAACCCTGATTTTTTGTAATAAACAATCACCTAATGTTTTAATTTCGAAATTTTGCTCAAAAAATGTTGGTTATTTTTATACGAAATATGGCACACATTTGTATGAAAATATTTTTGGAGTATTTTCTTTTTCTTTTTAGGTTTTTAGGTTTTTAGGTTGGGTCGGTGATGAACTGGAGAATAACATTTTGTCTCCATAAATTTTAAGTACACTCAAAAAATTATGTCATTAACTGTTTGTAGTTTATTTAAAAAAATTTACGTTTACACAGACAAAAAAAAGGTAATGTTATCTAAGCTGGCTTAGGTGAATTATTTTTGTATGAAGTTTAAAAGCCACGACTTATTACCTGTATAATTTTACTTTACATTTTCACCTAATGGTCATGTAAGATTTACGAATGAAAATAGGTAACAAGGGTTCAAGTTGAAAAAATGCAGAAGAAAAATTGAATTTCTAAAAATTATAGACATTTCTGGTATTTCCTATACCGGTTTCAAACACCCCAGTTAGTGTCATCTTCATTAGGATTTTAAATGTCGGTTTGTCTTGTTAATGAAAACTGTTTTTTATATATGTGAATATTTATAGTTTCTACAGAATAAATTTTGACAGTTTCCAACACTACAATTCTATTTCTAGCAATCTCAACCTCACCTCATACTTTCTTTCAACTTTTTTGTCTCTTACATTATTTCGCAAGGGTTACCAACATGATCTGGAATTGCAGACACAAATGAAGGAATTTGCATTTTCTGTTTCGGCGACGTGCCTAATGGCGACATATTTTGTCAGTAATTTTATTTGATTTTTTCTGTAAGTTCAGATCGAGCACGGGCTCTAATTATATTTGTTATAAGGGTTCAAGTTGAAAAAATGCAGAAGAAAAATTGAATTTCTAAAAATTATAGACATTTCTGGTATTTCCTATACCGGTTTCAAACACCCCAGTTAGTGTCATCTTCAGTAGGGTAACATTTCGAATTTAATTTTTTTATTTTTTATTGACATTTTCAATTTTAATATTTTGAAAAGGTATGTACAAAAATTAAATTAATTAAAAAAAATAAAATTATGTACATACATATAAAATTTGCATATTAAAATCTTAATACAGTCTGAATACATATTTAATTTGAATTAAACTGGAACTGGCAACGAATTTGAAGAACTGGTCATGGATTATAATTTACATTTGCAAGCTCTTGTAGGTACGAAACAGAAACGCAAAATATCCCTTGAAAATGTGACATAAGAAAAACAAACAAAATTAAATATGGAGACTGGAAATCGTCATTCAAATGATTTATTTAAACCAGGAATCAGTTATAAATATTTGAAGCTTTTTAGAGGTAACAAATTTAACGATTCTTTCTATGTGCTGTCTTTTAATATGCATCATATTTTGGTACCAGTTTCAGCTTACAAGAACGTTTCACGCCCGAAAATGTACCAGCAGATGACCGCTTATTGAATGGTGACATTGTTAAAATGCAAGTTAATTGTAAGGTTATCAAAACAATAGAATTGGAAATTAAATTCCATTTGATCCCCGAAAAGTTAAGACCAACAATACAAACTGGACCAGTTTCAGTTCTGCTACAGAAAAGTCGAATTAATACCCTTGAGAAGAGATAAACCGAAAGAATGGCCACTGCTCCTTGCACTTGCTTTGTAATGAGAATTTTTTATAAAAAAAAATCCTCAGAAATTGAGAATTTTTCTGTAGAAAAATCAATTAGAATCTGAGAATTTTTCAACAAAAAGAATTTCTCAGAATTCTTCTATAGAAAAAATATCTCAGAATCTTAGAATTATTCTATAAAAAAATGTCTCACAATCTGTCACAGAATCTGAGAATTTTTCAATAGAAAAAATGTCTCAGAATCTGAGAAGTTTTCTATAGAAAAAATGTCTCAGAATATGAGAAATTTTCTAATATAAAAAATATCTCAGAATCTGAGAAGTTTTCTGTAGAAAAAATGTCTTAGAATCTAAGAAGTTTTCTATAGAAAAAATGTCCTGAGAAGTTTTCTATATCATTAATTTTTAATGTTTTCGTAAGCTATTTTTTTGGAATTTGTTGAAAAAAAAAACAGAACTATCATTAATTTTTAATATTTTCGTAGGTTATTTTTTCGAATTTGTTGGTAAAAAAGAATGAAAAAAGGTTATTTTTTAATGTTTAATGTTATTTATTTTAGAAAATTTTGTCAACATTAAAAAAAAAATGTTGACGTTTGTTAAAACGAATGAATAATTACTGGGATGGTTTTCAATTGTTTATTCACTGGTTTTAAATGTGTTGTTCATTTGTTTTTGCCTACAAAATATTTTGAGTGTAGTGTCTATAGTTATCCGGTTAAGAGTCCCCGCACAACAATGTCGGGGCGGTTGACTGTTTCGGTCATTTCAGTCAATTCAGTCAATCTTTTATATTTACATTATTTCTTCACTTTTTCTTCACTTTTAATTTTATTATTTTTTATAATATCAATATGATTTTTTCATATTGATTCGCTTTTTTATTTTTTTTTAAGAATTTTATATAGTTTTTTTTAGAAATCACATTTTGTTTGTTTACTTTATCGAAAATAATCGAAATATTTATAAAAATGTGGCAACATTTTCATATCAAAAATTAAAAGAGAGAGAGAGAATCCGGCACAAAACTAAAGCGGTTTTCGGTCTTGCGTTTTTTCTTGCCAAATTTGTATGGAAAAAATGTCACCGATATTGTTGTGCGGGGACTCTAATGTAGATTTGCACGAAACAGGTGGAAAAAGTTACCCTTTGAAAAACTAAAAAAACGTAAGAAACGTAATATTTTACGTTTTTATATCGGAAAATTTTATATAGAAAATGACATTTGTTTTGACGCCTTGTATAAAAAAATAATTTTATTTAAAAATTTATATTATGTTTTTTGGTTTAGGTTGCGGATTTGTTCTGATTTTGTTAAGTTTCTCTGTTTTTTTTTTCTAAGATAAAGAGAAACCCTCTTGAAAATAAAATAAATTATAAATTCTTGAAAAATTTTTATGCAATGTAAAACTCTGTCCAACACAAACTTATTTTAGGAAAGTACTACTAGGCGTGTAATTAACAATGAAATAAAAAATATTAAGTATACGCCATCTACTATTCAATTTTTCCAAAATTGTAGTATACTTTTCGGAGACTTTAGAAAATATTCTTCATGTCGTATGATTAATATTTAAATCTATCAGTTTAATCATGTCGTATGATTAATATTTAAATCTATCAGTTTAACGTTACAAAAACGTACCGTTTTCGGTCCGCTATAGGTGGACTCTATCCGTGTTGACGTAAAAATACGGTACGTAAACGATCCTTTAACTGTACGTATGTAACGCAATATTAATTTATGTACTCCGTTTACTACACTGCATATCGGTCCGTAAATATCGTACTCTCAACGGATTTTGAATCAGATTCGATGTTCCTTATAGTCCACTTTCTAGTCAATAAACGGATTACGTTTTGGGCAGACCGAACAAAAACCGCACCGGAACTTTTTGTTTGTTGGGAGGTAAATTCAAGTACATTCTCGCGATGTCCGTATTGATGTCCGTTCATCTGCCTGTGGAAGACATTACAGGACTAAATAAAAGAGAATGTGTTGGTGTTTTCCTTAGCTAAGCGACATAAACCTGCTTGTTGTTGTATTTTTATGCTTTTAGCTGTGAGTTTTGTTACATTCGTTTTATATACGTGTAAATAGCCGATTGTGTTCGGGTTCTAAGTGCTATGGGTGCCGATCACTGCATAAAAAACCCAATAAGTATTAAAAAAATTACACAAATTTTACGAAATGCTTCAACATTTTTTTTTTTTTTTGATTTATACTTTCTTTTAAAAAAAATTAAAGGGAAGAATGTCTTAAAAAATGCAAGAAAAAATTGCATTTCCTTCACTTTTAAAAAAAGCATTTTTTTTATTGCGTTGGTAGAAAAAAGTGATCGTTTGAATGGAATGCTTTCCAAACTAACGTTTTAAAATTTTTAAAGAAAATAATATTTGCGAAAAATCGCGATTTTTTGAAGATTTAAAAAAACTGAAAATGGATATGTTTTATTTGCATTATTAAGAATGCATGTGTTTTCTGGTGAAAAGAATGCTAAACGATGTGAAACATATTTAACTGAGATAAAGTAAAATATTGTTATACCCTCCACTTAGTGATAGTGGGTATATATAAGTTTGTCATTCCGTTTGTAACTAATCGAAATAAAGTATATATATTATATAGTATATATATTACTGATCAGTGATCGATTTTAGGACATTCTAGCGATGTCCGTCCGTCTGTCCATTCAACGGTCTGTCTGTGGAAATGGCGATTGCGGCCAAAATATTACGGAGAAAACTGAAACTTAACCTATTCACTTGCTGTTGCCCCGAGAAGTTTGGTATTTGGACGATATCGGTTCATCGGTTCAAAAGTTATAAGCGAAATTGTAAGGGTGCTGTGGCTTAGTGGTTAGCGCGTTGGACTACTAGCCAGCAAGCCTGGGTTCGATTCCCGGCTCAGGCAGAACAAAATTTTTTTCAGATATTTATTAGTTTCTATTTATAACTAATATCTATCGCAGCACCCTCCTTCGTTGATAAATAGCACTAAAACGTCAACGAAGTAAAATAATAAAATAATGGCTATTAAACACAGCTTCAAAAATAATTCGCCAGATCAATAACAGATGGCGATGCAACAACTGTACTCAAAATTATCAACACGCGCAATTACAGTGTTGCCATACTGAAGCCCTTCTAACTTTCAAATCTTTCATCTCTCTTCTATCCCTTTCCGAAAGAAACATAACGGTTACATTAGTAATTGATAGGCAGCATTGCCTGAGTGTTGTTTCTTAAAAAAAAAAAAAAAAATGTACGAACATATTTTTACAAAAAATAAAAAAATCGCGGATTTTTTTTTACGAAATATTTTTTTCGCGGAATTTTTTTTAAAAGTGTATCAATACATTCTGCAAGACCGAATTTAACTTTTTTACTTGTTTTTAATTATGATTAATTATGAGCTTTTTAGAAGCCAATGTGACCAACTCCATCAAAGGCTTTTCTTTGTAAAAGTCGACTTTTAACATACATAAAACGTTGTTTTATCCGTACCGCAAACAAAATATTTAAAATGAAACTTAAACCCTCTAACCGGCAGCCCAGCCTCTAGACGGGGTATACAAAGTTGACTCAATATGCATCAAATTATTTTGTTATCCCAATTAAAGATTAATAGGGACTTTCGTTAGACTTTACTTGACCCGTATATGTTGTCACTGTTGTGATCAGACATGCACACTCAAAATATTATTTAAGTAAATTCAATAGAAAATATGTTTGAAACAAGTGAAACGTTATTTAAAAAACGGACTACTTACATTTCATTTAAAGCAAAAACATTTTTTAGTTATTATTAAATGTTAATTAATAACTGTTGAAATCCGTAAAAATAACTTAAAAATCCGTAAAAAGTGACTGACAAGCTTTTACTGTTAAAACGGTTAAAATAACGGAAATTTACATTAATTTTTATTTATTTTCCTAGATATAATTTTAAAAAACTTCGAACCTGAGCAAAATTTTGCATGGAAATTCAATTAATTAACCTGTTATTAATTAATTTTACTTTTTATGAATTTGGACGTTAATATTCAAAAAAAAAAAAATTGGGATTTATTTCATTTCTATTGGGAGTTATTTCGTTGGGAATTCTTTCATTTTTTGGTTGGGACTTATTTCATTTGTCTTGGGACTTATTTCATTTTTTGGTTTGGGAGATATTTCATTTTATTTGGAACTTATTTCATTAGGAGTTATTTCATTGGGACTTATTTCATTGGGAGCTATTTCATGGCGCCGGATGTAACCACTTACTGATATTTTTGGTTTTTGCTGGGATGCTAAAATAAAAAGTATAGAGTTCTGTATTTATAACTGTTGAGCGCAGTTTCTTGTTAACAGATTTTATATAAATAATGTAAATTACAGATTTTTTTCAAAAAATTATTTAAAATTTGTTATATTGCGACAATAAATATAAGCATGTGGTTACTGATACATACTGTGTTTGCATATGATTCAACCCACTGTGCGATGGGCTCCAACTTCCAACTCTAAGCTTGAAAATACGTAAGTTATGACCGTTTCAAATTTGATGGCAATCAATTTAGTAAACTCAAAAAAAAAACCTGTAAAACGATAGGAAATGTCTGTAACTTTTGTTTATTGCTACCTCCTATTTGATGAGAATTCCTAGTAATTTTACAAGATTTTTACCAATAATTTTGTAACTTTGCAAGTTTTTTACCAATAAAATTCTAAATTTACAATTTTTCGAGGCGATAAAACTTACAAGGAGGTTTCGTGACTTTTCTAGTTTTTTTGCTACCTCCTATTTTACAAGAATTTCTAGTAAAAATTACGAGCTTTATGTAATTTTAAAAGCTTTTTACCAATTAAGTTGCAAATTTACAACTTTTTTGGTGCAATAAAACTTACAAGGAATTCTCGTGAATTTACTAGATTTTTTTTTTGTAAAAAAAAAAATTTTAAAATTGCCAAAAAAAATTGTAAAATTACAAAAAAAAAAAAAATGCAAATTTCAATTGAAAATTTTGTATTAAAAAACAAGGAAAACTGTCAAATATTGATAAAATGACAAGGTTTATTTTTTTGTGTACTTACTGAAAAGCTGAATTATTTCCAAAAAATCAGTTATTTTTCCGACTGTGTGGTGGACAGTGTTACGAACACTTATTCGTTACTTGGAAAATAAATATAGATCAGAGCCTTTATGTGTTGACGCTGCAAAATTGAAAGATTGTTGCACGGGTTATAGATTTGCAAAAACAAATAGAAACCTAAAAAAAAATCCGCAATCTCCAAATGGGTATAAAAAAAGAAATAAAACGTCTATATCACAACAATCATATATCTTACGTATGCCAATTGTGATCAGTGGCGTATACAGGGCCCGCCCCCCCCCATATAATTTCACAAATTTCAGGATTTGGTATCAAATAACAAGTACAATATTAAAAAACAAATTCCAAAAACAAGAATCTAAAATTTTTGGATGAAAAATATTTTGAAATTGAAAATTTTTCTGTTAAAATAATCTCAAAATCTGAAAATTTGTTCTTAGAATTAAAAATTTTTCAACTTAACATTCAAATGAAAAAAAATCTTATAACCTGAAGTTTTATGTACACATAAAATGGACTTAGTTGTAGGTAAATTGTAGTCAAATCTTAAAATGCGACTTTGTCTTTTAGAAAAATGTGTCGGAACGAGACTATTTCATAAAAAAATGTCTCAAAATCTTACACTTTTCTAAAAAAAATTCTCAAAATCTACAACTTTCTATAAGAAAAATGTCTGAGAATCTAAGACTTTTTCTATAGGAATAATATCTTAAAATATTGGCAATTTTCTCAGAATCTAAGACTTTTTCTATAGGAAAAATGTCTAAGAATCTGAGACTTTTTTTAAAAAAAAATTCTCAGAATCTGAGGCTTTTCTATATAAAAAATGTTTTAGAATCTGAGAACTTTCCATAGGAATAATGTCTCTGAATCCGAAGAATGTCTCAAAAGCTGAGATTTTTTCTAAAAAAACTTTCTTAGAATCTGAGGCTTTGCTATATAAAAAATGTTTTAGAATCTGTGAACTTTCTATTGGAATAATGTCTCTGAATCTGAGAATTTTTCTTACAATCTAGAAAAAATGTCTCAGAATCTTATACTTTTTTTACAAAAATGTCTCAGAATCAACAAATTTTTCTCAAGGAAAATTATCTCAAAATCTAAGATTTTGTGTATAGGAAAAATGTCTCAGAGACACAAGCTGGGACTTTTTGTATAGAAAAATGCTATAAATCTAAGACTTTTTCAATTGTAAAAATATATTTTTCTATAAGAATAATGTCTCAGAATCTGAGTATTTTTCTATGGAAAAAATATTTCAGAATCTGAGACTTTTTTTTAGGAAAAATGTCTCAGAATCTGAGGCTTTTTTTATGAAAAATGTTTCAGAATCTGCCAATTTCCTATAGGCAAAATGTCGCAGAATCTGAGACTTGTTCTATAGCAAGATGTCTAAGAATTTGAGACTTTTTCTATAGGAAAAGTGTTTAAGCATCTGAGACTTTTTCGATTGGAAAAATGTCTCAGAATCTAAGAAATTTTCTGTAGAAAAAATGTCTGAGAATCTGAGACATTTTCTATAGGAAAATGTCAAAGAATCTGAGATTTTTTCGATAGGAAAAATGTTGAAGAATCTGTGACGATTTGTATATAAATCTGAGATTTTCTATTGGAAAAATGTCTCAGAATTAGAAACTTTTTCTATAGGAAAAATCTTAGACTTTTTCTATAGGAAAATTATCTCATAATCCGAGAGTTTTTCTTTAGGAAAAAGATTTTAGAATCTAAGACTTTTTTATACTGTTTTCTTTTTAAAAAGATCTTAGAATCTGAATTATTTTTCTGATATGTTTTAGAATCTCGGATTCTGGGAAAATGTCTTACAATCGGAGTCTTTTCTTTTGAAAAAGTATATTATGAATATGTTTATTAGAGTTAATTTTGAAAATTTGATCGGGTATCATAATTTTTTTGAAGGATTTAGGGGAACTAAAAAGAATAGCGGTATTTTTTTGGAAAAAAATCAGCTCAAAAAAATAATACAATGGTCGTTTTTCAAACTCATAAAAAAAGGTCAAAAAACGCACCACAGAGGGCGGAAATATAAGGGTTTTCCATTTTATATTTAGATTAATGTTTTAAATATGCACAATTAAAGGGCATTTTCAGGTTAACAAAATGGTACCGAATTTTCCGTTCTATCACAACCCATTAAAAAGTTATAAGCTCTCAAAAATGGGCAGAACACGTTTTTTGAGAACATTGACCTCAATTTTCTCGAAAACATGACGTGATAAAAAAATTTGAAAACTAGATTCAGAATCAGCATCGAAATGTTAATCGATAACAAGTTTTATGATCCCAGAATATCATCCAAAAACATCACAAAAAAATGCTCTAAATAATGCACAAAAATGCGTTTTTTTGTGAACTTTGACCTCAATTATTTTAAAAACCTGACCTTACGGATCATTTTGGAAACCAAATTTGGAATCAGCATTGAGAGGAAAATCGAAAACGAGTGTCCAGACCCCTGACCCATCCAAACATTTTTCAAATTTAGGTCAGTGTTTTATAATTTTGCCATTAGAAAAAAAATTGGAAGCCTTATAACTTTTTAATGGGTTGTGATAGAAAGGTGCTTTTTGTACCAATTTTCTTAACAAAAACTGCCTCTTCATGTGCATGATTAAAAATAATTTTAATTAAAAAAAAAAAAATCGATTTTTCCGCCCCCTGCTGTGGGTTATTCGAACTTCAAAAAACTGCTGTTGTATTAATTTTTGCTGTAGAATCGATTGGTGAAATCAGATTTGCAATATATTCAGCGCAAAATCCGCGATTTCAAATGCTTTGAAATCCCAAGGAGAGAAAATTTTCCCAAAAAAATAGCGGCATTCTTTTTAGCTCCCCTAAATCCTTTAAAAAAGGGATGATATCCGATAAACAGATATAGTGACATAGACACCAAACGAACTCTAATGTTTATAGAATCATTTTCTAACGAGCCGAGTAAAAATAATTTAATATGATCTTATATACTTTTATATAGTCATATTATTTCATATATGATCATGTGTGACACTATGTCTTGCAAGATAAATTTTTATAATAAATTTTGATGTGCGATTTTTTTAAGATATCGCCATACATAATTATATGTTGTAACATCTGGTCCCATGCATCATTCCAAATTTCTAAGTGTTTTATATAAAATTTTATATGCCTCCATTATTTTTTAATTTTTCTAAGTTTTTTCCAAGAACATATTTTTATCGAAAATATTTGCAACGTGTTTTATATAAAATTTCATATGACTTCATATTTGTTTATTTTTCTAAGTTTTTTCCAAGCACCACTTTTTTATCACGAATATTTTCTAAGTGTTTTATATAAAATTTTATATGACTCCATCTTTAAAATTTTTTCTAAGTTTTTTTCAATGAAAATTTTTTTATCGCAAATATTTTCTAAGTGTTTTATATAAAATTATATATGACTCCATTTTTTTAAATTTTTCAAATTTTTTTTTTAAATTTTTCCAAGGACAAACTTTTGATGAGAATATTTTCTAAGTGGTTTATATAAAATTTACCATGAAATTTTTCTAAGTTTTTTTTTTCAAGAACAACTAATTTTTATTATTTTAATTTTTCAACTTTTTATTAAAAACAAAAAGAAAAACATCCGATTTATAAAATTGTATACATTTTAATATAATTGGATATAATTTTATATCATTGGATTAGACCAAAACTCGTATCGAAGTCGATATAAAGTTATAAAAACTAATATTATTATATAATATTCGATCAAATCTTATGAAACCATTTTTCGTATAAGATTATATCAAAATAAACACGAACCCATATTAAATTATATATTGCGTCATATCATTTTTTTTACTCGGGGAGACTTTTTCCTGGAAATTGTCATAGAATCTTAGACTTTTCTTTGAAAAAAAAATCAGATTCTGATAATCTTCTTTGTAAAAATCTTCTTTGTAAAAATGTATCAGCATCTGATACAATTAACACTTTAAAAAAAGACTTGTCTCTCAAAAAAATTTAAAATATAAAAAAATTTTTTTTTTTTTTCTTAATTTTAGTATTTTTCAAGCTAATTTTTTTCCCTCAACAGTTTTAAACTTACACAAAAATCAAGAATATGATTGTGTTATATTCAGTTTAAGGAAAAGATAGAGAAAAATTCTGACACATGTGCTGTGATGTAAATTTTTTGTAAAAAAAAAAAATGTAAAAAAATGTTGGGCCCCCACCGAAATAAAATCCTGGATACGCCCCTGCCAACGATATTTTCTTTATTACACTAGTTTACAGAGATTTTGATCTACGACATGCTGTACTCATTTTCCATGTAAAATCTAACGCTGAATCTGAAAATCCACTCCAAAGTTTCAAAAGTATAACAGTTTTCGTCGTGTTAAAAAATTGGTTTTACTTAAATTAAAATATCACTGGAACCAATTGATGGATTTCATTGTTTTTGGTTTTACATAAAAAACTAATGCAAAATGTCATGGATCGCAAATTTTTTTAAATTTGCAAACTAGTGTTATTAAGAACACCCAAATGATACAATACAGTAGCCATTAAATATTGGATTAGGACATTGTACTTATGTATATATTTTTGTTTGTTACTTCCTGTTCCTTTATAAATAATCAAGTAGTTAACCTTACGAACGAATCCGTCTTTTAAAGCCATCTTAAATTTATATATATTTTTTATTTTAAAAATGACCTGGCTAAAGAGAATATTCAATATATATAAGAAAAAAAATATTGAATATTTAAGCAGTGTGAGTTTATTTGTGCTGCTTTCAAAAGTCAACGTCTGCCAGGATGACTGCCTAAATAAATGTTTTTCTTTCATGGACACATTAACTTTTCTTTTTCAAAGAAACTGAGAAGGGAAAACAACAAAAACAACGAAAAAATCCATGAAATAAACAAACCCCTTAAGCGTTTCATCAAAATATAATAAACAAACAACAAAAACGAAAGAATCTCTGTAAACAGAAAATCTTTTACTTTGACACAGTAATAAGACGGACAACTAAGAAGGACACGGTTGTTATATTGTAATTTTGTAGAAAATGCCAATGGTGATGAAGACGGCGACTAAGACAACGATGTCTATAATGACGGTTGGTAAGGATACTGGCTAAAATGGTGATGTTAAATAAGTGAACATTATGCTTTAATAATTTTGCCTTAAAATAAATGCATACAATTTATATTTTTTAGACGCAACGATTTATATTTGTTTTTCATTTTGTTTGTAACATTAAAAACATAAGTTTTCTAATGCTATTTATTTTATTTATTCTTAATACATGTACCGTTTTTAATAGCATATTAAAATTAAGCAAAATTGGTCAAGTGGAAAACTAAATACACTTTTGTGACGTTTTTTTTTTTTTTTAAGTTGTATAGTTGTAACGTTGCAACGCGTTGTACTATAACTTGTATAGCTTTAATGAAGTTTGTTCTACTATAAAAATAAAAATTGTTCTACTTCCAACATATGAGGCATTCCACACCAAATGTCCCGCTACAGAAAAACCTGTGTCCCATAAATTTCTAAATAGGTTGTTTGGATATATGAAACTAAGAAAATTGCATTTTTTTATTTTTCAAATTTTCAAAAACTGGGTTTAGGAGGCGTGGTCAAATATTGGAAAAATGGTAAAATTTGTGGCAAGTTGCCTTGAATAAATATTTATCACATTAAAACGGAATGCACCACAATGTCAAAAATTTACATTCTTATATAGTTTTTTTTTTTTTTTTTTTTTTTTTTTTATTTATTATTTATTGTGTTTCATTTCTAAATATCAAATTACAAATTTTGAGATTTTACTTAAAAGTATTACAGCAAATAAAAGCTTTTTTTTTTTAAAAATAACAACAGTTCCTTAATTCTAAAAAAGGGAAAAGTATTTTAAAAACCTTTTAAAGTACAGTAAATAAAAATATTAGGTGTTCAAACTGGTTTGTATTCACTCAAAATAACTCTTATGTAAATAAGAGTTAAGAGTAACTAAATTATCAACTCTCTTATCAGCTCAAATTCTGATGATCTGCATCTATTTTCAAATGACATAGTCAAATTTCTCATAACCATATAGAGTGTTTGGTGCAAAAAATGTTCATGTAAATGAACAGTAGAATGTCTAGGGCTTAAGTTGTGTATGATTTTAAGATTCTTGTTCTGTATAACTTGAAGCTTTTTTATGTTGGTGATGGAAGCTTTTTTGTACCAAACTTGACAGCCATAAGAAAGAATTGGTCGAATACAACACTTGTATAAAAGAAGTTTGTTTTTTTCATTCAAATGAGACCTTTTGTTAAGAAGTGGAAAAAGAGCTCTGCCACATCTTATTGCTTTCATTCTCGTACTTTCAACATGTTTTTGAAATGTAAGACTTTTGTCTAGTATGACACCGAGATATTTAATATTGTCACAAAGTGGAATTACATTGCCCTGGACGATGAGCGGTAAGCTTGGTACTCTTTTCGGCGATTTGTTAAAGGGGAATATTATGGCTTGCGTTTTATCGTTATTTATTTTTATTTTCCATTTATCGAAATATTTGGCACTTGCCTCTAAGCATAATTGCATTTTCTTAACGATAGCATTAGATACTTTCCCAGAACATAAAAACGCACTATCATCAGCATAAAATGCTGCCTCATTATTTCTGGCGATTTTGAAGTCCGAGGTGAAAATAGAATAAAGCGTTGGTGATAATACTGACCCTTGTGGAAGGCCTGCTGGAATGCTCTTAGATGTTGAAAAAGCACCGTTGACATTTACAACAAAAGAACGATTTTCAAGAAAATTTTTAATTATTTTTTGTATATATAATGGATACACGAATAGATTCAATTTGTATATTAGCCCATTGTGCCATATTGAATCAAATGCTTTTTCAATATCAAGAAAAACGACTCCAGTACTTCGTCTCATTCTCTTGTTTGTTTCAATTATATTAACAACCCTTTTGATTTGATGAACAGTAGAGTGTTCTCTTCGAAAACCAAACTGCTCTTTGTTTATTACACCATTTGTATCAGTAAAATCCATTAGACGCTTGAGAATTATTTTTTCAAATATTTTGTCTATAACACTTAGAAGGCTGATTGGTCTATAGCTGGATGGTAACTTGGGATCTTTGCCTTGCTTATATATTGGTATTACTTTAGCTTTTTTGAACGTGTTGGGGAAGTAACCAACTTTTAAACAGAAATTATATACTTTACAAAGAATTGTGTACAATTCGTCAGGCATTTTTTTCATAACGAAGGTGTTTATACCGTCAAGGCCAGGAGCTTTGTTTGATTTTAAATGGTGAACAATATCTTTAATTTCGGATAAAACTGTTAATGAATTGTCATCAAAGTCAATCGAGTTGTTTCTATGCAGAGTTTCGATATATTGATTGACTTTTCTATCCATGCATGTGGTATTATTAAGTGAGAGTTTATGATGTTGTTCGAATACAACAGCAATGGCATTGGCTTTACTTTCATTATCACATATTTCTACTTCATCAACTTTAAGGTTTCCCAGATAAGAACGTTTGCCTTTTATAGATTTGGAAACTTTCCAAAAGTTTTTACTGCCTGTGGATAAATTTGCAATAAAATTGGACCAATTAGTATTTCTGTCTCTGTTTAAATGAAAATCAATTAATTTATTCAATTGCTTTAGAGTTCCAGAAAGTGCACTTCTTGTTATTGGGTCAGAACACCTTTGCAATTTGCGTCTAAATGTTCTACGTTGTTTGATTAAGTATTCACTAGTAGCGGATATTTGTCTTTGCCATGGAGTCTGTTGTTTAGTGGGAACTTTTTTATGAGCTCCGTTAACTATTTCCGTTATGTTTTCCAAAACAGTTTCAATGTTAGTGTGATTAATGTCAACAATATTTAAGCCACGCTGGTTTATCTGATTTTTTACCCACTCGTTTATAAAATTCCAATCGGCTAGATGGTATAGAGACGTAAGTTTCATAACGTCAGAAATTTCGCCATAAATTGTACAAGTTAGAGGAACGTGATCTGAGTTTAACCTATCCGGGTGTGTCTCAAGTGTGGACATACTTAAATTGGAGTTTGTTAAAACAATATCAATTGTTGAAGGCTGAGTGTAATTGGTTTTTTGCCCGTATCTCGTAAAATCATTAGGATAATGAATATAATAATTCGACTGCAGCTGATGTTGAAAAAGTACATTACCAGCTGTGTTGTTATTAGAACAGTTCCAACTCATATGATGTGCATTAAAATCACCAAAAATAAAAAAATCTGATGAAATATTAGTTAACTTATCGAGATCCTCCATAAAATGATTATTATAAAAAGGACAGTATGCTGAGGTAAAAATAGTGGGACGTCCATTAATGCTTAAAGTTATTGATATATTTTCAAAAATAGATGTTTTGATTTTGGGTAAAAGTTGATGAGCGATTGAACACCGTATTGCTATAAGAACGCCACCTCCATGAGTTGGTCGGTCATCTCGGTAAACTATGTAATTTGGAATTTGAAATTTATGTTTGCTTTTAAGAAAAGTTTCATTTATAAGTGCGAGGTCAATTTCGGTTTCACGTAGAAAACGTTCAAGTTGAATAATTGAAGAATCGGTAGTTAAGCCTTGGGCATTCCAGTGCATAACATTAAAACATTTTAAAGTATTAGATTTATATAACATGATGAAGCATATTACCTAAAACTCTCATTTTATCGTATTTATTTCTACACTTTTGAAGATCGTCCAGTGCTTGGAAATAAATATCCAATAACTTTTCATTTGATATATTATCACAATCTTCGTCTGACAGGGTATCACCCACGCCCACAGAAAACTCACCCCCTTGCGATTTGGGAACATTTCCACTGATGACGTCAGAGTATCTAGCTCTATTAGTCGAATTTTTGGCTGCGGGTTGTTCATTATTAGAAACATCAACCTCATCCGTAGCAGGATGAGTTATTCTACGTTGAGAGCGACGAGTTCTATTAGAGATTCTATTACGTATCTCAATGTATTCCTTACGGCATGGACACCTTGGGTCATCCGCTCTGTGGTTGATATTTTTCATATTTTTTGCAGAACAGTTGAAACATTTATAGACAACAGGGCCTTCGTTAGAAGTTTTGTTTACGGTACACAGGGAGTAGTCATGCAAGCCAGCGCAAGCCGTACATACATTTGATCGATAACAATTAGCTGAACCGTGTCCGTACATGGAGCATTTGGAGCATTGAGTTGGCCCCTTACTACCTTTATGCGGATTTCTCCAGTGCACGGAAATTCCATAAAAATATCTGATTTTAATAATATCACGCTTGGATATATGTTCTTTATCAAAATCGATCATGTATAATGCATCATCTTTGGTTGATCTTTTAGTAATTACTTCTTTGATGTTTTTTGGGGTTATATTAAAAGAGTTCTTAAATTCTTCAAGTATAGTTTTATTATCTAACCTAGGTAGACCAAATAACATTAATTTAAATGTTTTCTCATCTTTTACTTTATGAGTATAGAACTTATATTTGCTGTCTGTTAGCTTTATTTTTGCTTGGGTATACTGCAACAAAGTATCGGATATAATTTTGGTTCCAATAGACATTCTCTTAAATTTATAACTCCGTCCAATAAGGGTTATCACAGAAGAAAAACTGTGTTCAGGGTCCACAACCAAAGGAGGTATTCTTTCCTTTACTTCTCTATGTACCTCCTCTTCTACAGAGTAAGTTTCCTCATCATCTAAGTCCTCTAAAGGAGCAAATCGATTGTTATTACAACTAGGTGATTTTGAATGCTTGAATTTTGGGTTATTACCCCAAAAGATTTTTCTTTTGTTAGATGTCATTTACTTAATAATACACAGTTTTATTAAAAAATAAAACAACGTGTATAAAAGATAACAACAATAATTGTTAGTCTAATATTTAGACAACCGTTATAAGAAAAAGACTAGTAAACAAGTAGTAAAAAAAACAATTCGACCTGTTTACTACGAAAGCACAAATGATACTTGTCTTATATAGTTTTGTATGGGCTATCGATTAATTTTTTTTTTTTTTGGAAAATTTTCAGAACCCGTTCTGAAATTTTCCATTTTTTAAAAACTCAATTTTTTAAAAATCCGGCCACTTTTTTTTTTTTTTTTTTTCTTCAATTTTTTTAAAAGTTTAGATGTTTGTCCATCCACACAAAAAAAAAAAAAAAAATCAAAATTTTGTAATTTGCTTGTATTTTCTTGTTTTAACGTTGCGAATGAGTAATATTAATTGCATAAATATTCCTCATACGCTCTGTTGAAACAAGAAAATACAAGCAAATAAAAAAAAAGTAGCCGGATTTTTGATAAATTAGATTTTTTAAAAAATGAAAAATTTCAGAACGGGTTCTTAAAAATTTCCAAAAAAAAAAAAAAAAAAAAAAAAAAAAAAAAAAAAAAAAAAAAAAAATTGATCGATAGCCCATACAAAACTATATAAGAATGTAAATTTTTGGGATTGTGGTGCATTCCGTTTTAATGTAATAAATATTTAATTTAATTAAAAAGGCAACTCGCCACAAATTTGACCATTTTTCCAATATTTTACAACGCCTCCTAAGCCCAGTTTTTGAAAATTTTAAAAAACAAAAGCGCAATTTTCTTAGTTCCATATAGGGCTATCCAAACAACATATTCAGAAATTTACGGGACACATGTTTTTCTGTAGCGGGACATTTGGTGTGGAATGCCCCATATACAATACACTTAATATTATTATATTAATTATTTACAACTTATTATAATTCTGAAAATCCGAACATGATTTCAGAGATTTCATGAACAATGTTAAACAAACAATTTTACAATTTTTCCAGTTATTCCAATTATTTCTTCGTGTCTTTTTTGCAGGGTATGCAACTCACAAGGGAAGTCTCCATAGTATCACTAGCGGATCTTTATTGAATTTGTGTTATTTTGTTGATCAGAAAAAATAAAGGGAGACGTATTTTTTTTTAGCGGCCCAAATTCATATTTAGGCGTAAATCGTAAAAAACTGAAAAAGGTCAATTTCCCCAAATACAAATTGACCACAACTAAAAATGAGTTTGGGCCGCTAAAAAAAATACGTGTCGAATTAATTTTCGTTGTTAACAAAATATCCAAATTTCATGAAGATCGGAGGGTGAAACCAGGAAGACTTCCCTTGTCAGACGCATGGGTTTTGCATTCATGAAATGACTTTCGCTAAGTTAAGACTTATTGCCAATGGTTTTGAAACCAACTACACAGTGGGACACTCAAAATTTGATTCGCTTTAAACCAAGAAAATCTGAAAGCTACTGATGAGAGAAGAAAAACCCTAACTGGGTTTGGTCCGATTGTCGTTTGAAGTTTTAGGCTTAGAAATTAATTATTAAATATGTAATGCCTACATTTCGAAAACTGTTCAAGATTTTTCTTGAGTGTCTTCGGCAAAGTTTAAGCTCGTAAACTGCCCAACAAGAAACTTGCATTCGTTTATTCAAAAAAATTCGACCTTCATGATCAAAACTTAAGAATGTAAAAAATAAAATGGTATTTTTTTAAATTTATTAGTTTTTGGACATGAAGGTTTAATTTTTTTAATTAAACGTTTGAAAATTTTTTGTAGGGCAGTTTAAGAGCTGCAATACTGCCGAAGACACTCGTGTACATTTGTGAATAGTTTTCGAGATATAGGTATTACAAAAAACGTCCTCTTACTCTAAGCCTAAAACTTCAAACGCCAATTTAAAAAAAACTTAGTCAATCAGACGAAACCCAGGGTTTTTCTTCTCTTATCAGTACCTATCAGTTTCACTCAAAAAAATACGTCAGTAGATTTACTAATTTTTTTTTGCTAATGCTAGTTAGCAAATTTTTAGTTGAGATTAGCATGTTAGCAAAAAATTCTTGTAAACTTCATTTAGCACATTAGCAATTTTAAACAAACTTTGAATTAATTTCTTTTGCTAAATTTGAAATCGAGTTGACAACATTTTTACAACATTTTTTGCTAACATTGGCAAAAATAAATGGTATTTTTTTTTATTTTCAGAAAACTTAAAATGGCGCTATCTCTGAAACTAAGCCAGATAGAGCAAAATTGAGGGCATTTTTGGTTCTTAGAAACTCCATACTTTCGCGGGTCCTCACATGTATGGACCCTAATGGGACCTAACTTTGGATCCCAAAAAGTTAGCATTCCCGAAAATTTTAAAATGCTCATATCTCGGTAAATATTGCCGACACAACAAAAAGTCCAAAAGAATTTTTGAAGCTCTCAACACGTAGAACAAGACCGCAAAATAACCAAAAGCTCTCCGAGTAATATTTTTGAAGTTATCGAGTTTTTTAATTCTCAAGACCCCAGTGATCCCCTAAAATCACGTATCTCAAAAACTAAGGTAGAGCGAAACGGACACAAATTTTGGATCAAAAACTATGACGATTTTTATGGAACCCAACTAGGTCTAGGCCCATCGGGGTCTGGACCTATTGGGTCCGAACCCAATGGGGTCCTCAAATGTGTATGAATTAAGTTAAAAAAAAAATAAAAAATCAGTTAACTAATTATTGGCAAAACATTTTTTCTAATTTTAGCAAAAAAATTGTGGGTTCAAAATCAGCAAATTTTCCTGTAGATTTACAAGCTTTTTTTGCTAACTTTACAGTTTTTTTTTGAGTGTTGTGTTTGGTCTCAAGCGTATTAAAATATTAAGGTTGCAATATGGTGCATAGTCTTATAATTGGGGTTTTTCAACAATTTTTGCTTTCATTACCATTGGTAATTATTTTTTTAATTGAAAAAATTTAATTACCATTAAATGGTAATGATTTTTTTTTCATTATCATTGATATCAACCAATGGAAATGAAATTTCAATGGTAATGAAAAATTCCCATCTATGATTAATTATACAAAAAATCGCCGTTAACAAAAATCCTTTCCTGTGTGGCATTTTCATAGTTTTTATTCTGCCGGAGATTTATGACTTCATTTATATAAAAATAAAACACTTGATTGATATTTTAAAGAAAATTCTATGAATTTAATTTTTTTAGTTAAAAAGAAAGAAATTTTCTATCAAAACGCGCCTAAAAACATGTCGTACACAATTTTATAAATCTAGCGTCGAAGACGAATTGCGGAATATCGAATGTCGACGACGAAGTAAAAACATTTAGTATATGTTTTTGGTCCGTATCATCTCTAACGTATTCAGGAATACCAAAAATTATCTTCGTCGCGTTTTAAACGCGTTTATGACAATAGGAATAGCCCCGAATATTTAAACGTCAAATTTGTATGGAATAATTTATTTATTAGGCTTGCAGCGAAATGTGAAAGCGATTTTTTGTTTTGAAATTGAATATCGTCGGGTCGGAATATTGTCCCACATGGTCTTAAACTGATGTAGAATTTGAGCCGGATAACTTTAACCTATGCCCCTTTGAAGTCAAAGTTCACAAGGTAACAAAAAAATTTCCATACAAGCAAAAAAAATCGATTTTTGATTTTTTTAATTTTTGAAAGTTAGTGAGCTTTATTAGCTTATTAACGACAAAAAAGTTCATTGCGATTAGACTAGTTTTTCAATTCTAAAATGGAATTCGACAAAAAAATTTAAGGCTGGTTCACCCACCTCCAAAAAGTTTTGAAATTTTTTTTTTTTAGTTTTGACAAGCATACACTCAAAATAAATTCTCTGTCCAATCAGCAGAAAAATCTGCTGAAAATACACCCATTTTGAGCCATATGAGAAATCTGCTGATTTTAGCAGACACGGTTTGCTAAATATCTGTCATAAGAGGTGAATAAATATAACAAAAAAAAAAACATACGCCGCCAGCCAGCATCGAACTCGCCTCCTTCCGATTTGAAAGTACACTTCTTAACCACTAGATTACGGAAGCTTATACTTTTATCTGGCGTTTTAGTTATTAAACATGTGTGTTGTTCGACAGCAGAAAAATCTGATTTTAGCAGAAATATCTGCTGATTTTAGCAGAAAAATCTGCTGATTTTAGCAGAACAATCTGCTGATTTCAGCAGATTAATCTGCTGATTTCAGCAGAACAATCTGCTGATTTCAGCAGAGCAATCTGCTGACAATCTGTTCTGCTTTTTTTTTATATAAAAAAATTTCTTGAAAAAATAATGAAATTCAGCAAACAAAATCAGTATAAACATAGTAAAATGTCTATTATTTTCTTAAACTGAATGACAGAGATTTTAGTAAAAATATCCTTCTCAGCAGAACAATCTGCTAAAAGATTGCTAATTTAAATTAAAAGTGGTTTTACAGATTTTTTGACAGAGTTTTTCTTCTAAGTGTATATTAAAGATTTTTTGTCAATCTTAAAATAGGTTTTTTTGGTGATATGTCGAAAACCGTTTAAATTGTTGAAATTTTTGTTCAGCAACTAAAATTTGTAAAACTTTAAGAGTTATAACTTCTGAAGTAAATAACGGATTTTTATAATCAAATTTTTAATTGAAAGCGTACTCTGCTCTGAACGTAAAAGTTAATAAAAAAATTGTGTCCTTGAAAAAATGCATTTTAATTGAAAATGCATTTTTTTAGTGCATTTTCCTCAACTTTAACACCTTTTGATTTGTTTTTAAATTAAAACATCATTAAAGTATGACATTTTAGCTAGAAAAGTCAGTCATCACTTTCATGGGACACAAAGGTCTTACACTCAAAATATTTTGTAAGTAAATTCAGCTGAAAAAACGTTTAAAACAATCATTTTTCCTTTTAAAAAACGGACTACTTATATTTCATTTGAAACAACATACTTTTTCAGTTATTTTTAAACGTTAATAAATGACTAGAAATTCCGTAAAAACAAACGATATTTCAGTTATTTTAACTGTTTACAATTTTTATTTTGTGAAGTAAAAATAAAATTTTTTGAATAACAAACTACAAAAACCGTACTTTAGTAAAATTATACGGTATAATCAGTCACAAATAATTTAACTGATAAAAATATTTTTCCGTAACTTTTGTAGTTTATTGTTTTAACAACTGTATAAATCGTTCAATATTTTATTTTCATTGACAAACAAACGATAAAACGTTTAAAACAACTTTAACTAAAAACTTTTTGAATAACCGTAAATAGTTACTGTAAAACTTTTCGGGGTATATTTTAATTATTTTTTTTTTTTTTAAATTTTCGTAATTTTTTTCCATATAAAAAAACTGACCACCATTTTAGAAAACAAGAGGTATGACCAACGTTTCTATTTACTTGTGACATGCTGATTCCAATGTCGTACTCCGTTTTTCGATGTATGGTACAGTTTTCTTGCAAAATAACACTAAAGATTGGCTAATTTTCAGCCGGTTTTTTAACAAAAAAATGTTCAAAGTTAATGATTTTAAATTTTATGGCATGGAAAACAAAGATATGACTTGTAGCAATATTTCTTATGTAAATTTGATTTAAAGATTTTCATCCTAACACCTTAAATTAATTAAACTGTAAATGGGAATATTTAAATGGCACCATAGATTACACCGCTCTACAAATCTGAGGTTTGTCGCTGCGTTTTGGATGAAACCAAAAAAAGTTGATAGGGTTTGTTGCACCGATTCCAAAACGGTCACTCAAATATTTCTATCACGTCACAATTTTGAGAAAATCGCGGTTAAAGTGTCAAAAAATTGCCATTTTGACCATTTTTGAACGCCTATAAATTAAGGACCTGATGTGCAAATGCCTTGGTATCAAGCTCATTCGAAAGTGTGTAATTTTCTCTTTCCGACAAGATCAAATCTTCTTGGAATTTAATTTTCTAAAATATTAAAAAAATCGTTAGCTACAAGTGCTTTAAATCTAACATTTATGTATGAATTTTTATGGAAATTTGTTAAAAAACACTGTGTAAATAAACTAAATATTGAAAAAATGGAAGGTTTTTGGCTAATGATTTTTTTACCATTTTAGAAAATTAAATTTTTAGAACATTTTATCTTGTTTTTAAGAGAAAATTACAGGCTTTCGAATGAACTTGATACCAAGTCATTTGCATGTCAGGATCTAATTTTATAAGCTTTCAAAAAGGGTAAAAATTGCCCTTTTTCGGCACTTTAACCGCGAATTACTCAAAATCCTGACGTGATAGACAACTTTGGGCTCCGGATTTGGAATCAGCACAACAGACACTATCCAAATCACTAACCAGAATCCAATACGCATTTTCTTGTTGAGCTGTGTTATTTGTGTTCATAATATAAAAAAGTCTAAAGACCCAAGTCAAGATTAGTGGTTTTGTATCGTAATTTCAACCGATATGGTGTATATAACTTTTTGTAATAATTTCTCAATAATTTATAAAATCCCTTTAGTGATTCATTAACTTTTTGCTGTTTCATATGTATGCAGAGAACCATTAAACGAACTCCAAACTGTTGGAGTTTCTTATTGTTTTCAAATTCATAAGTATGAACAATAAAAAACATTTTACAAAATTATCTAAACTTATTTAATAGACTTTAGATGTACGGAAAGTAGAGTAAACCGAAAAAAAAAAATTAAGCAAAATTTCAGAATTTGTTTTCTTCCGTATTTATACCCTAAACCACTCTGTAGTACAGAGTAAAACGATTTAAGTATACCGATCGACTCAGCGTAACTTTTTAAGCTATGTCCGTCAATCTGTCCATGTAAACTGAATCATAAAATTAACACGTAAAAATACAAACACATTTCATTTTTTGTTCTCAAATATTTGTTTTTTAAATACTTTTTTTATACAGGGTGATTCAGTCACGAACCGCCGGATTTTACCAGCGTATTCCTTGGCTCATTTCATGAAAATATATATTCATTACGACCATCCCCCGAAAATGCAAGTGTGCGAAATGGCAGCGGTTTGAAAATTTTCGGATTGGTGGTCGAAGGGTAATAGGGCAAAATTGATAACTTCTGAACCAGGGGTCCGATTTTTTTGTTTTTTGGCTTGTTGGAAAATTCATGGGGAGACCTTTCAGAATCAATTAAAAAAATTAAAATAAAGTGAAATCGTCGAGATACAGAGCTTTAAAAAATAAAATTTGAAAAAAAGACATAAAAATTTGCACATAACCTCAATTTTCTCAGCCAGATGGCAGGTAACTTATATTTTTTTTTTTTCCTTTAAAAGATAGCCCTACGTATTACCTTTCCAAAATGCCCTAAATGAAGCCCATAGGTCTTTCTGCTCTAAAGTTATGACGATTTGACTGAAATGCAAACAATTTTTTTTGGGGTTTGGAGGCGAAATAACAGCACCCATTCATTTGGTTTTGTAAATTAACAAGTTTAAGATTTTATTTTATTAAAATTTTTGGAAGACAAATGGTCATAACTTTGGAACGGTAAGACCTTTGGGCTTCTTATAGGGCATTTTGGAAAGGTAAGAGGTAGGGCTATCTTTTAAGAAAAAAAAAAACATAAGTTACCTGCCATCTGGCTGAGCAAATTGACGTTATGTGCAAATTCTTATGTCTTTTTTTTTAAATTTTATTTTTAAAAGCTATGTATCTCGACGATTTCACTTTATTTTAATTTTTTTATTGATTCTGAAAGGTTAAAATTTAAATCCATTAAAATTTAGAGCGATTGTTTATGAATATAAAAAACATTTATTGGTCGAATTTCAAGAGGATATCTTCAATACTATTGTTAGGGGTATTTAAGTAAAACTTGAAGGGGACATTTACATGGGGGCTATGGGTTAACATGGATTGATTTTGTCAAAATTTAATAGGTTTTGTTCTTGCGATAAAAGAAACTTAAATTTCAGATTTCAGCCAAATCGATTGAAAATTGTGGTCTGTATCGCGTTTATACTGTTTATTTGGACGGCAGATGAACCCTAAAAAACTGAGCAACTTGCGCGAACTTGCACGCCATACTGAAACGTCACAACAAAAATAACCCAAAATAATAAACAAAACAGAAATTGGACGGAATACGGTCGAATTTCAAAAGTTGCAGTCCATGAAACTATAGTTAATATCACAAATGTAAACTCCTATAATGAACTAATAATAAACTAGATACACACGGGCCACAAACATTTATTTTTTAGTTAAAACATACCTTTTACTTTCAATTAAAACTTTTTGGCTCAAAATGTGTAAACAATTGACTTAAAAGTATCAAGAAAAACTCACTGAGTAATTAGGCCCCAAATTCCTTTAATACACTTGCTGCAGAAAATGTATATTTGATAGCTTACAGCTGTGCGAATATTAAGAGCAAAACAAAAGTGAAAACGTTAATTTTCTCTGTAAAGTATAGGTAATCGATACAGCGCAAAACATTTATCAGTTTTAATTTTTTAATTCTGACTAAAACGCCGCTAGATCAGTGATTTCGGCCACAGTGCCCTGGTTCAGAAGTTATCAATTTTGCCCTATTACCCTCCGACCCCCAATCCGAAAATTTTCAAACCGCTGCCATTTCGCACAATTGCATTTTCGGGGGATGGTCGTAATGGATATATTTTCATGAAATGAGCCAAGGAATACGCTGGTAAAATTCGGCGGGTCGTGACTGAATCACCCTGTATAAGAAAGTCTTATTGTAAAAACTCGATAAGTGGGAATTTACACACGGACTTTTTTCCTTGCATGTCTGCTACTGCATTCGAGTTTGTGGACAAAAGAAGTAGAATAAGAGAAGAGAACGAAGAAATTTCAAAGGGAATTGAAAAAAATCAAGGCAAAAAGTCTGTGTGTAAATTCCCACTTAGCAACATTTCATTTTATGGTGGTTTTTGCCTTAAAACTAGAAAATAGAACTTTTGCAGAACTTTTATTCTCAATATACTTGTGCGAAGGGCTAAAGCAAGACTTCCGCCAAAAATCTCTCAATTGAATATCAGCAGAAGGCGAAAAACACGAAAAAATAAAATGTTGCTTATCAAGTTTTTGCAGTAAGCCCTTCATATTATAAAATTAATATTAAAATTAAAAATACTATATTTAAATATAAAAGGCTTTCTGCGCCATTTCCTAATGCGCTAAATGAAGCATACAACATATATTTCTATAAGCTAATATCAACTAAAAATTAACTGAAAGTTAGCTAACTAGCATTAGCAAAAAAAAAAAATGTAAATCTCCTAACGTATTTTTATGAGTGTATCACTTAAAAGGGCACTGTGAAGGGTATCCACGGATTCGGATTTCATCGACAATTTTGATGCCAAAGTGTGCTTACAAGGGAAGTATCTCAACCCTTATGAACCGATTTGCCTGAAACTTAAAATATATTTAAAAGAGACGATTTTAAGGTTAAGGTGTCTCGGCTTATCGGCCATATCAGTGTTTCAAAATTTCGTGGTCCCCTTATGAAACAATGTGGACCTCCGGGAAAATTTCGATAACTCCCGAACTAACTGGAATATCCTCTAGGGCAAAAATACGTGTCGACTTAAATTTAATAAAGATTATTTCGTATTCATATGGACATCGTGGGTCTATGTCTTCATATAAATACCCCCCAAAATTTACACTTTTTCATGAAAAAGGTATTTAACGAAGCCAAACTTTTACAAGGTTATGGCACAGCCCTGCAAAAAAAGTCATTACCACTTCTCAGTGGAGTGCTTTAAAACTATAACAAATGTAATGAAATACAACAAAAATAACAAAAAACACAAGACAAAAACACACAAACAGTTTTTTCTACTCCAGAATACATAGATATTCAGCACTTAACTCATTACCTATCGCGACACCTCCATACAAATGTAAGTAGATATTCAGTAGATAAGAACTACTCCGTGGAAGTAGTTGGAAGTTGTTTGAAAGCTCGGAGTACTTCTTATCTACTGAATATCTACTTACTTTTGTATGGGAGTGTCGCGGAAGGTAATGAGTTAAGTGCTGAATAACAACTTTTTATGGAGTAGAAAAAACTGTTTGTGTGTTTTTTTCTTGTGTTTTTTGTTATTTTTGTTGTATTTCATTACATTTGTTATAGTTTTAAAGCACTCCAAATAGAAGTACTCCGCACTTTTTTTGCTGGGAGTTGGATAGGCATTAAAAAAACATTTCTTCTCATATGTAAACATCATGTTTACATATGAGATCAAAATCAAAAAAACGATTTTTTCGCAAATTTTTGACCCATGTTTTGAACCCCAAAATCCCGGATGTGGCCTATAAGCCGAGACACCCCAACCTTAGAATTGTCTCCTTTATATATATTTTACGTTTCATGCAAATCGGTTCATAAGGGTTGAGATACTTCCCTTGTTAGTACATTTTATTTCAATACATTTTTATTAAATATAGCCGAAATAATAAAAAACAAGTGTAGTGATACCATCCACAATTTCAAAAAGATTATTCAAAAAAACTTTTTTTTAAAGGAAATTGCTTAAAAAAAAAATTTTAAAAAATATTTCCGCAAAAAAAAAATGTTGGTAAAAAAAAAATCCGCGATTTATTTCTTTTTTTGTCAAAAATATGTTCGTACTTGCTTAAATACCATTTGGTGTTCAATTATGTTCACATATGTCAACCAGCAGCCGAATTAAAACATTTTGTATTTTTAGGTTATGTTGAATGTACTAAAATTTTTGAGGTGTCCTTAAATTTTCGTTCATAACTTTTGAACCGCTGCACAGTGGGTTGAAACATATGTAAACTGGGGATTAATTCAGAAAAGTCCTTTATTATAGATATTTATATTTTTTTAGACTAACTATACATTATTTAGTAAAAAAAAAAATGTTTTACAGAAAAAAAAAAAATTATAGAAAATATTTTTTATTAAAAAAGAAAATATAACCTTTTTATAAAAACTGGCTCCTACAGCTCTTTCTGCTCCAATAATGCCCCAAGAGATATCAAATGTTTGACCGACTCCAAATATATTTTCAATCCCAACATTCTTAGAATATACCTACCCTCTATCTTTAACCCTTAAGGTAGTCCCCATACAATTGTTTTTTATTTTTTTTTAAATTTATTTTATGAAATCAGCTCCTCCCGCTCCCAGGGTGCGTCTTAGAGTATTAGTCAATAAGACCGACCCCCATTAATTTTTACCCCCCAACATTTTTTGGAACATACTTTTACCTACCCTCTTTCTTTAACCCTTAAGGTGGTCCCCATACAATTGTTTTTTATTTTTTTTTTTAATTTATTTTATGAAATCAGCTCCTCCCGCTCCCAGGGTGCGTCTTAGAGTATTAGTCAATATGACCGACCCCCATTAATTTTTACCCCTCAACATTTTTTTGAACATAGTTATAAGTACCGTATCTCCACTCGATTTTGCAATTTTTATAAAATCTGCTCCTACAGCTCTAACTGCTCCAAGGGTGCCCCTAGAAATGCAAATGTGTGACCGACCCCCAATATTTTTTTAACCACAACATTTTCTTAGAATATACCTAAGGTGGTCCCCACCAAATTTATTTTTATTTTTTATAAATTTGTTTTATGAAATTAGCTCCTACCACTCCCATGGTGCGTCTTAGAGTGGTATCCACTAAGACCGATCCACATTAATTTTTACCCCCCAATATTTTCTTGGAACATACTCATACCGTATCTCCACTCGATAATGGGCCCCCATACAAAATGCCATTTTTATAAAATCTGCCCCAAGGGTGCCCTTAGAGATGTCGGATATGTGACCGACCCCTAATATTTTTTTAACCCAAAACTTTTTCTTAGCATATACCTACCCTGTATATCCAACTCTTAAGGTGGTCCCCATACACATTTTTTTTTCTAATGAAATCAGTTGCTGCCACTCCATGCTGGCTCCTAGAGGGTGAAATGTGAGATCAACTATCATTATTTTTTCATCTCCAACTTTTTTTTCAACGTACGCACCCCGTTTCTCCTCTAACTAAGGGATCTCCCATAATGCCCTTTCTCATATGTTTTTCAGCTTTTTTTTAGCAACTGGAGTTCTTTCAAAAAAAATTTAATAAGTAAAAAAAACGCGGTGCCTCTGCAAAAGTTTGGTATGGAATATATAAGCTAAAATACTATATTAAAATATCACTTAATAAAATTTGCTGGGTAGCAACAAGAAATTTGTTGAAATTCTGTGTATATATCAAAAATACCCCAAATATGGGGTACTTTTTAAAAAATATTAAAAATATTAAAAATATTTGTAAAACATTTATCTAAAAAACATTAATGCAATTATGTAGCCTAATACCTGAAGTTGATGGTTCCATTTTAATAAAATTACTTTTAGAACGCTTAATAAGAGTTATCAGCACCCAAAATATCTCAATTTTCAGTTTTAGGCACGGCACGAAAAATTTTGAAAAATTATTTGACATTGACAGCTCACTGTTGATAGTGATGTAGAATTTAATTACTTTTCACCCAGTACCACACACGAATGTGTAGGATAAAGTTCAGCTTTTGAATTAGTCCTCACTTTTGGTACATTTCAACCCTCTGTGCGCTGAACCGATATTGCTCAAATGCAATACCAAACTTCTCAGGAGAACTTCCAATAAATATGTTAAGTTTCAGTCATATCCGTGTAGTAACAGACGGACATCGCTAGAATGTCTTAAAATCGATCGGGTATCATGAATATATATATTTTATGGGTCCCAGACCGATAATTGGATGAGTTACAAACGGAATGACAAACTTATATATACCCTCTATCACTAAGTGGAGGGTATAAAAATAAATGACAAAACATCCAAATTTTGAGAAATTTCTTCATAAGTTTTGAACCCGTGGACCTATTTGCCTCATATTCCAACAATTTTATTTGATTACCTTTCCAAGTATTTCAGCTGAAGTTAAGCCATCGCGAAAAACTGTCGTGATCGTATTTCCTACATACCCAAGTTATTGACAGACATCAAAAAAATTCATTTGCTTAAAAAAGTAAAAAACGAATTGGTCTAGAAAAACTGAAACACGAGTATGAAATTTCAGCCCTACTTTGAAAATTTTTTGTCCCAATCATGAGCGCAACCAAAAACTGAATTTTGTCGTACAGTGTAATACTTACTTTCCCTTGAAAAATTCTGAAACAATTTATCCTAAGATGCAATTTATCCTTAATACTTTCCCTTGAATAATTCTGAAACAATTTGTCCTAAGATGCAATTAATCCTTAGGTGATTTCCGTCAACCGGGGTGGATACAGCGAAGGAAATGAGGGAAATACCACATTCCCCATACCGATTTCAAAAAAAAAAAAAATATAAGAAAAGGGAAAAGAAAGAACAGAAAAAGATAAAGGAAGAGCCTGCGTAAATATTTCGAGATCTGATCAGAGATCTGATCAGATACAATAACCACCTCCACCACAGCTACACCCAAAAAGAAAAACGTGGGTATTTAATACTAAAAATTTATCTAAATTTTAGTCCAAAAGGACCTAGTGCAGAAATTGGTAACCAATTCTAAAATTGTTTACTAAAATTCTTGAAAACCAGTAAAAATTACCAATTTTAGTACTTTGAAGTTACTAAAATTAGTAAATTCTTAGTAGATTTTGGTACAAAATCACTTACTTAACCTTTTACTGTAGAATTATTTTGAGTGTACTTTAATCTCGAAGCTTTTCAGTAATTCGAATATTTTTTTCTGAATTTTTCGATAGATTTTTAAATAAAAACCTGAGATTTTTTTAAAAGAAAAAAATATTTTTTTTAGAATTTAAAAGATGTTCATAAGAAAAATTCATTGGATTTAAAAATTTTTTTACAAAAAAGGTTTAGATTCATTTTAAACATTAAAGCGAAGCATTTCGCAAACAAGATTCGAAAACTATGATCTGGGATATAATGCAGGTACACCTTTCATATCATATTCATTTCCATATTATCTAAACGATAAACTTTATAAAAAAATATTTTTTTCAATCCACTCTATTGTTAAAAAAAAAAAAGTTTTTTAAATGTTGAATGATATTGAAGTTTTTATTTGTTTTGTGCTGTAGATGTATGTGTGAATTTGCCCTAAATAACCATAATTTATGCAAATATTTTCAAAACAAATCGATCTTTATCGTTTCAAAAAAAAAGTTATCGTACAAAAACGAAAATTGCGGCTAGCAAGTTGAAATAAAAAACTCTTAAAGAAAATTTCTCACTTAAGTAAAAGTTTTTTGGTTGTTAACAAATTCTGAAAATTTTTTATATAGTACAATGTACTCTGAGTCTTTTTTAACTTTAGCATATAGATTGTGGAATGTTGTAGAACTTGAGGAAATTTAATATTTACTTTATTAGTTTGTTGAAGTGCAAGTAGTTTTTAATGATGCCAATTGCCAGAAAAATATTTTTTTTTTTGCACAGCACAACGTGTATAAGTAGTAAATTGTATTTAAAAGCAAAAAAAAAAAGTAACCTGAAACTAAAACTAGAGAAAATGAGAAAAGTTTTAAAATTTTAGTTTCCGCTTATTTCTTCAAAAGGAATATATAACATACACTTATTATAAATTGCACACTTTCATACTAACATTAAGGCGTCTTTTGCACTTTGCGTATTTTATTTAGGGGAAGGATTCTGCGTCTTGTTATTTAAATTATCTATTTTTCTGTTCTACAAACATTTTCTGCATCAAATTCCACTAGGGGTTGTCAAAAGTTCGTGCGAAAAGTGCAGAATGCTTTAAAACTTAAAAAAATGTAAAGTATTTTGGTGAAACATAATTTAATTAATATGATAACTTAAAATTTTCATTTTTTAAACATTTTTCTTTTATCGAACGAACTTCTGACCTTCTACATTCCCTAGTAAAATTTGATGCAGAAAATGTTTAAAGAACATTTTAACTCTTAAAACGCACGCCTTAATCGTGTTCTATGAGGATATTTGAAAAATGAGTAAAAATGACCCCTAAGAATGGGAAAGGGTTAATATGTTCTAACAAGGGAAGTATCTCAACCCTTATGAACCGATTTGCCTGAAACTTAAAATATATACAAAAGAGACGATTTTAAGGTTGGGGTGTCTCGGCTTATCGGCCATATCAGAGTTTTAAAATTTCGTTGTCCCCTTATGAAACAAAGTGGACCTTCGGGAAAACTTCGATAACTCCCGAACTAATAGGAATATCCTCTAGGGCAAAAATACGTGTCAACTTAAATTTAATAAAGATTATTTCGTATTCATATGGACATCGTAGATCTATGTCTTCATATAAATACCCCCCAAAATTTACACATTTTCGTGAAAAAAGTATTTAAGAAAACCGAACTTTTACAAGGTTATTCCACCGTTGGATAGGCATTAAAAAAACCTTTCTTCTCATATGTAAACATCATATAGTTTCTTCAACAAAAATGGCTGAAAAATCCAAAAAACTTTTTTTTCGCCATTTTTTGACCCATGTTTTTAACCCTTAAATCCCCGATATGGCCGATAAGCCGAGACACCCCAACCTTAGAATTGTCCATTTTATATATATTTTACGTTTCATGCAAATCGGTTCATATGGGTTGAGATACTTCCCTTGTAAGAAAAGAACCCCTAAAAATAGGAGATAGAGGGTTAACATGTTCAAAGAAAACCGCCATACTTAAAACGGAAAAAGGTTTGGGAAACTCTAAAAAAAATTGTTCAGATATTAAAGCGACGTCGGATTGTCCGCCAGTCTGCGGAAATTATGCTACAGTCTAAGCCAAAATGCAATATTTCTGAAGTTAAGCACGAGCATGTCTTGGTCATAGGCAGCATTAGTTTGTACCTTTCACAAAAATTAGTGTAGGTAAAGGATAAAAAACAATAATATGAGCAGTTCGAAAGAAACCCCCTTCGTTATAAGTGCCAACCTACACACATTGCTATTTTAAATGCTTATAATAATATAAAGTTTAAACACGTGAATCTACATTTACAAGGAAAGTACTCCAACCTTTATAAACCGATCTGCCTGAAACTTAAAATATATATAAAATAGATGATTTTAAGGTTGGGGCGTCTCGGTTTATCGGCAATGCCAGTGTTTAAATGTTTCGTTGCCATCTTAAGAAACTCTGAATTTCTGACAACTTCCAAACTAACAAGAATATGGTCTGTAGCTAAAAAACTTAAATTATTTCATATTCATGTGGATATTGTAGGTCTGTGTGTTCACACAAAAAACCCAAAAATTAACACATTTTCGTGAAAAAAGTATTTAACGAATTTAAATTTTTAAAAGCTTATGCTACCTTTAGTTAGGTATTAAAAACGCTTTTCTTTCCATATGAAAACATAATATAGTTTATTACAAATCACAAAAACTTCCTCATTTTGTTTCCCATTTTTTGAATCCCGAAATCTTTGATATGGCAATAGAATTGTCTGTTTTATATATATTTAAAGTTACATGCAAATCGGTTAATAAAGGTTGAAATAATTCCCTTGTTAGCACTTTTGCAAATAACGTAACCAGATGATAAGGAGTTTGATGATGCACACTTTTATTCAGCAGGAGTTAAATTATTAGCAAAATCCTGAAATTGATACGTTTTTAAAGAGGATGCAAGCACTATTTTAGTTCAGCATGCATTCGTTCAACTGTTGCATTAAGATCAAGCCCTACTGATGCTTTAAACGTGATGACAAACCTGCGAGCAATAGATCTCTTCGTCAAATGTCCTGAGATGTGTTGGAAGCCAAGGAACCATGGACATAAGGGTTTCAATTAATTCTAATAATAAACCAAATTTAAACGAGTCATTAGTGGCGAATGATTAATATTGTAATTGCCTTTAAATAACAATCATACGCAACGGTGTCCAGTGGTTTATATTAATAATTGCCTTTAAATAACAATCATACGCAACGGTGTACAGTGGTTTATTTTAATAATTTGGCTATTCAGTAAATAGGTACTGGACCGATTTCAGCAAAATTCATACCAGTCATAGCTGAAGTAATTTTGAGCTTAAGTTTGGAAACTGGACCCTACATGTTCAATAAGGGCACAACCAGGGGCCTTCAAAGTAGGACATGTTTAGTACACAAAAACTTTAAATGCTTTAAAATCACCAACTTTAAATGCGTGTAAAATAAAATCTAGCTCTGACCTAAAAAAAGGCCTTGATGGTTTTGTTATGGTTTCATCCCATTCCGATTCCGAAAGTTCGATTTTGTATCACTGTGTAATTAAATTACAAATTTTCAACAAACCAGATTTTTTTCGAGCTTTAATTTTGTTATTTCAATATGTTATTGTTGGCAACATTTTGAAAAGCAAAAAATATGAATTTCTTCATTATTGTGTCATAAGCTTACAATTTATTCGTTAAATAACTTTATTAAACATTAAATAAAAAATTTATTAAATTTGTGATCAAAATCTAAAAAGTGTTTAATTGAAACAAATTAATAAATCACCTACAATTTTATTATTGATATAACAATTTTTTTCATCGGAGGAGTTTTAATTTAAAAATTAATTAAAACCGTGTTTTTGGTGATTGAAATTCGTTTTCAATTCTTTCTGTGTACAAGCGGTTTTAGTTCACGGTTTAAAGAAAAAGTATTTTTTTTTAAATAATATTTTGTAAAATAGAACATATTATGAAAAAAAAAATCCCCAAAAAAAAAAATTAGCTGATCAACTTTGATCCATGGAAGCATTTCAAAAGCCAGAAAATTTAGATTTTTTTATAAAAAAAATGGATCAAAGTTGATCAGCTAATTTTTTTTTTGGGATTTTTTTTTTCATAATATGTTTTATTTTACAAAATACTATTTAAAAAAAAAATACTTTTTCTTTAAACCGTGAACTAAAACCGCTTGTACACAGAAAGAATTGAAAACGAATTTCAATCACCAAAAACACGGTTTTAATTAATTTTTAAATTAAAACTCCTCCGATGAAAAAAATTGTTATATCAATAATAAAATTGTAGGTGATTTATTAATTTGTTTCAATTAAACACTTTTTAGATTTTGATCACAAATTTAATAAATTTTTTATTTAATGTTTAATAAAGTTATTTAACGAATAAATTGTAAGCTTATGACACAATAATGAAGAAATTCATATTTTTTGCTTTTCAAAATGTTGCCAACAATAACATATTGAAATAACAAAATTAAAGCTCGAAAAAAATCTGGTTTGTTGAAAATTTGTAATTTAATTACACAGTGATACAAAATCGAACTTTCAGAATCGGAATGGGATGAAACCATAACAAAACCATCAAGGCCTTTTTTTAGGTCAGAGCAAGATTTTATTTTACACGCATTTAAAGTTGGTGATTTTAAAGCATTTAAAGTTTTTGTGTACTAAACATGTCCTACTTTGAAGGCCCCTGGTTGTGCCCTTATTGAACATGTAGGGTCCAGTTTCCAAACTTAAGCTCAAAATTACTTCAGCTATGACTGGTATGAATTTTGCTGAAATCGGTCCAGTACCTATTTACTGAATAGCCAAATTATTAAAATAAACCACTGTACACCGTTGCGTATGATTGTTATTTAAAGGCAATTATTAATATAAACCACTGGACACCGTTGCGTATGATTGTTATTTAAAGGCAATTTCAATATTAATCATTCGCCACTAATGACTCGTTTAAATTTGGTTTATTATTAGAATTAATTGAAACCCTTATGTCCATGGTTCCTTGGCTTCCAACACATCTCAGGACATTTGACGAAGAGATCTATTGCTCGCAAGTTTGTCATCACGTTTAAAGCATCAGTAGGGCTTGATCTTAATGCAACAGTTGAACGAATGCATGCTGAACTAAAATAGTGCTTGCATCCTCTTTAAAAACGTATCAATTTCAGGATTTTGCTAATAATTTAACTCCTGCTGAATAAAAGTTTGCATCAACTAACTCCTTATCATCTGGTTACGTTATTTGCAAAAGTGCTAACAAGGGAATTATTTCAACCTTTATGAACCGATTTGCATGTAACTTTAAATATATATAAAACAGACAATTCTATTGCCATACCAAAGATTTCGGGATTCAAAAAATGGGAAACAAAATGAGGAAGTTTTTGTGATTTGTAATAAACTATATTATGTTTTCATATGGAAAGAAAAGCGTTTTTAATACCTAACTAAAGGTAGCATAAGCTTTTAAAAATTTAAATTCGTTAAATACTTTTTTCACGAAAATGTGTTAATTTTTGGGTTTTTTGTGTGAACACACAGACCTACAATATCCACATGAATATGAAATAATTTAAGTTTTTTAGCTACAGACCATATTCTTGTTAGTTTGGAAGTTGTCAGAAATTCAGAGTTTCTTAAGATGGCAACGAAACATTTAAACACTGGCATTGCCGATAAACCGAGACGCCCCAACCTTAAAATCATCTATTTTATATATATTTTAAGTTTCAGGCAGATCGGTTTATAAAGGTTGGAGTACTTTCCTTGTGAATGTAGATTCACATGTTTAAACTTTATATTATTTTAAGCATTTAAATTAGCAATGTTTGTAGGTTGGCACTTATAACGAAGGGCTTTTCTTTCGAACTGCTCATATTATTGTTTTTTATCCTTTACCTACACCAATTTTTGTGAAATGTACAAACTAAAAAAAAAATATATTTTAATTCAAAATGGCACTCAAATGGTGCATAAGTAACCTGACCAACCATCCCGCTTTTTGATGTATCATCCCGCCTTGAATTTCTATCCCGCTTTTTAAACAAAAGTCCCGCTTCATCCCGCTTTATCCCGCCTTTTGACTTTTAGAATAGCAAAGTACAACTTAAATTTTTTTATATAATATTTTAAATATAATTGTTCTGAAGTAACTTTAAGCGATTTATTTAGATTTTTGTGCATATAAATATGGTAAAATTTCTTATCGCGTTTAAAAAATGTAAAGGATATTACTCCTAAAATTAAGTTTGAACTCGAAAAAATATCAATTACTTTAAAACGTTTATTTAAAAAAATAATAAATTGATTTTGATATTATTTTAAATTCTCTTTTTTTGTTTTGAATTTAAAAATTAAAAAAAAAAATGTAATTCAGAAACAAATTTTTAATTTTATTTTTATTTCAATTAATTTTTTAATTTTTTTTTTTAAATCTTTTTTTTTTTTGGAGACGTGTTCAATTGGGTGGTCCTTATTTTCATAATTTTTAAATGACCTGAAATAAGTACCTAGTAAAATTTTGAGTCGAATAGGTTAACTATTTGACCCCCGTGAAAATCAGTCAAAGCTTCCAGTTTTGGGCAAAAATTCTCTAAATTTAAGAAAAAAAGTTTGATTAAAAATTTTATGAATATGCTCAAACCAAAGTAATTTTTGTTTAACGTTGCCCAAACATACTCAGATAAGAAATATATCATTTTCGAGATATCGTCAACCCATATTAATTTGGTACAAAATATAATTTGTGAATTTGACACATTTTTCAAATCTGCAAAATTATTTTTTTTAATTTTCTCATACAAAATTACCAGGCTCGTTTAACAAATAGGGGTAAAGAAGCAGCAAAAATCAAAAATTTAAAAAAAAAATGCACCCTTTTTGAAAACTTTCACTCGGAATATATTTTGTTGGTTAAATGAATTTTATGTAATTTTTTTTTAGTGTAAAACTTGTTTGAAGTGACAAAAATATTTCGTTAACTTATTTTGTAGCTTACCAATGTCTTTCGAGGCGTGTTCAACGTTTTATTTAACACGTGAATTGGAGGCGAAACCAATCCAAAATTCCCGGTTTTGCTCATAACTTCTGAACCACTGGACCGATTTCACTGAAATTCAATATTAACCAGACCGGACAAATTACAAACTACTTTCTTTCGAAAGTAAGTGTGTTTTCAACAGACAGCCAGAGAGACGAACGGACATCACTAACAATACGTCGAATTAAAAGCGATTGAAAATCATGAATTTTTATATTTTTTCGAACAAACTTACTGTCACTAATTGTAAGTGGGGGATATAAAAAAGTCCCCCTTTTTAGACCAAAATCCCGCTTTTTCAACGTTTCCATCCCGCTTTTCAGGCAAAAACAGTTGGTCAGGTTATGCATAAGGTTAATTTAATGGTGGAAAAAGAACAAGATGTTTCGGGACCTACAAATAAACCTCCGTCACTGTAAGACCACCTCAGTTGCACTCTTGCTGCGCCTGACGACAGGAGCAGTTGACTTGGTTTTTACTAGAGCCTACGGTCAGGACCGGTTACCCGGGTAGACCGGTTTTCAAGACCGGTCGACCGGTCTACCCGGGATCAAAAGTTTTTGAGCTATTTGATTTTTAATTTTTTTAGGACCCCAAAACTCTTTTTTTTATAATTTCAAATGCCGATTTCAAAAAATGTCTATCCTTGTTTTATATGGAGTCATTTGAAGCAACCGCAAAAAAGTGCCGTTAAAGACCGAAAAAGACCGTCCCAATTTCATGTAAATCTATGGAAAACACAAGACTTTACGAGTTTAACAGCCGATTTCTCAAAATTTTTGTTCTACGACCGGCACAAAAAACTGTGGGTGGATCGCTAATTATGTCTAGAGTATCCCTGTTCCATATGGAGTCATTTGAAGCAACCACAAAAATGTGCCGTCCTAAAGACCGAAAAAGACCGTCGAAATTTTCATATAATTGCGGCACTTTTTTGTGGTTACCTCAAATGACTCCATATGGAATAGGGATACTCTAGACATAATTTCCGATCTACCTACAGTTTTTTTGTGCCGGTCGTAGAACAAAAATTTTGAGAAATCGGCTGTTAAACTCGTAAAATCTTGTGTTTTCCATAGATTTACATGAAATTGGGACGGTCTTTTTCGGTCTTTAACGGCACTTTTTTGCGGTTGCTTCAAATGACTCCATATAAAACAAGGATACTCTAGACATAAATTTCGATCTATTCACAGCTCTTTGTGCCGGTCGGAGAACAAAAATTTTGAGAAATCAGCATTTGAAATCATAAAAAAATGAGTTTTGGGGTCCTAAAAAAAAATTAAAAATAAAATAGCTCAAAAACTTTTGATCTCAGGGCTTTCGGATATTCTGTGGTCAAGTTCTTCAAGTAAAAAGAAATAAAAACGCCATTAGACTTTTTATCGTGTGGACAATACTTACCGAGATATTGGATTTTTAAAATTTTCCGGAATGGTAATTTTTAATTCAAAATTTCGGACCTATTGAGTCCACACATGGATAGAGGAAGGCTGTTCCATATTTTTCTCTATTGTCTTTCTTTTGAAAATTTTCTCCGTTTTGCTCTATCTTGCTTAGTTTTTGAGATATCAGCATTTTTCATTTTTAGTGAAAAAAAAATGGAGAAATTTTCTAAGTTTTGGTGAAAATAACACTAAACTAATTTAATATTTCATTTTCGCCCTTGATTGATTATAAAAGTTGTTCTTAATAAAAATTCAATAAATAAAAAATTAAAACCCGGTATACCCGGGTAGACCGGTTGACCGACAGTCCGGTTAACCGGGTAGACCGGGTTACCCGGGTAGACCGATGAACAAAAAGACTGGTCTACCCGGGTAGACCGGTCAGACCGGGTACCCGGTCTTAAACCCGCTCTACCCGGGTAGCCCGGGTAGACCGAAACCCGGGTAATGGGGGGCTCTAGTTTTTACTCAAGAGCCCTGGGTGCTGGATAGTAGGGTTTATGGATAAAAGACCCCTCGGTTTAAGTTGATGGTTGTCAAGGGCATCTTGGCGAAAAATATTATCTTTTTATCAATTTTTAGTGATGGATGTTACAGCGGTTTGCTTAGAGCTTAATGGGATGTCTAATAAAGTACTCTTTAACATTTTAATGACAGAAAAAAATTATCGAATTTTTTTTTTATTTTGCCTCCTGTGAGAGAGAAACGGGTCCTTCCACCATATAAATGTTATTGTTGTTATTAAATCCCGCGAAATCGTCAACAGATAGTGCTACCTGAGGGGGAACTAAAGGCTATATTATACCACGATTCGATGAAGCGACGTTAAGTCTGCCTACCGAGACACACACTTATTTTTTTGTTCGAGATGTTATAAAAAACAGATGTTTTCTTTGGGACAGCATAGCGGACCGGGTTCACCGTTAAAATATAAGAAAAAAATCGAAAAAAAAATGTTTATTGTGTGAAAAAAATGAAGTACAAACAGAAGATAATGACCGATTTTAAAAAGATTTGGCAGGTATGTTTCTGGTATGGCTGGGCCAAATTTTTCCGGGTATTCCTTTCCAATCAGTGACAAATTTGTAAAACGTCCCATTTTACTCTTTATGCAAGGTAAAAGCTTCAGGGCTTGGAAATAATTTCTAATAACGATCCTTTAAAAAGTTGGTCATTTTAGCTTTAACAAAATAATATAATAATAGGTATGTATGTATAACTAAATGAATTCAGGAAAACGTTGTTATATTACTGTTCTTGTTGTTGATGGTGCGCTATACTTTTACCATGCAACATTTAAAACATGCGAGTACATAGTTGTTTTTTATTTTTTTTATTTTATTTATTCTTTAGCAGCTACTTGTGAAAAGAAGAGTTGAAGAGCAAATTAATTCTTTCGCGTCCTATATAGAATGAGTTTTATTTTTGTTCTATACTTTTGAAAACAACACCATTTCCAAAAGTGTGTTTACTTTTATGTATTCACTAATTTTTTACATCCCAGCTAAATTTTTCTTTTCAAAAGATCGGTTCTAGAATTCATTATTTGTATAATTCAACAATCTATTTTAAACATTGAATGAAATAGAATTTTGCTTGTGTATATCAAATACTTAATATTCGAAAAAAAAAATTGAAAAATTGTCAATTATACCGTCGCACATTGGTTCCAAATCAAAATCTAGATGGACAAAAGTCCAAAAATTAGTGTCCTTAAAATTGGGAATTAATAGTGCTAGGGGCAAGCTAAGGGTGTGTTCTGATCAAACTAATAACCATTTTTTGGAATTAGGTCTTTAACTTTGATAAATATGCGAATGAAATAACATTTTTGGTATCCAATATTTTTAAAAAAAAAATAATATATATATCGCTCATTTACTTGTATAGTGTCATAACTCAAAATGTTTCATTTTGCAGAAAACGCGTTTAAAGTTTACAATTGAAACTAGTTGTTCATTGAAAATGGCCGGTACATAGAAAATGTAATAATTACGTATTTTCTTCTCAAATGATGAGTTTTAAAGATATAAATACGAATTTTTGACACAATATAAAGCACGATATAACGAAAAATGCTGCATTATTAACTCAAAAATCACATTTTTTGAGTTATGACACTATACAAGTAAATGAGCGATATGTATAAGTGTTCAACTAATAACATCATATTATCCATGTTACATCAATGGTTTCAAAACGGTTTATGTACAAGAAAGCTACAGATTTATAATTATTCTGGACATTAATAAGAAATTTATTATCGATCTTCTTCTTACATTTTTTGTACTTTGAAGTATGGTCAATAATAACAATATTTTTGAGGACTTATGAAACTTCCGCAGCTTGCCAAAACCGAATCCAGGCATATCATGTCGAATTACTACATACAACTTATAGGTAATTTATTACTGAACGTTGCCATGCAGACATTTCTTGCAGGTTTTTGCAGGTTTAAAATTAATCACAGTTTATATGAAAACTAGTCGAATAGCCTGTCCCTGCCAGGCGGAACACCAAATCACTTTTCTCAATAGTTCTAATATTTTACCAAACTTTATAAAAAAATTATGTTTGTGCTTCAAAAATTTAATATTGCTAGATTGAGTTACATCAATATATTTCCCAAACTGGAAAAAAATTTAATGAGTATAAAAGGTTTTATTGATAAAATTTTAGAACTAAATTTACAACGCCCATTTCGTCTCTCCGTCCATAAACCGGATACCAAAAATCCATCGTGTGGATCTGTCCCATGGTCACTCCTATATACATGGCAATTTTTATCTTTCTTTTTATCATGAAGGGTTTTAAAATTAGTTAAAATGTTAAAAAACACAAACAATTTTCCACTTAAATTTTTCCTTATAATTCTCCGTACACAGTTTAAATATTAAATTTGACTTCATAAGGATATGATCCATTGTCAATACTTTATGCTTTACAATTTTCAGCTTCCTTAGTCATTAGGGATTTCAGAAATAGTTTAAATATTTAAAAACTAAATTTCGCCGTCTTCCGCCACTCCCCCTGACTTAAAGGCCGACGTTACAGATTATATGTATATACAAACTGAACAAAATTCACAACGGATTTTTTGTATTTCCGCCCTTTCACTGGATATCCAGGTCAGAGTTGATCTTTGCCATAGTCCGTACCGTATGTAGTCTAATTTTCATCTTTCAAGGTCATAAGGTGTCTTCTAAATTAGGTAAGATGTAAAAACATAATTTTTTCACGCCCATTTCTTCTCTTAATTCTCCGTCCCTATACAGAGAGAACAGTTTAGTTGTGCCAGCCGAATTTAGAGCCAACTGCATAGTATAATAACAACAACCGAAATTTTCGGTAGCCATAACCAAAATTTGTTTTGAAAATTTAATTTCTGTTGGTCCAAATAAATTTCGTTAATCGCAACCGAAAATTTCAGTTGTTGTAATTAAGCCATGCAGTTGGCTCTTAATTCGGCGGGCACAAATAAACTGTTTTTTCTGTGTATTCCAAAATTTTTAAATTAAACTACTTTATGATAAGCTCCATCGTTAGTACTATACTTGTATCCACGCCCCTTTTCCCTCTCAATTCTCCGTCCACAGTCCAAAAATTTTAAGTCTGACTACTTAAGGATATGCTCCAGTGTCAGGACAATATGCTTGCAATTTCCGGCTGCGTAGGTCATTAGGGCTTTAAAGTTAGTCAAATAAAAAAAATAAAACACAATATTGCCTTGCCCCTTTTTCCTCTCAACTCTCCATATACATTCCAAAAATATTAAATCGGACTACTTTAGAATATACTTCATAGTTAGGACTACATGTTAGGGAATTTCAGCTTCCGTATTCATTGGGGCGGAGCTTAAAAATACTCTAAAATGTTAAAAAAAAAAAAATTTTCCAAGTCCCCTTTTTCTCGTAAGAATCTGTCCCTGGTGTTTTATTATTATATACATGCCAATTTTAAGCTTTTAAGTTCATCAATGAGATTCAAAAGGCACTGGACACACAAAAAATAAGAGAAACACAAAAAAATAAAATATATATTCAGAAAATAGATGGAAATAAATTTACCACGCCCTTTGCCTTTCTTATTCGCCACACATACACTGGATATCAAAAATCCAGGCTTGTGTTGATCTTCCACATGAAACCTTCTATATACATACCAATTCTGTGCATTTTCCGCTTCCTTTGGGGGCTTCAAAAGAAGTTAAAAATCTCAATTTTGTCACTCCCTATTTTCCTTTCAATTCTCCGCCCACAGTCCAAAAATTTAAAATTTGACTACTTCAGGATTTGCTTCATCGATAGGACTATACGCTAGAAAATTTTCAGCTTCCTAAGTCATTAGAGTACTTTAAAATAAGCAAAAATGCCAATTTTCATCTTCATAGATCATTGGGGGTCTTCAAATTATATATTAAAAAACACAATTTTGCCACGCCCCATTTTTCTCTTAATTCTCCTTCCACAGTTTAAAAAAATTAAATCCGATTACTTCAGGATATGCTTCATTGTTAGAACTAAATGCTATGCAATTTTCCGCTTCCTAAGTCATTTGGGGGCTTCAAAAGAAGTAAAAATTTTAAAAAATCCCAATTTTGCCACGCCACTTTTCCCTCAATTGTCCGCCCACATTGCGAAAATTTTGAATCCGACTACTTGGGGATATGCGCCTTCGTTAGGACTATATTCAAGGAAATTTTCAGCTTCCTAAGTCATTTGGTGGCTTCAAAAGAAGTAAAAATGTTAAAAAAATCTAAATTTCGCCACTCCACTTTTCCCCTCAATTCTCCGCCCACATTGCGAAAATTTTCAATCCGACTACTTGGGGATATGCGGCATCGTTAGGAATATACTCTAGGAAATTTTCAGATTCCTAAGTCATTTGGGGGCTTTAAATTAAGCAAAAACGTAAAAAATTGCATTTTGCCACGCCCACTTTCCCGCTTATTTCTCCGCCCACAGACAAAAAATCGAAAATCCGGCTGCGTTAGGATCTGCCCCTGGTGTTTTACTATAAGCATGCCAATTTTCAGCTTTGTAGCTTATCAGTGGGCTTCATAAAGCTCTGGATAGACAAAAAAAGAGGAACACACAAATAGGGAAATTATATATATAGATAGATTTTCGCCAAAAAATTTTTTTCTAAATAAAGTATCGAATTTTTGTAAGTTTTTGATAACTTTTAAGTATTATAATTATGCTTAGCTTAAATAAAGCATTAAATGTGATGTTTCCTATTAAACCGCGGCCAATTACACAATTCGACTAAATTCAAAAATGTCCGTCCGTCTGTCCGTCTGTAGAGGACGCGATACAGTCCAAAATAAAAGAGCTAGACTTACGAAGTTTGGCACGAATATGTCTTATATTCCTAGGCACGCTAAGTTCGGAAATGGATAAAATCGGACCAAGGGGAAAAAAGTTCCCCCTTGGAGAACTAAACCAACCTAATAAAAATCGCATTTTTTGCAGGTTTTTTTGCACTTTTGCTAAGCAAATGCAACATTCTTCTCTCAGATGAAGTTCGAAATCGCAAGGGGAAGGTGCTCCTTAACGTCTCCCACCAACCCCCCCCCCCCCCCCCCCAAAAAAAAAACGCCCCTGGATTTTTTTTATTGTTTCTTTTTTACATTTTGGAGGGTATAAACGATTTGGCACAGCCGAATGTAACACTCTCACTAGTTTTTTTATTTTTTTTACATTTTTTACATTTTGGAGGGTATAAAAGATTCGGCATAGCCGAATTTAACACTCTCACTTGTTTTTTTCAATTACACTTCTCGACAAAAAAAAAAATTTTTTTTAGAGATTACAAAACTTTAAAAAAATAAGTTTCTGCATTTCATATTTCTGTTCTGCATAAAAACCATTTTTGTCATTAATGAATTACTGAAACTAGAAAAAAAATAAAAAGTTGTCGATTAGTGTAATCGACTTAGAAAAATTTAAACATGTTTTTTGAACTTAGCGACCCCATAAACATATAAAACAGTGATAAAATAATTTTGTCCAGCTAGATTTGGACTTGGAACCACTGTGCGTCGTCTTAGAAAGAAAGTCACAAGTGCCAAAATTTAAAAATTGAGATTAGGGCATACTCGGAACCAAAAATGAGTTTCTGATTTTTGTGGCAAGCCTTAAAGACTCATTTTCAACTGTAAATGACATTATTTATGTGTAGACATCCAAAAATATTTAATTGTAAGGCGCGAAAGATAAAATCCGTAAAATCTTAATATCTCAAAAATACTAAAATGAAGATGTGACTTAAAAATTCTAAATTTTTTTTCGATACTTTTAAAATTCAATTGGAAATAGTGTTCTTTATCCACATAACACTTACCTTGAAAAAAAGTTTTTTTTTTAATTTTTTTAAACTAGTTTATTTGTTGCTTTATAAAATAGTGTTTTGTAGTGTTGTTGTTGTTTTTAATGTTGTTAGGGTTATTAGGGTATGAAAAATAGATTATGCTGATATAGAAAGTAAGAGTAGAAAAGAAAAACAAATTATAATTCGAAAAAAAAAAAACTAAAGTGATTAATATTAAGTATTTTGTTAAAACTTATATGTAACTGAATAAATTTTAAACAAAAACTTTAAGGAAAAAGAATATACTTCATGAATAAAAATAAGTAATTAAATTTTCAAAGTGTCTTAAATAAAGTTTTTGAAAGTGGATATGTTATTGACTGGCTTTTTTGTATTTTTAAAGTAGCTAAAGACTTTAAACGAAATGTATACAAAATTGGGAAAAGAATGTATAAAAACAAATAAGAAAGCTATATACGGCTGTGCCGAATCTTTGAATACCCTCCGCAATGTTCAACAATGCAAAAACTTAAAAAAAACAAAATTGTTTAATTATAATCTTATTTATTTTCTTCACAGTTTATTCATTTATTTCAAACTCACTAAAATGGGAACACATGAGATAAATCTCATCGCATCCTACCACTTTTTTGTAAATTAGTTTCTGGTTTTAAAGGAAATTAAAAGTTTTCTAATTTATGTTTTGAGAAGAGCATGGCAAAATTGTAGATCACCTGCTGCAAAGCAGAGGCTGTCAGAGGCTACAAGAAAACTGAGAGAAGCCCTTCATTTAGAAGAGGATCGTAGAAATATGTCTTATATAGAGGGACTGAAAAATTCAAGCTCCACCAATTATTCGTTGTGGAAGGCTGCAAAAAATATGAAAACACCGGTAGAGGGCGAGCCACCACTTAGAAATAAAAGTGGAAATTGGGCACGGAGTGATGAAGACAAAGCGTGCACCTTCGCCGAACATTTATGTTCAGTCTTTGAACCAAATCCACCGGATCATGACTTTACGCTCCCTGAACCGCCTAACAGAGCTGATATGACTAATTTTATAATCAACCCTTACGAGGTTGAGACTATAATAAAGGACAATTTAAATCCTAAAAAAGCTCCTGGATGTGACCTCGTCACGCCGAGAATGATAAAAAACCTACCATTCATAGCAGTTATAACCCTCACAAAACTGTTTAATGCGATCTTGCTTCGAGGATATTTTCCAGATATGTGGAAAATTTCTGAAATTAAAATGATATCCAAGCCAGGAAAAGATTTAACTTTACCTTCATCATATAGACCTATTAGCTTGCTTCCGTGTCTGTCGAAATTATTTGAGAAAGTTTTTCTTAAAAAAATTATGCCTTCCCTGGAAAACTGTAACGTTATTCCTGCTCACCAGTTTGGTTTCCGCGAAAAGTATGGAACAATAGAACAAGTAAACCGCATTACAAGCGAGATAAGAAAGGCCTACGAAGAAAAGAAATATTGTTCAGCGATTTTTCTTGACGTCGCGCAGGCTTTCGACAAAGTTTGGCACGAGGGTCTATTAATTAAGGTAAAAGGTCTTTTACCCACCTGTACTCATAAACTAATTGAATCCTATCTTCTTAACCGAAAATTCAGGGTAAAATATAAGGATACGACATCTGGAGATTTTGAAATGAAAGCTGGAGTTCCGCAGGGAAGTGTACTTGGTCCAATTTTATATTTGATTTTTACATCAGATTTGCCTACTAACGACCGTCTGCTAACGTCAACTTTTGCAGACGATACAGCAATTATTAGTACACACACGAATCCATCCGTTGCATCAATTGAACTTAATAACCATCTTAGAATTGTGGAGACGTGGTTTAAAAATTGGCGAATAAAAGTCAATGCTTTGAAAAGCAAGCACGTTACTTTTACACTAAGAACAGGAACTTGTCCTCCTGTCTCCCTAAATGGAGAACATATCCCACAATCTGAGAATGTTACATACCTTGGCATTCATTTGGACAGGCGATTAACATGGCGAAAGCACATAGAAGCCAAGAGGCTTCAAATGAAGCTGAAATCCAGCAATTTACACTGGTTAATTAACAAATATTCCAAACTTAGCCTTGACTCAAAAGTCACCCTGTATAACTGTATATTAAAACCGATATGGACCTACGGTATCCAACTATATGGTACTGCAAGCGCATCCAATATAGAACTTATACAGAGGGCACAATCAAAAATTCTCAGAACTATGACCGGCGCGCCATGGTTTATTCGCAACGAGAATATACACAGGGATCTTAACATACCATTTGTTAAGGATGAGTTTATCACAATAAGGACAAGATATGCTGATAAACTGGAAAATCACCCAAACCCCTTGGCTAGAGTCTTGACACGAACCCAGGGACATTCAAGACTGCGTCGTGCAGACTTGCCGCCCTTGTAACTTTGAGGCCCATATAACAAAATGGCTCCTTTGGAGTGTATATTATTTTAAGTTAGAGTTTTAAGATTTAAATACTTATTGTTAGGCCTAAGAAAGGCGATTCAATAATAACCAAAATAAAGTGTATATAAAAAAAAAAAAAAAAAAAAAAAATTATGTTTTGGACAAAACACTATTTTCCGTTAAAAAGTAGGTATACTAAAAAATTATGTCATTAACTGTTGGTAGTTTTTTTAAAAAAGTAATCGCAGGGAAACCAAAAATATCCAGTATCCACCAAAATTTTCGGTTGCAAAGACCCGATTGTGGAACAACTTATACTTCCCTAGAACCTGTTCTAATTCTTGTGCAATACCGATTCTTTTTACAAAGGGATTGTCCCAAAAGCAACAGGTGTTTGTAAGCAAAATTAGAACATACACGCAGAGAAAAAATATGGTTGCGACATGATCACGGCAACTATACTATGATTTCTAAACCCAGTTATGATTGCAGCAATCAAGTTATTGTTTTTAAAATTGCATTAAAACATTTAAATGGTTGTTTTAGTCATTTAATCGTGGCTTCAATCATGATAAAATAATTGCTACATCCAAAAGTACAATATAGTTGATGTAACAATGTTATAGTTAACTATATTCTCGACACACCAAAAATTTTAACATAATGTGATTATAACAATCATTATATAATCACAACTTAATGAAAATTGATTTTTGCAAATATTGTCAGGTTTATTCATCAGTTTAGTGTTTTGCCAGCAAGCAGTAGGTCGCAAAGACGTCACTCACAATTAGTTTTTTAAAAAATTCAAAGCAATTGGAGTTCAAAAATTGGACCAACGCAGAAGGAAATGAAATACAAATTAATTGTGCGGCTTAAAAATAACTTTCCATTTTAAATAAAAACTTCAAATCAAAAATATTAAAGTGTTTTTTGTGCATTTTTTCTTTACTGAATGTGTTATAATTGCTGACAGTAATTTTAATTTTGTAACAAATATGTTATGATTGCAGCAAATATGATATGATTTTGTCAATAACTTAATGGTTTATACAATCATTTAATATTAGCTGACAAAAATGTTATCGGTGATGAATTTTTTTAGAAAAATGACATAAGTTTATTGCACATCATTGATCTAAAATGCGGGTTGCCATTAAATTGAACCAAAATTAATAAAAATGGTTTTATATTTATAAAAACAACATTTAAAAACAAAAAATAAATTATTGGTGTGAAGTTTATCAAAAAAAAAAAGTAATGAAGAATTTCTATAAACGTGTGATATTTAAGCATAACATATTCAATAACATTCTCAATATAAAAAAAAAAAATATTAAACTGAATTTATATTATGGTAATTATATAACATTTAGGCCATTATTTTTTTTTTTTTTACTTTGAGCCAACACTCAGGGGATGCCCCCTACTAATGCAATGCATTGTGTTGGTATTAGGAAAATAGGTTATGAGGAGAAGGAAATAGGGAGTAGTGTTTGTGGACATTTAATTTGAATTTTTCTAAATTATAGCTGACTGGGAAGACTTCTGCCGGGAGTTTATTCCGCATACGGCTGGTTCGACCGAGAAACGAATTTTCTCTGTAATGCGTTGTGCGAGACATTGGACAGTCAACAACGAACGGATGTGATCTGCTGGAAAGGCGAGTACTACCCGCGTCACAGGGATGAGTTCTCCCATTTCAGCTGAACACTTACCGTGGTAATATCGATAGAACAATGACGCACAACCCACATTCCGACGATGCTCCAATGAGTCAATAGAGCTGGATACCCTACTGTCATTGATGAGCTTCAACGCACTCCTTTGCACCCGATCCAGAAGCTTCAAGATAGACCTTGAAGCACCTGCCCAGATATGGGAGTTGTATTCCATTTTCGGCCGGATATAGGCGGTATAAATAGTGAGGAGATCAGACGGGGTGAAGTAATTCTTGCACCGTTTTAAGAAACCAAGACACTTGAATGCTTCTTTCGACACTTGAAAAACATGTTTGTTCCAACGAACATCACATTGGATTTTCATGCCTAGAACATCAAGAGTTTCTGATTCCTCAATAGCTATACCACCCATGGATACAGATGACGCTGATTCCACAGGTCGTCTGTGGGTCAACATACAACATTGGGTCTTACGAGCATTAAAATCGACCCTATTCGCAAGACCCCACTCGGAGATTTTCGTGAGGTCATGATTGAGTGTGTCATTCATGTTCCGCCTCATAGCTTCAACCTCAGTAAGGCTTGGTCTATGATTAAAGGAAAATGAATGACAAATGTTGCTGTCATCTGCGAAAGAATAGATAGGATTGGAAGTTAGACCCAGGAGGTCGTTAAGAAAAATAAGAAAAAGTGTAGGAGAAAGAACAGAGCCTTGCGGTACCCCTGAATTTAAATGAAACTCATTTGATGAGAACCCATCTATAACAACACGTATAGAGCGGTCTCTGAGAAAGCTCGATATAAGTCGAGAGAAATCACTACCGACACCAAACGCAATAAGTTTTGAAACGAGTGCACCGTGCCACACACGATCAAACGCTTTGGAAATATCTAGAGCAACCACTTTGCTTTCACCAAATTTGTGAATAGAACGGCTCCAACGTTCCGAAAGAAACGCTAACAGGTCCCCCGTAGAACGACCTCTACGAAAGCCATACTGTCGATCACACAAGAGTGAATTGGACTCCAGATAATTTACCAAGTGGTGATTGATCATGCTCTCCATGACTTTCGAGAGCGTAGAGCAAATTGCTATTGGACGGTAGTTTTCAGGGTTTGTAGCCTCACCCTTTTTCGGGATTGGCTGGACGTTAGCCACCTTCCAGCAAGAGGGAAAAACTCCTACCCGGTACGAGTAGCTAAATAGTGTTGCCAAAGGACAAAAGACAACGACAATGCACACTTCTTCAGGACTACAGCCGTAATACCATCCGGCCCCGGGGACTTATTTATGTTGAGATCTTCAAGAACCCTTTTAACTGCACGCGCTCGAAAAAATATCTTAGACATAGTAACGGAAACCCTTTCGAGTTCGGGCGGTGGTTGATTGCTTTCCGGCAAGTATGAATTCCTTGCAAACATGTCAGCAAAAAGGTTAGCTTTATCAACCGGGTCAGTGAATATTTGGTCATTCATTATAAGGGTTGGAATGGATGAACTAGTATTACTCTTTACCCTTTTAACAAATGACCAAAAGTTCTTACTACCCCGCGGAGCAGCAAGGACCTTAGCACGCAGACGCTGTTCGTAAAGAAGCTTTTCACGTCTGAGTACTCTGGCACATTCATTTCTCGCCTGTTTACGTAACGCGTCAGTAACTGGGTTTTTGTCATTACGCCAATTACTGAACGTATCCTCTCTGGATCTGACTGCATTCCGGCACGTCTGATTAAACCAGCACTTATGTTTAGGTTTAGTCGAAATTTGCTTCGATGGAATGAATAGTTTCATTCCCAGCATTATTACATTTACAATCATTTCTGCCGCAGCGTTAACATTGTCATCAAGAAAGCAAAGTTTCCAGTTGAAATGCTGAAAGAAATCGTTAAGCTCAGCCCAACGAGCCTTTTCATATATAAAAATAGAGCGCTTCGTTGCTGGTTTCGAAGTACTATGAAGTTCCGAAAATGAAAAGGATGCAGAAATGATGTTATGATCCGAGTTTCCGAGAGGCGCAAGTAGCTCAACTTCGTATTTGTCAGGATGCGAAGTGAGAAAAAGGTCGAGAGTATTACGAAACTGCCCTTCAACACACGGAATATGTGTTGGTTCATTCACAAGTTGCACAAGGTGATTGTGTGCAGCGAAGAGCTCAACATATAAGTCCTCGGGAGTCGTATGACTAGAATGGCGCAGCCATGACGAATTGTGCACGTTGAAGTCCCCGGCAACGACTATTTCACTACTCGGACAGGCCCCAAGGATTCCCGTAATGAAATCGGAAACGGAGTCTAAATAGTCGTAAGAGTTTGCCGTGTCCAAATTTGGGCTCCTGTAGACGAACCCGAAGTGCAAAATGTGTGTCCTGATTTGGAATTTAACCCAAAGGGAGTTAAATTCCGCATCACTACAGCCTAGATGTGGCTGTAGTTGGTACACAACATTTTCACGAATGTATAACGCAAGGCCCCGATGAGAAACAAAAAGGGATAGAAATTGATACCCAGGTATTTGGAAATCCTGTGGATCAGCATCTCCTCCTACCTGGGTTTCACATAAGGCGAAAACATCCGGCCGATGAAATCGAATGTGAGCATATACAAAGATAAAATTTGCCCTTAGTCCCCGTATGTTGCAGAAATCTAAACGAAATCTGCCAGTCATAATGAGAAACAATTCAAATTAATATTCCTGACAGTGATACAAGTGACTTAGCACCGGAATTGTTGTTATAATTTGCTAAATAGTGACCAGTGTGTATACCTTCGTTACTAAGTAGCTAACAACAATGCGGTACCAAGCCGCCAGTAAAATGTCTAAAAGGAAAAAATAAGGGAGAAGGACAACAACAATGACAATGTAATTAGAGGCATAAAAGCCCATTGCATGGTCATCGTAAATGATAATTCGACAATTGGTTCGTAGATCGAGGGATTGGTGTATATTTCCATGAAATTTAAACAGTGTTTATAATTTTTTTTTTTTATTGTTTGTTTGTTAGAGTTGATTATGTTGTTGTTGTTATGTGTGTTGAAATTTTTAACTAGCAGTGGTATTGTTTAAAACGATTTTTTTGTTGTTTATTATTGCACGGTGTAATTGTTGGTTTTAGTTTTCTATTTCTTTTTGATGTTTATTAGAGATTTTGCATTTTTATTTTATTTGCATATTTTATTGTTGAGAATTAAAGAAATATTTTGAACTGCATTTATTAAACAAAAATAAAAACAATCATATACTATGTATAACATAAAATATTTACATTTTTTAACAGACATTTATTCTTTTTCGCCTCCAAAGTTGCATTTTGGGCCTTACATTACATTACATTACATTCTGCACACAAAAATAAAAATCATAATATTATTAGTATTTGACCCGACCCAGACAATGGAAATTTAATTTACTCACCATTGTTTCAACAATTTAAACGATTACATCCTGCTATTTTAATAGAATTTCGCGTTTTTCCTTGGTTAACAAAAATAAATTAATATTATTTTTTTTAATTTTTTTAACACATAATTTTTTTTAATTCCTGAGAACAAAATGTTATGAAACTTTGATTGCAGAGAACAAGCTTCGCAATAATTTTTACTTAACTTGTTCTGAATAATTAAAGTGTAATAGTGTATGGTTGCCGAAAAACCTGTTCTAGAACAAGTGTTGTCAGAATCGGTTCTGAAAAACTTTCCTGGGTGCTTATAAGTCGTATTTGTTAAATTTTAAACGCTAACATCTCGAAAACGAAATCCACTACAGAAATTTAAGGGGATAATTAGGTATTGCGAAGTCCATTTTATTTAAAATCATGTCCTATTTTGGGGCTGTTGGCAGGGCCGTATTAGGAAATGGCGGGGCACTGGGCACACAAGGATTTAGGAGCCCGCATGACAAAAAAAAAAACATTTTTTTAATACAAATCAAACTCATGTAATTAACTGTTTTTAAATAAAAAAAAATTAACAAAAAAATATTTCGATAAGGGATATTCTAGCTCGAGGTCATTTTTCTTTACTTACTTAAACCATGAAGTTTTGTGTAGAAAAATTTGGTTTTAATAAGACCTTTTCTATCTCAGAATCTGAAACTTTTCCTATACGAAAAATGTCTAAGAATCTGAAACTTTTTCCATACGAAAAATGTCTCAGTATGTAAAACTTTATCTATATGAAAAATGTCTCAGAAACTTAATTTTTTTCTATATGAAAAATAACAATTTCTTAACGAAAAATAATTTAGAATCTTTAGAATAGAATTGTACGGAACATTTCTTAGTATTTGTGAATTTTTTATACTCTCAGATCTGAGAGTTCTTCATTACGAAAACTGTCTCAAAATCTGAGACTTAAACTGCACGAAAAATGCCTAAGCATCTGAGAATCTTTCTATACGCAACATGTCTCAGAATCTGAGACTTTTTATATGCGAAACACGTCTCAGAATCTGAGACTTTTCTATATGGCAAATTTCTCAGAGTCTGTGGCTTTTTCTGTACGGAAAGTGTTTCAGAATCTGAGACTCTTTCTGTACGGAAAATGTTTCAGAATCTGAGACTTTTTCTGACCGAAAAATGTCTCACAAGGGAAGTATCTCAACCCTTATGAACCGATTTGCTTGAAACTTAAAATATAGATCAAGGAGACAATTTGGTTGGAGTGTGTCGGCTTATCGGCCATATCGGGGATTTAGGGGTTCAAAACATGGGTCAAAAAATGGCGAAAAAGTAGTTTTTTTTGGATTTTTCAGCCATTTCTTTTAAAGAAACTATATGATGTTTTCATATGAGAAGAAGGTTTTTTAATGCCTATCCACTGGTGGCATAACCTTGTAAAAATTCGATTTCTTTAAATATTTTTTTCAGTAAAATTTGTAAATTTTGGGGGGTACTTATGTGAAGGAATAGACCTACGATATCCATATGGATAAGAAATAATCTTTATTAAATTTAAGTCGACACGTATTTTTGCCCTTGATGATATTCCTGTTAGTTCGGAAGTTATCAAAATTTTCCCGAAGGTCCACATGGTTTCATAAGGGGACAACGAAATTTTTAAACACCGATATGGCCGATAAGCCGAGATACCCCAACCATAAAATCGTCTCTTTAATATATATTTTAAGTTTCAGGCAAATCGGTTGATAAGGGTTGAGATACTTCCCTTGTCAGAATATTAGAATTTTTCTGACCGAAAAATATCTCTGAATCTGAGACTTTTTCTATACATTTTTCGTATAGAAAAAGAATCTGAAAATTTTTCTATTCTAGAAATGCATCAAAATCTAAGACTGTTAGATACGAAAAATGTCTCAGAATCTGAGACTTTTTCTAAGCAAAAAAAAATAAATATATCTCAGAATCTTAGACTTTTTCTATATGAAAAATGTCTCAGAATATGAGATTTTTTCTATACAAATAATGTCTCAAAATCTGAGACTTTTCATACGATAAATGTCTTAAAATCTGATTGTGAGACTTTTTATTTTGGCTAAACTTCTGTGAACTTTAGACTTTTAAAATCTTGTAATCTGCAACTTTTGCTGAACGAAAAATATTTCACAATTTGAAACTTTTTATATTAAAAATTTCTATTAATTTGAGACTTTTGATAAAGGAAAACTTTCTTTTATAGAAAAGTCTCAGAAAAATCTGTTAGATTCTGAGAATGTTTTGTAAGAAAATGTAAAATTTTCTTTAAAAACAAATTTAAAAAAAAAAATGTTGCTTCATTTTTGTTTATAAGCGAATTTGTTGGCATTTCGGGGCCCCCCTTAGGTCGGGGGCCTTGGGTGCTCTAATGGTTAATACGGTACTGGCTGTTGGGTAAGATAACGTGCTAATCCGTTTTGATTACTACTAAACATACGTTTTTTTTTTTTGTTATCAAACGCGAATATCTCGAAAATAGATTGAGCTAGAAAGGCTGGAATGACTGATTCGAATTTGGTACACTTTTAAATACGTTAAAGTGGAACTGCAAAAAGTACTACATTAGCGATTTTTAGAATCTTCAAACGCGAATATCTTAAAAACGGTGTAACCTAAACCAATTCAAAAAGCAAATTTGGAACCAGAAGGTCAAGATCTATAAAGTCCATAATGTATGATTACAGTGGGTTCCGACTAGCCGTGTGCAGAGTTTAGGCCAATGAAAATTGATTTTCAGCAACTGTAGGGTTAATTATTACTTTTATTAAGTGTATGCTTTTGGGACATTGTCCAATATTTTCTATACATTTGGTCATTACTTAGTTATAAAAGATTTTAACAAAAAAAATAGTAAATCAGTTATCTAAATTTAAACAAAAAAAATAATACTCATTAGTAAATACAAAGCAAACAATTAAATATAATGACACTTTCTATTTTAGGTTTTTATCCCATTGGTTTGAATATACAAAATCATTATACCTCTTAACCGCAATTGCAATATTGTCGGTTTATATTTTAAGACCAGTGACCAACAAAATTTAATTGAGAATATATTAGCATTGATTGTCTGTAGGCAACGATATAATTAGCAAATTTGTTTCTATTTTCTGAAATATCACAGTTAAATTAGTTGTAATGTTACTAAAATAGAATAGCATTCAATTTGATTTGACTAAAGATGAAATGAAAATTAGTTGGAGTAATAAACCACAGGTGTTTATTTCATTACCACAATACTTGTGAATTGAAATTAATATATTATGAATAATGATAAAGCATCTTATAAAATAATTTGTAGTTATTCCTACTAAAATACTATAAAGGTACACAGAAAAAAACAAATTGTTAGATTGACCCCCATATTTGTGAATACAATTAATCTTTTCACTGAAAGTGTTCCTATACGGAAATTTGTAATATCAACAAACGTTTGTAAATTTTGATTGTTGAAAAAAGAATTTTTTTTTTTAACAAAGAAACAAACACAAACACAATTTGTTGATCTGACAAGAGTAAAAAATTTTAAAATTTAATTAATTTTTTTTTTTTCAACAAAGAAATTCAACAAATACAAACCAGGGTTGGCAACCGATACCCACCTAGAATAACGGTATTTGGCTATTGTACCGCAACCAATAAAGATATGGACATTTTCTAAAGCGATTATGAAGCTGATGAAATTTCTAGTATTTTAAATGTGTCACTTCATGTTTCTACCGGTTCGTTTTCGAAATATAGGTCAATACCTTTATAATACCGTTTGAAACGGTATTATAACGGTAGTGGCCTATATAACTAAAACGAACCGGTAGAAACACGAAGTGACACATTTAAAACACTAGAAATTTCATCAGCTTTCATAATCGATTTTGAAAATGTCCATATCTTTATTGGTTGCGGTACAATAGCCAAATACCGTTATTCTAGGTGGGTATCGGTTGCCAACCCTGATACAAACACAATTTGTTGATCTGACAAATTAATTTTTTTTCAACAAAGAAATTTAACAAACACAAACACTATTTATTGACATGATAAAAAAAATTTTTAAATAAAATTACTTGACTCAGTTTGTTGAAAACAAAATCAGAGTTTTGTATTATGGACTTACAGACAACCGTTTTTACTAAATGTTTTTTTGATATCATGTTCGGTTGATTTTCAATTGATGGTTGTTGATTTAAATTTGACGATTTTATTTTCTGTGTAGCATGTGTAACTTCATACACAAGTTTACCACATTGTGTTATTACCATCGCTGGGTGCCAATACCTTTGTAATGCCTTTAAAACGGCCCTAAATAGAAAACCAATACGAATTTTAAACCAACAACTTAATTCTGCGAAACTAGTAATAATATTAAACCAATGTCGCACTATGAAAGATTTGGCAAATTTTTTTGAAATAATTCAGCCATTCAGTAAGTACTGGACAGATTGCTAAGAAATTTTAAATGGTCAGAGCCAGGGAGACCAATAAAAATGCTATAAAAACCGCTTTTATGCGCTATGCATCATAAAACAGAAAACATGCTCATAAAATGTAAAAAATGTGCTCTTAAAATTTCAGTTCTGTTTTAAAATTCTTCATAAAACTTTTTTTTTTTTTTTTTCAAATATTTATTTGCAATCTATTTTACAATAATAAGCAAATTGTCTTAAGATAAAAATTAACATAGGTTTTATCTCCACTGATACTAAAACATCTAAAAAATTGTATATATACATGGATAATCTATATATAATTTAATTTATTTCATTTATACATATTTACAAAAATTAACAATGTTTATTTTCTAAAAGGAAGGTCTAGAACATGCACACAAAAAATTTTGTAGGCAAAAACAAAAGAAAAACACTCTTAAAACCAGTGAATAAACAATTGAAAACCATCCCAGTAATTATTCATTTGTTTTAAAAACATCAACATTTATTTTTTACTGTTGGCAAAATTTTCTAAAATAAATAACACTAAACATTAAAAACTTACGGTTTTTTCATTCTTTTTTACCAACAAATTCGAAAAAAATAACCTACGAAAACATTAAAAATTAATGATAGTTTTGTTATTTTTACCAACAAATTCCAAAAAAATAACCTACCAAAACATTAAAAATTAATGATTTCGTAGGTTATTTTATACAATTTTCTATTGAAATATTTTTTTAAAATTTTTTAATAAAATTTTGGGGAATCGATCCCGCAATCAACTACATTCTGGCCAGACACTCTACCCATCGTGCCAAAGCCACTTGATACAAATATGTTTTTATATTTCTATAAATAATTTTTTGAATTTTTTTTCTACAAACAAATAACTGACTTGTGTAGGTAAAAACTAATGATATATCATTAAAAAATACCAACAATTTAAAAAAAAATTACTTACACAAATCATTAAAAATTTAAAGAATAATCAGTAGTTTTTACTTACAGAACAAAAATAAATGACTTTATAAATTAAATGTTAGTGAAAGTCTTTATTTTTTAGTGTGTTATTTTTGAAACAAAGGACTGATGTAGTCATTAATAAAAACTGAACATCAAACAAATGTTTTTTCTTTTAAAAACGACTAAACGGAAAACTTTTTAAATAAACTACAAACAGTTAATGACATAATTTTTTGAGTGTGGTGTCTTTTAAGTCTTTTTACCTCATTACTGTCATCTAACAAACTAATAGCAAGCGGGTTAGGATGGTTACTAAGTCTTTCCATATATCTGGAGCTAAAATTACTTATTTCTTCTTTAACTTTTAGTATACGTAAGTCCTTGTGAATGTTATTGTTAGTTATGTACACACTCAAAGAATTATGTAGGTAAATTCCAGTGAATATTCACTTAAAACAAATGAAATTTTATTTAAAAACCATTCCACTGTTTTTTCATTTAAAATAAAAACACGTTACAGTCAATTTTAAATGTTAATTTAATGACTAACCAAAACATTAAAAAACTAGTGAATATTCAGTTATTTTGAGAAACAGTAAAACTTTAGAAGAAATTTTTTACTGCCGAAATTAAATGTAACAGAAAATTCGTTTTTAGTACAGTAAATTATTTTTTTTAAACTACAGAAACAGTAAAAAAATTAAATCCTTTATAAAATAAGTGATTTTTCTTTTAAAATGACTTTACTGATTACTTTTTAAAATAACCTACAAACAGTTAATGACATAATTTTCTTAGTGCAGTGTTGCCATATATTTTTTTGAAAAAACTTTTTTTTTCTGAAAAAAAATCTTTTTTTTGTGAAAAAAATCTTTTTTTTTACAAAAGTATTGAAATAATTAAAAATTAATACAAATTTATGAATTTTTAATTCAATTTTTATATCAAACATACTTAGGCCCTGGCATTACTTTTGTATGAAAAAAGAATGCCAATGCCTGCTATTTCATTCGCATTTTACATGAAAAAAACAAATGTCTCAATGCTTAGGTCATTGAGATGCTTAGGTCATTGAAAAAAAAGAATAAAAAACAACCCAGCGTTCATTTGGAGCTCGAAAAAACTCATAAAAGAGTCCTTAGACGATCAGAAAACATAATGATATGATGCATATCTCGACATATGCTTGAAGTAATATGTATTTTTGCAAAACCCAATTACAACATCAATGGTTTTCACCCGATATCTCCGTTGTTCTAATATATATCAACTTTTAAAGTAGCGTAGTTTGTGTCGGTAATAGTGCTTGAGATATTTACATGCCCAAAATGTTCCAATTTTTAAACCCAGGTTTGGTATTTGAAATTAAAACTTAAAAATGCTCTCCTGAAAAGTAGTATAAAAACACTTATGTACTAATTCCTTTTTGCCACAGATATTAAATTAATAATAATAATTTTGATCCAATGATCTGTTTTATTTAGTTTTCCCAATTAAATTAGGTTTATTTAAACCTAACCGAGAACTGGTAACAATGACCGTCGTCTCGTTGTATCGAAATCGACCAAGGGTTTATTGGAAATCGAACCCAGCGCTCTTATAGGACTCATAAAATATTCTGAAAATTATGTGTTCATATTCTTTTCGGAGTCTTTTTAGACTCTTTTATGAATGTTAAAAAAATATTTTGAATTTTTTACATATCCATTATTAAGAGTCAAATATAAGTCTTTGCGGACTCCACATTTCGAGCGTTCTATTAATATTTTTGAGCCTTGAAAGAGTCATAATTTATCAAGGCTCAGAAAATTGTACACAGTAAGCAAATATCAAACACCGGTGCATGCTATACAATATATGAGGGATTTGATCTATATGTGGTAAAATCTTTTATTAGTGCAGCAAATATATAGAATTTAAGTGAAAAATTATTCGATGTTGCCAACATACAGATTTGAGTAAATATCGGGTGGAATTTTCATATGGCGACCAAGTCAAAGAATGGTCTGATTTTTAAATGAATTTAATAATGTTACCAAGTTGAAACAAAATTTTAATCGAATATCTCATATTTTCATAAAATAAAGTCATATTTAATTGTAACCGTTTACATAGACTGAAAGACGGACACGCTAAGTCCCAGTTTACAGAAGGCGAATGGTGCACACGAACGAAAATTTTACATGTATTTTGTTGTTGTTACAATAACAAAACACATGCAAAATTTTCGTTCGTGTGTATCGTTCGCCTTCTGTAAACTGGCACTAAGTCAACTCAAATAGGGATTCTGAATCGGTCGGTATACTAAAAGGTTAGTCAAGGACCAATATTTTGGGTACTTACAAAAAAAACTTATGCTTTTTGTATTTTTTTACTAATTAAGAAAAATTTGAAAAAACTTTATTATTTTCCAAAAAACTTGTTTTTTTAGAAAAAATCTTGAAATCTTTTTATCACCTCAAAAAACTTGCAAAAAAAGGGAAATCTTGATATATGGCAACACTGGTTATGTACCAAGGCGCATCTGCGATCATTCTAAGTGTTTTTGATTGATAATAAAAATTATGAAAATACAATTTTTTTAAGTTTGATTTCTAATACACAAACAATTTAGCTCGAATTTTATTCATTTTTGGAAATGGTGTCTTCAGATTAAATTGAACATTGACACATAGATAGCCTACATAGACATTATATATAGGGCATTCTGTGTCAAATCGGACACTTTGAAATTTTTTTTTTTAGATTTTCCTAATTTGTTAACAGTTTTTAGTACCCTTCGAAAACTCCTTCGTGGTAAATTCTCAGATTTTTTTGATGACCCGTTCAAAAGATATCGAATTTTTAAAAACTGGTAGTTTGTTCCTTTACTTAAACTTCTTTTACTCATAACTTCTTCAATAATTGTCCAAATTTCAAAATTTTTTCAAAATTTTGGTTTTTTTACGTACTTTAAAAAAAAAAATCCAAAAATTCTTAAAAGCGCTCTAGTATGCGATTTTTAAGTTTTAAAATTTAAATCTCATTTTTGAAAATGTTTGTACTCTTCGATTTTTTGAAATTTTTTTGTGTAAAACTTTTATCGATTCTACAAATTTTTGGCCCAGGAGGTTCGTGGGATAACGATTATTACTATTTTTTTAAATTTTTTGAAAAAATTTTATTGTAATTTTCCAATCTTCAAATCATTCCTATTGCTCCAATGGTGCGTCATGGAGGGGTCATTTATAAGACCAACCCCCATTAATTTATACGTCTTAACATTTCTTTGGAACAATCTAATACCCTATCTCCAATTTCTAAGGGGGCTCCCATACAAAACGATATTTTTTAAAATTTGCTCCAACCGCTCTAACTGCCCTTATAATGCCCTTAGAGCAACAAAATGTATGACCGACCCACACTATATTTTCAGTCTAAACATTTTCTTTGGACACACCTTCCCACTATCTCTAATTGTTAAGGCGGTCCCCATACAATTTTTTTTATGACGCACCATTGCACAGTGGTAAATTCCTGCCAAAACCCTATAACTTGTTTAATTTTCTATGTAAACTTATAAAATGTTGTAGGTAGGTTAAGAATATAATAATAAACCAGTTTCGCGAAAAAAAAAATTCCGCGAAATTTTTTTTTTCCGCGAAAATTTATTTTTTTGTTCGCGAAAAAAAAATTTTTTGAAGGTGTTTTAAGATGTTGTGTCTTAATTGTCCGTATTTCATCCATCTTCTTTTTTTATGTGTTTTCCACAGCTCAAAAAGCTCTTTATTTGATATAAATGACCCAACTTTAAAAGGCTTTAACTGAAAGACTTGGTTAAACTTGGTACTGTTGTTAATTAGTACTTACATGGGAACCTCCCTCTATACTAAGTTGTGGTATAGCGACTTAAGAGTAATTTTGAGCAAAAAGTATTTTTTTGGGCTTTCCAAACTTTGTATTTTTTATAAATGTTTTATTTTTTTAGATTTATTTTCACCATCACTGTTTAAATTGATCCACGCACTCGAAATTGCCGAAATGCGTATGACATGTAAAAATAATGCTAAATTTTTAAAATATATCAATTGCAAGGCAAAAACTTTTTTTTAAGTTTACAGCCTACTTGGATTTTAAAGTTGCAAATCACAACTTTTAAATTTAAAAAATTTTAAATACAAATACTCAACTTTGCTTCGTTATAAAACCTAAACTAGTCAAGGGATTTGCCCAAAATTTTGTAATCGCATGTTTTGAAGTGTAAGCTCTCATTTGGCATCAATTTGGAAAAAAAGAAAAAAAATTTTTTTTTAGTTTTGGCCGGTTTTTACCTCTGTTCATTGGAGCAGTAGGAATGATTTTAAGATTGGAAAATTACAATAAAATTTTTTTAAAAAAATAATCGTCCCACGATCCTCCTGGGCCAAAAATTTGTAGAATCGATAGAAGTTTTACACAAAAGAGTACAAACATTTTCAAAAATGAGATTTAAGTTTTAAAACTTATAAATCGCATACTAGTGCGCTTTTAAGATTTTTTTTTGATTTTTTTTTTTTTTAAAGTACGTAAAAAAACAAAAATTTTGAAAAAAAAAATTTAAATTTAGAAGATATTGTCATAATAGAGTATTTTTAATTTATTGCTTTAAAAAAGTTACTATCTCATAGTATGTCTGTACTGAAAAATAAAAAAAACAACATTTAACACAAAGTTTAGTACGACTTATCCTACCAACACTATTGTTTGGTTAGGCACTGTTGTTATTGTAAAATAACAGCAACACATATATTAATAGTTACCGACGGTGATTTAATATATACAATTTTTGCTTTAAAAGAGTTATTTTTGTTGGAAAACAGATTTCGGACCTTCATAATAGTACTTCTCATATAACTTGGGAAATATATCAAATATTATGTCTGGTTTGATGTTTGATTGACCAACGATGACTCTCTAAAGTCTGCTGAAGATTCCTTTAGTGGGGATGAAACTGATCAGTACAGACATACTATGAGATAGTAACTTTTTTAAAGCAATAAATTAAAAATACTCTATTATGACAATATCATAAATAGAAATATTTTTGGGCCTCGAACTAGAATAAAACTCTAATCGAATATATATATATTAGAGTGTCCCTTATTTTGGAAATGTTGGAAATCTTGAGACGGTACCCGCTCATTTTTTTCCTTTTGACTTAAAAATAACTCAGGAAAAATTTTACGCCCCTAGGACCACGCCTTCCCTACGCGACGGGCCCTTAAAGAGCGGGGCCTAAAAAATCATTTTTCCATACAAACCAAAAAATTTTTTTTTTGATTTTTAATTTTTTTGTTATTATTTATTATATTACTTGGTTTGCTTATTCACAACAAAAAATTTGATTTTGGTGGGATAAGTCTTTCAGCGCTAAAAAATTTTTCGCAAAAAAAAATTTTGAGCCGCCGGGGTCCTACAGTAAAAAATTTTTAAAAAATATTTTTTTTTAGTTTTGACCAGCAACGGTTTTAGCTGCTATGTTGCTTTAAATGATATATATTCATAAAAAAATATTTTTTGTATCTGTGACATCTTAATCGTGTTCTAAAAAGGGTAAAAAATGCATTGATGATTTTTTTCGATACACGATAAAAATGTCACAAATATGAATAATATTTTTTTTGGAATATATATCATTAAAAACAACATAAAAACTAAAACCATTGCTTTTCAAAACTAAAAAAAATATTTTTTAAAAATTTTTTACCGTAGGATTCCTACGGCTCAAAATTTTTTTTTTCGAAAAAGATAAAGATGTCACAGATATGAATAATTTTTTTTTTGGAATATATATCATTTAAAGCAACATAGCAACTAAAACCGTTGCTGGTCAAAACTAAAAAAAAATATTTTTTAAAAATTTTTTACTGTAGGACCCCGGCCGCCCAAATTTTTTTTTTGCGAAAAATTTTTTAGCGCTGAAAGACTTATCCCTCCAAAATCAAATTTTTTGTCGTGAATAAGCAAACCAAGTAATATAATAATTAATAACAAAAAAATTAAAAATAAAAAAAAAATTTTTTTGGTTTGTATGGAAAAATGATTTTTTAGGCCCCGCTCTTTAAGGCCCCGTCGCGTAGGGAAGGCGTGGTCCTAGGGGCGTAAAATTTTTCCTGAGTTATTTTTAAGTCAAAAGGAAAAAAATGAGCGGGTACCGTCTCAAGATTTCCAACATTTCCAAAATAAGGGACACTCTAATATACATATATAAAGGCCGAATAAATACATTTTATTTTTATGTAGCTTTTGGTACTAAAAATAAAAAAACAACATTATTATTTAAGTATGAGGTTCTCATATTTTTTCCTTAGGAAATTTTAATTTTTAAGCTACGTTCACAATGGGTACGTTCAGCAGAGAAAGCTGCTACTCAGCTGCTCCCCAACATTCTGCTGGACGGTTTAATTTTTGACATTTCAGTCAACATGTTGAGTGAGCGCTTCTCATCACTGGTAGCGTACAAAAATTATGCTACATTTGATCACAAACTGATAAATAAGCTGTTATATATAAATTATTTATTTTTTTTGACGTTATTCAAGGAAATAAACAAAAAATAATAAAAAAGTATTTTCCACAGAAAAAATAAATGAAAATATAAAAAAAAAATAATAATTAATTCCAATATTTTAAAACATTCATAAAAAAATGCGTTCAGCAGAGTCAACTAATCAAAACATGCTACATCTCAACTGTTGAGTAGCAGGTTTCTCTGCTGAACACGCTCAATGTCAGAGTCAATCCAATCCATGGCACAGATTGAAATGTTAACCGTGCATAATATAGAGTGGAGTTCTGTCACATTGTTGTTGACATATTACTTACATGCTTTGGAATTTTGGGAAAATATCCTTTTAAATGTTGGCCACACAATTCTAAAATTAATATACATATTTTGTTTTGTTTATTATTTTTTTTTGACATTATTAGAGATGGCACTTTCGAATAGGTGTATTTTTTCTCTGTTAACGGTTAACATAGGCTCTGTTAACTCCAGATTGGAACTCCAGAGTAGAACATGTTTGACTCTGGAGTGAATTGAAAAAAGAAAAGAAGAAAAATATGAAAGTGCAAAAAGGAAAGGTATACAATTTTTCACAGATTGGAGTACTCCAACATTTTGAATGCGGCTTTAATGTTTTGAATGTTTTACAAAATTTTAAAAGTAAAATTTTCAATGAAAATTTAAATTTTTATATTAAAGAAATTTAAAATTCGAATTTTCTAAAGTGAAATATAAGAACCTCGTACTAAAACCAGAAGATTTTTGATCCCATGGGGATTCCTCTCTGAATTTTGGATTTGTTATACAAAACAGTATTGTTTATCCCCATTTTTTTTTTTAAATCGAAGATGTGTTTTTTTTAAATATTCGCAAATAAAAAATTTATTTTAGCGACACTTGCGAAAAAACACGGTATGCTCTTGAAAATATTTCCTAAAAGAAGAAGAATTAAGCTTTCATATGAGCCATTACTTGTAATAATAGGGTTGCTAGTTAAAAAGTTAGAGCACGTTAAAAGTGATGCATAATTCTGACTTTTGCTAAAAAGTTGCTACCTTTTACGAAAAAAAAAGTATTTTTTTATGTTTTTATTTTTTTTTTTAATTTTTCACTTTAAAATGGTGTAACTTCTGACTCAAACAAGATATTGCTTAGTTGTTGGTTTGGAAAAAATCAAAAAATCGCTCCAGTACTTTTTAAATGGCTGACTTATTTCCAAAAAATTTGCCAAATCTCCCCCTGTGTGTCGTTATCCATCTGCCAGTATAAACCAAATGCTTTAATTCCACAACACAATACAATTTATCTATTGGAGATGCAGTATAGATACCAAGATTCAATAAGTTACTAACCCAAATCAAAACATATAGCAGTACTAATAGCATTATTGTCATCGCCTTGGTTACAAAAAATTTGGTTAGATATATCACACGATTCCATAAAAAAAATTAATCTCTTCTTTCTTTAAATTAATTGATTTTTAATATGTTGTCCGTCCATACGGTAATCTGTGTAGCAGTGCCTTCATAATCCAAGACTTTAAGGTTTGTTGATATTTTGACCTTATTTAATGTACCTTCTACTTCCAAAAATAATGACAAAGTCAAATTCTTGTTGTATAGAATCTACTCAATAAATCCGGCAGCATCATTACAAGTTGTCTTCACCGCCTCCCAACCTTGCTGTTAAAACAAATAGAAAATATATATTCCGTGCAAAACAATCTTAATAACAGCATAAAAAAATTTTAAGATTTATACCCATATATGAGGCATTCCACACCAAATGTCCTGCTACAGAAAAATATGTCGAGGGCCCATATTCAAAACCCTCAGGTTCGAATCTCACAGCAGACGAATAAAATGAAAATTCACTTAAAAAATTATGTTAGTAAAATCAACTGAAAATGTCAGTTAAAATAACTACTTTGTAAGTTGTTTTGGGGTCAACTACTTTTTCAGTTAAATCAACTAACAATGTTAGTTATTTTAACTGACAAAAAACAACTGACTTATGTAGTAAAAACTACTTACATTTGTAGTCAAAACAACTAAAATGTAGTAAAAATAAAAAAATCAATATATAATTTTTTTTTTTCAAAATATTTTTCAGAAAAAAAAATTGAAGACCAAATTTTTTCCAAGTTTTTTTTTAAAAAAAAGTTGTGAAAAATAAAAATAACGAATTTTTTTTTTTTTTGGAAAAAAACTTTAAAACTTTTCAGAGATAAAATAAATAAAATTAACTACTTTAAATAACTGTTACTACATCACAGTACTTTTTTGTTAGTTGTTCAAAAAAACGACTTAAACTAACTAACAGAAATAGTTGTTTGATATTTTTCATACAAAAACAACTGACTTTGTAGTTGAAAACAACTAACTACTGTAAAATATACAAATAACTAACATGTAGTAACTTACATAATTTTCTGAGTGTTTATATATAGAGACAATTTAACAATTTTTCAAATGTCAAACATATAAATATAATAATATAGAATCACTGATGAAGCTAAAATGCAGAAACTATGCATACACTCAAAAAATTATGTTAGTAAAATCAACTGAAAATGTCAGTTAAAATAACTACTTTGTAAGTTATTTTGGGGTCAACTACTTTTTTAGTTAAATCAACTAACAATGTTAGTTATTTTAACTGACAAAAAACAACTGACTTATGTAGTAAAAATTACTAATATTTGTAGTCAAAACAACTAATATGTAGTAAAAAATAAAATAAACAAAAAATTTTTCAGAAAAAAATTGAAGACCAAATTTTTTCCAAGTTTTTTTTTTTTAAAAAAGTTGTGAAAAATAAAAAAAAATATTTTTTTTTTTTGGAAAAAACTTTGAAAATTTTTCATAGATAATAAAATAAAATTAACTACTTTTAATAACTGTTACTACATTACAGTACTTTTTTGTTAGTTATTCAAAAAAACGACTTTAAATAACTAACAGAAATAGTTGTTTGATATTTTTCATACAAAAATAACTGACTTTGTAGTTAAAAACAACTTACTACTGTAAAATATACAAACAACTAACATGTAGTAACTTACATAATTTTCTGAGTGTAGTCTGATTCAGAAATTGTTACAAAACTTACAATTTTTAGAATTTAAAATGTATTCAATTATCAACTTCACATTTTCAGAATTATTAAATAAGTTGTAAACAATTAATATTAATTTTATTGTCTATATGACATTAACAAAACGAAAACCTTTATCTTCCATATTCACGAAAGTTACTTTTTGCATCAAAATATTCAGTAAAACGGTCCTAATCTATGGTGTAAAATTCAGAACAAAAAAATTTTTTTTTTCCTTTTTTTTATTTTCAGTTTTGGATTTCTCTATATCTTAAACAATTAATTTTTCTAAATGCAAAACCTTCTATATTTTTAAATAATTAATTTATAAATATTTTTTTTTGAATAATTTCATCATGCATTACATGGTTTCATACTAATTTTTGGATATGTTTTAGTCCTTATTAAATGCAACTTGGACACCAATTTTCAGCCTCTTATTCCAAGATGGTGTTGAGTAATCAATTTTTCAAAATGGCGATTTTCTCCAAAAAATTAAAAAATTGAAATTTTTAATTAATTTTGACCATTAAAAAATATAGATATTTTAAAAAAAGTTGGACAACGTTTTGTTGGTATTTAAATGTTGTTTTAGAAAAAAAAATATGAAAAAATTATTCGAAGTAATTACCCGAGTAAAAATTTTGATATGATGCAATATATAATGATATGTAACACAATATATATTTATACGCAATTTGATCCGAATAATGGTGGATGTGTTTGCATTAAAAAAGATCAACTTGTATAAAATATGATTTGATTTCATCCGAGTTTTGACCAGACATTGCCATATATTGGTGGATCTAATTAGATCTAATTGCATAAAAACATAAAAAATCCTGGTGTTTTTTGGTTTGGGTTGAGATACACCACAGGTCAACGATACATTCACCAAACATTTAATTTTCTAAAACAAAAAAAATGTTTGGGTACGCTTCGAACCAGATAGGTGATAAATATAACCCTAACAAGAAATGTTTAGGAACATTTTAAAAAATTTCTTATACTTTGCCTAAAAAACTTAGAAAATTTTTGGTTAATTGAAAACATATATAGTTTTATATGAAACAGCATAAGCTATATATAATTTTATGTTAAATTATACAGAAAAACAAATTTTGTATATACCCTCACATAATTTTATATAATTATATCAACCGTACACCTTTTAATCCGAATCATGATTAAATTATATATAACTACATATGACTGCATTTAAAAAATTTAGAAAAGATCTCACGCGATGTATAATCATATATGATTTATTATGTTTGTATCAAGTTATATATTGTTATATATGTTTATTTTTACTCGGGTAGCACTTATTTTTTGACGTTTAAAAATTAAAATCGACTTTTTGAAAAACTCCGAAACCTTCGATTTTTTTGTAAAATACTATAAAAATTCTACTCTAAATTACGCAACTTTTAAGCTATAACTCGAGATGTGATCACAATTCTTTCTATTTTTTTTTTTTTTTAATTTTTAAAATTGCACCTTTTATGTTTTGGCTCTGATTTATTTTATATGGAGCTCCAAAAAAAAAAAAAAAATTGGTAGATACTGACCCTAACTTACCCTAAATATATTCATTTGGAGGTAAATATACGTCTCACAAAAATTTAGGACGATCGGACATGTGTAAGGCGGTTAGCATGGTCCTTGAAGTTTAAAAAACGGATTACAAGGAAAAATATGAATTTTTTTCAGTTTTCGCAATTTTTTTGGTATTTTAAGTTAAGTTTTAATTCAAATGATTACAGAATTATGATGTGGAGTAACATGCCTTTCTAATAAGGTACTAAAAACTAAAATCGGTTGAAAATCAGCCAAGTTATTACAACTTCCCCAGGCATCTAGCGTGTGCCACACAACTTGATTAAAAATACGAGTCCCTTTTTTTAAATTTATTAAAATTTTCTACTGTAATAACATTTTTTCATTATTCATGTTTCAGTGTAATATTTTTTTGGCTTTTCCAAATTTTAAAACAAAAAAAAATAATTTTTTTTTTTAAAATAGAGATTTCAAAAGGGTGTTGAAAATGCAGGCATTTTTAGCACTAATTTAAAAAATGTTAGCAAAACACAATAAGAAAAATACTTGTCATCTAATTACATTTGAACTTGAAGACTAAAAAAATGTTTAACAGTAAAAAATTTCAATGAATTTCCAAAATCGTATTATATTGCTTAATCAAGTGTTCTGCCATACGTTAGATGCCTGGGGAAGTTGTAATAACTTGGCTGATTTTCAACCGATTTCAGTCTATGGTACCTTATTAGCGAGGCATTTTACTCCGTATTATAATTCTGTAACCACTTGAATTAAAACTTAACTTAAAATACCAAAAAAAAATTGAGAAAACAGAAAAAAATTCATATTTTTCCTTGTAATCCGTTTTCTAAATTTCAAGGCCCATGCGGAACACCTTATCCATGTCCGATCGTTCTTAATTTTTCTGAGGCGTATTTTTGCCTCGAAATGAATATATCTAGGGTAAGTTAGAGTCAGTATCTACCAATTCAGTTTTTTTGGAGCACTATATAAAATAAATCAGAGTCAAAAAATAAAAGGTGCAATTTTCAAAATTTGAAAAAAAAAAATAGAACAATTTGCGATCACATCTCGATATGGCTTAAAAGTTGCGTAATTAAGAGTAGAACTTTTATACGTTCGTAAAAAAAAATCGAAGGTTTCGGACTTTTTCAAAAAGTCGATTTTAATTTTTAAACGTTAAAAAATAAGTGATAATTACTTCGAATAATTTTTTTTAATATTTTTTTCTAAAACTACATTTAAATACCAACAAAACGTTACCCAACTTTTTTAAGATATCTATATTTTTAACTGGTCAAAATTAATTGAAAATTTTAATTTTTCCATTTTTTTGAAAAAATCGACATTTTGAAAATTGATTACTCAACACCATCTTGGAATAAAAGGCTGAAAATTGGTGTCCAAGTTACATCTAATAAGAACTAAAACATATCCAAAAATAAAATAAATCGAAAGGGGTCGGGTCTAAAAGTGAGTGATTTGGCCTGGAATGTCCCATATATATATATTTTAAACAGACTAAAAATTAATTTTAAAATTCCAAAAATGCTATGGCAAAATTTAAGCGAAAATTAAAATAAGTGTGTTTTAATTTTTATTAAATAATAAAAATTAGTTATTTATTCGACCTTTTAATTGTGCAATGAAAAAGAGTTTATTCTGATTCGAGGCCTTTTCATGTTCCCCATTATGAATTAACATAACAAGTACTTATGATAACTCTTCTTTCTTTATTAGGATATTCTCCCATTAAATACTCATAGTGTTTCTTGCTTTCAAAAATGTTGGCAATTTTCAGGAATGAATTGACGATCAAAATTTTTCAAAGCATAGAGTTTCTTGCTTTCAAAAATTTTGGCAATTTTCAGGAATGAATTGACGATCAAAATTTTTGAAAGCAAGAAACTCTATGAGTATTTAATGGGAGAATATCCTAATAAAGAAAGTAGAGTTATCATATAATAATCGAATCAGAATAAACTCTTTTTCATTGCACAATTAAAAGGTCGAATAAATAACTAATTTTTATTATTTAATAAAAATTAAAACACACTTGGTAACCCTCTTGATACGAGAGAATTTGTTTTCTATAACAGAAGGCAAAAACAAAAACTGTATTTAACAACTGCCGACGGTAGTATATGCAGTAACCAACGGCGTATGCAGGACTGTTTTTACAGGGCCCAACAACAACAACAAAAAAAATTTTGTTGTTTTTTCGTGAGATTCGTGTTTTCCAACACATATAAAAAAAATATTTTTTTGTTGTTGTTGTTGGCCCCCCCCCCCTGTATACGCCAATGGCAGTAACCAAAAAAACTTGCTTTAAAAATATTTTTTTGTAATGCTGGTGGAACTTCGAAAATCATATTTGCTTTCTCACTAAGTTGAGATTATTTAGAGTATGAATATTTGATGTTTGCATGCTAACAGTATTACCTAATTTTCTAAAGAATTCTGATGATGGGGGAATTGGAACACCTCCGAAACGATCGTCAATTCATTCCAGAAAATTGCCAAAATTTTTGAAAGCAAGAAACTCTATGAGTATTTAATGGGAGAATATCCTAATAAAGAAAGTAGAGTTATCATAAGTACTTGTTATGTTAATTCATAATGGGGAACATGAAAAGGCCTCGAATCAGAATAAACTCTTTTTCATTGAAAATTAAAATATTTTTTTAAAAATTTTTTGTATGCCAATTTTGACTAAGCAAAAGATAATATTTAATTTAAAAAAAAAAATTTATTGAAATTGGTTCACTATTTAAAAAGATATGAGCTTTTTTAAGTGAAAATTCCTGAATTTTTATCTGGTTATAAAAGCCAAAGTAATAGTATATTAGCAATTGTTGAACACATCGTTGATAAGGGGTTTAAATACCTTCAATTAAGTCTATACAGCATATTCGTCCCATGCCTAATACATTTTTTATTGCAAAAATACTGAAAAAATTGAAATTTTCTGAAATTTAGGAAAATTTTAAAAGTAAACTAAAACCTTTTTTCAAAAATCCACTATAACAGATCGATGTGGAATCATATTACCTAAATTACAAAAAAAAAAAAGGAAATCTAAAATCGGATAAGAATTGCGACCTGTAGGCAAAATTGGATAAAAAAAATCCATTTTTCCTACTTTGTGTGGGGCGAAAACGGCTGAACACCGTTCGATTTTACAGCTAAAATTAGTGTTCTGAAGTTTTTCGGAAGTTTTCATATGTTATAAAAAGTGGTAATGAAGCGCGGAAAAAACTGATGATTTAAAAAAAAATAATTTGATTTTTTTACCACACGTCATGAAAATCCGTAAAAACTGAGAAAAATGCTGCAAAAATCACAATTTTATCGCTACTGGTTAAATAGTTATAAAGGTTTCAAATTGTACCGTTTAGAAAAAGCTTAATAACAATTTTCTGGAAAACCCTAGTAAGTGTTGAAAAAACAATCTTTGAAGCTTAATAACTCGTTAACGGATTGTGATAAAAATGTGATTTTTATACCAATTTTATCAGTTTTAAATGCCCTTCCACTACGTGTGCTAAAAAAATATTTTTAATTTGTTTTTTAAATCATCGATTTTTCCGCGCTACTTTTTGGAGCTTTCTGGAAGCTTGCGAATGGTGAAACAAAATTTGCTATAAGTTTAGCCGTTTTTGCTCCGCAGAAAAATGGGGTCATAAAACGGGGTTTTAACCGCGAAGAGGCACGGGAAGGAGTTGGAGTTTTTCAAAAAAACTACGCCATTATTTTTATTGATGAAAAAACTTTCTAAAGCTGATGATATCAAAAAATCTAAATTTGACAGTCTACTCTAATATTTATAAATACGTTTTGGTCTTTCAGTTTCTAAAACCTGTGCTTAGGAAGCGTGGCTAAATATTGAAAAAATGGTAAAATTTGTTTCGAGTTTTCCTTTATAAATATTTATAAAATTAAAACGTATTGCACCATATTCTCAAAAATTTGCGCTCTTGTATATTTTTTTAATGGCTATCAATTAAAAGTTTTTATTTTGAAAAACTTTCAAAACACGTTTTGAAATTTACAATTGTTTTAAAAAGTCATTATATCAAAAATCCGTCCACTTTTTTAATTTTTTTTTTTTTATAAGTTTAGATGTTTTTCAATCCTTTTCCTTTTTGATTATAACAATTTTTTAATTTTTTTTGTATTTCTTGTTAAACATAGCGTATGAGTATCATTTTTTCAGATATTAGTTAGTCATGGGCTATGTGGGAACAGGGAATACAAGCAAATTACTTACAACATTTCTCGCAAATATCAAAAAAAAAAAAAAAAAAATTGTGTGGATAGAAAAACATCTAAACTTAAAAAATAAAATATAAAATATTAAAATATTTTTTTTTTTTTTTTTATTAAGAATTACTACATAATTACAAATTATATACTAATTTTACCTAACCGAGAACTGGTAACAATGACCTTCGTCTCGTTGTAGCGAAACAGACCAAGGCCTCTGGTGGGAATCGAACCCACGACCCCCAGACTCATAGGCTAGCACGCTACCAACTAGCCTGCTGGGGCGCCTAATATTAAAATATTATTTTTGTCTTTCAAGGACATCATCCACGAATACCAAAATTTTTTGATTAAAGTTTATAATATATTTTTAACGCTGTTAAAATTTTAGGGAGTTGGTTTTTCGTATTGTCGAGAAATGCACTTTCAAAGTTGGTGATAAAGCTAAATTTTTGATTTTGTTGCAAAAATTTTGAAAAAAGTCAAACATATGCCTCTTTAACAAACTTTTAAAATTTATTGCTCAACATTGTGAAAAAAACACCTCTCTGAAATTTTATAAGGGTTTAAAGGACATTATAAACTTTAATATAAAATGATGTTTTTTGAAATCCATGGTGTCCTTCCTAGGAAAATGACATTAATTGTTTTCAAAATTTTTTTGTTGAAATTTTTAAGAAACAACAATTATATTCAATTTAAATCTCCATAGTTTTAGCTACAATATTGTTTTTATATATTTTTTAGTACAACAAAAATGCTAAAAAACTGTCTAAAAGTCAATATTGTCAAAAAGAACAAAATCGATCTGTCAGTTTAATTTCCTATGAATTTGATCATATGTATGTAGGTATGTAAAAAGTTTATGAATAAAGAAAATTATAATATGCAAACATGAGTAAAACATAAATATAATATTGTTTTTGAATTGTCATTGTCTGACGCAAATACATACATAAGTAAACAAAACTAATTAATTTATGTGATTTTTTTAATTATATTTCAGCTATTCACTATATGCGTATGAGTGATATTTAATTTTAATAGGAAATCATATATAACTCATACGTAACCTAAGATTAGTTCTTATATTATTTGATTTAAAAACAAATTGTACTAAGAAATATTATAAACATTTTTCACAAAGAGTTATATATCCGAATATAAAAATTTTTTTGAACAATTTTAATAAAAATATCTGAGAACTTTTATATGAATTAAAATTTTTATTTATTTTGTTTTTTTAATCAAAATAGTTTCTAAAAACATAAGTTCACTGATAAGTTCGCTGATAAAAATAAAAAATAAAAATTTCTGCATGACAATAATAAAAATCAGCATTGTGAAAAATGGCGTTAAAAAGGAACCTATGTCTGTTTTTATTGAACTAATGAAATATAAAATAAGTCAAAGTTATAGAAATATTAATGACATTAACAAAAATGTGCAACGGAAATTGAGATGGTATAATATGAACATTTGTAACAAGTTAAATGTAAATTTGATCTTATTTGTTGACACCATCTTCCAAAAAAATTGATAATAAAAAAAATCTATTATTTTACAAATACAATATCTATACAAAAATTGAGATGACGTTAAAAAATAAGATCAGATTTATTTACATTAAGTGAACAATATTTATACTTGTGTAAAGAATATCTTGTAAAAAAAAAATGGGGGAAAACTTTGAAAATTTTATTTCCAGACAATACCAAAAAACACTTCTTTGTAACTTCACTAAAAAAACATTTTTATTTTTTTTATGTTTTTTTTTTTCAAATTAAAAAAAAATAAATTAAAATCAATTTACTACACTACTCTAAACGGTTTTTGCACAGACATGCTGTTTACATTTTCTAAAGAATTTTGGCCTCCTTAACACGAATCTGTCATCAGACAAATTTTATAAAATCGCCATATCGAGGAATAGACATTTTCATTTTTTGTGTACCAAGCCCTTAAAACAGACAAATTTTTAAACAAAATAAAATAAATAATTCCTTTTTTTCGATTTCCCAATAATATAACCTATCTTTTTCAAGAAATCAGGACTCGATACGATCAAGAATTCCATTAGGACATTATAAGGAAGTTCATAATGACCTTTTTTGGTTATGTCCTTATAAGTATCCGAATTTTGAAAAAAAAAAATTATTCAAAGCAGATATGTGAAGTAGACACTTTAATAAAGAGCACCTGGGGTAAAAATCCAAAATCAATTGATTATATCCAGAAATATTTACAAAAGAAGTCAAAATTTTGAACCAAATTTGCATATGTTTTTTGTAATTTTTTTTACTAATTTTATTATTTTTTGTTAAAATTAAAAAAATTAAAACATTATTTTCTATTTTTGCCTCCTAAACACGAATCTGACAACAGAAAAATTGTATCATTATTTTAAAACATTGCAGCTGGATTTGCGTGGATAACAAAATTATCAAAACGCTGTATAACGCGAAAATTAGAAATGAAAGGTTAAGCTGCTTAATATAAATTATAAATATCATCTGTCTTAATAACTTGAATAAGATTTTTTACAAATCCGGCAAATAATACACTGAGAAAAATTAATCTGAAATTTTAACCGCCAAATATTTTGGTGGGGTTAAAGAAAATGGGTAAAAACCAATGTGGAAATTAAAGAGGGCGTAAACCACTTTAGTTTCCTAACCTAAAAATTGTGTTTTTTTCAGTGTAAAATTTTTATTACATATTTGTATTGATATTAAGTTTTTTTGGTATGGTATGCCCTTAATAAACGCGAATGAAAATCGAAATGAAAAGTCGCCATTTTTCATTTTTGTTGAAAATTTTATTTGTTGTTTATGTCAAATTTGGAGTCAGAGGCCCCTAAAACATATCTAGGGCTTATATTCAAAACTTTCTATCGGCAATTTTATTGAGTAAGGGTTTATGATAGTAATCTGACCACTGATTTTGTTGTCATCAGTAAAATTTATTTTAAACTAAAAAAGTATTTACAAAACCATGTATTTAGAGTAAAAATGCAAAAAAAGAGAATAGCAATTACACGTAAAACTAACTTAATTAAATTGGTCATTTGTTGCTGACTTTACTGGTTTTTGCAGATAGCAAGTTTTGAATATAAGCCCTTGATGTAAAAAGACTAAATTATTAAAAAAATATAGAGAAATAAAAATGAACGGGTGTTTACTCTACACGATCCACAGTTTTTTGAAAGTTCTTTGAAGAGACTTTAAGAACAGCTAAATTTGGTACTTTTGCGCAGTTTTTTATGAGTCAAATTTATGGAAATAGAAAATTTGTAATATTATTTAAATAAATTCTGAAAAATTATTTTTATTCGACCTTAAAAATGTTATATTTTGAGTAGGTTTATTCTAGCTCGAGGTCATTATTTTCTTTATTAATTAAAACTATTTTATTCTCATAAAATAATTTTCAAGAAACTTATATTTCAGTTTTAAATCTATTTGTGTTGGTCATTTTTGCAAAACTTAATCAAAACGTGTTTCGGAATTTGTCAGATTTGATTGTCAAGATTATGTAGCAAAATAAAAACCCTATACTTAACCTGACCAACTTTTTTGTCTGAAAGCGGGATGGAAAGGTTGAAAAAGCAGGATTTTGGTATAAAAATCGGGACTTTCAATTAGTGATAGTAAGTTGTAGTGATAGTAAGTTTGTAACAGTTCGAAAAAGTATAAGAATTCATGAATATCAATCGATTTAAATTTAAATTTGACATTTAAATTTGACATTTAAATTTGACAGTGTGATGTCCGTTCGTCTCTCTGGCTGTCTGCATGCTTGTTGAAAACACACTTACTTTCGAAAGAAAGTAGTTTGTAATTTTTACGGTCAGGTTGATATTGAAGTTCAGGGAAATCGGTTCAGCGGTTCAGAAGTTATGTGGAAAACTGTGAATTTTGGATTGGTTTCGCCTCCAATTCACGTGTTAAATAAAACGTTGAACACGATTCTAAACTCACAAAAATACACTCAAAAAAAATGCCTGCGAATTTTGTACTTTTGCCCAAAACATTAAATAATGATAATGTTTTGCGGAAGATTTGGGTGTACTTGCCAAAGTTTTTTTTAGAAAAAATAATATTATATTACTTTGCTATTCCACACAAAACGAAATGAAATATCAGTCGAGTACCCCATTAAAAAACTAAAAGAGCTGTACATTTCGTAAGTGAATGCAAAAATAAGTTCAAAAAAGTGTTTTTACATTTTAGAGAGTATAAAAGATTCGGCACCAAAAATATACCACTCTCACTTGTTTTATGTACATTTGATCAACAAATGGAAAATTTGTATGCGAAAAGCTTAGACTTGGTGAAAAAGTAGTTTTGGTAAAAAAAAAATACTTTTTTTCACAAAAAACAAAATTATGTAAAAAAAATTAATGAACCCAACATTTTTGATAAAAAAAATTTTGATGAAAAAAAGTTTTTGATTAATTTTTTTGACGAAAAGAAAAATTTTTTTATGTAAAAAAAAATTATGAAAAAAAATATGAAAAAAAAAATTTTTCGGTGAGAAAAAAATTGATAATAAAAAATTTTATAAAAAAATTTGATAAAAAAAATTGATGAAAAATATATGAAAAAAAAAAATTATAAAAAAAATTTAATGAAAAAAAAATTTATGAAAAAAAATTAATGAAAAAAAATTTGATGAAAAAAAAAAAAAATTGATGAAAAAAAAAAAATTAAAAAAAAAAAAATTGATGAAAAAAAAATTTTTTTTGAAAAATAATCATGTTACTTTTTATTTACCAGCTGTTGAAAAACGGTTTTATTCACTACTAGGTGAATTATTATCCAAGTTACAAACCCAAGTACTTAAAATTTTTGGTTTTAAGAAAATGAAATAGTAATTCTTGTTTTCTTTCTCGTTAATTGTTATCTTATATAGTCAAACTGAGGTGGCGTCCTGCAACTTTTTTTAAAATTAGACACCAGCCTAAAAACATTATCATGTTAAAAATTACATAAAAAATCATGAATTCAAAAAAAATATATATTGAGTCAAAGTTTTCAAACAGAGTATATTTTTTTTTTTTAAATTTTGGATTTTTGCTGCTCTTTAAACCCGATTTGTTAAACGAGCTGAAATACCTGGTAATTTTGTTTGAGAAAATTTGAAAAAAACATTTTTCAAATCTGCAAAATATTTTTTTCAAATTTTCTCAAACAAAATTACCAGGTATTTCAGCTCGTTTAACAAATCGGGTTTAAAGAGCAGCAAAAATCCAAAATTTAAAAAAAAAAAATATACTCTGTTTGAAAACTTTGACTCAATATATATTTTTTTTGAATTCATGATTTTTTATGTAATTTTTAACATGATAATGTTTTTAGGCTGGTGTCTAATTTTAAAAAAAGTTGCAGGACGCCACCTCAGTTTGACTATATAAGATAACAATTAACGAGAAAGAAAACAAGAATTACTATTTCATTTTCTTAAAACCAAATATTTTAAGTACTTGGGTTTGTAACTTGGATAATAATTCACCTAGTAGTGAATAAAACCGTTTTTCAACAGCTGGTAAATAAAAAGTAACATGATTATTTTTCAAAAAAATTTTTTTTTTCATCAATTTTTTTTTTTTTTAATTTTTTTTTTTTCATCAATTTTTTTTTTTTTTCATCAAATTTTTTTTCATTAATTTTTTTTCATAAATTTTTTTTTCATTAAATTTTTTTTATAATTTTTTTTTTTCATATATTTTTCATCAATTTTTTTTATCAAATTTTTTTATAAAATTTTTTATTATCAATTTTTTTCTCACCGAAAAATTTTTTTTGTCATATTTTTTTTCATAATTTTTTTTTACATAAAAAAATTTTTCTTTTCGTCAAAAAAATTAATCAAAAACTTTTTTTCATCAAAATTTTTTTTATCAAAAATGTTGGGTTCATTAATTTTTTTTACATAATTTTGTTTTTTGTGAAAAAAAGTATTTTTTTTTACCAAAACTACTTTTTCACCAAGTCTAAGCTTTTCGCATACAAATTTTCCATTTGTTGATCAAATGTACATAGAACAAGTGAGAGTGGTATATTTTTGGTGCCGAATCTTTTATACTCTCTAAAATGTAAAAACACTTTTTTGAACTTATTTTTGCATTCACTTACGAAATGTACAGCTCTTTTAGTTTTTTAATGGGGTCCTCGACAGATATTTCATTTCGTTTTGTGTGGAATAGCAAAGTAATATAATATTATTTTTTCTAAAAAAAACTTTGGCAAGTACACCCAAATCTTCCGCAAAACATTATCATTATTTAATGTTTTGGGCAAAAGTACAAAATTCGCAGGCATTTTTTTTGAGTGTATTTTTGTGAGTTTAGAATCGTGTTCAACGTTTTATTTAACACGTGAATTGGAGGCGAAACCAATCCAAAATTCACAGTTTTCCACATAACTTCTGAACCGCTGAACCGATTTCCCTGAACTTCAATATCAACCTGACCGTAAAAATTACAAACTACTTTCTTTCGAAAGTAAGTGTGTTTTCAACAAGCATGCAGACAGCCAGAGAGACGAACGGACATCACACTGTCAAATTTAAATGTCAAATTTAAATTTAAATCGATTGATATTCATGAATTCTTATACTTTTTCGAACTGTTACAAACTTACTATCACTACAACTTACTATCACTAATTGAAAGTCCCGATTTTTATACCAAAATCCTGCTTTTTCAACCTTTCCATCCCGCTTTCAGACAAAAAAGTTGGTCAGGTTAAGTATAGGGTTTTTATTTTGCTACATAATCTTGACAATCAAATCTGACAAATTCCGAAACACGTTTTGATTAAGTTTTGCAAAAATGACCAACACAAATAGATTTAAAACTGAAATATAAGTTTCTTGAAAATTATTTTATGAGAATAAAATAGTTTTAATTAATAAAGAAAATAATGACCTCGAGCTAGAATAAACCTACTCAAAATATAACATTTTTAAGGTCGAATAAAAATAATTTTTCAGAATTTATTTAAATAATATTACAAATTTTCTATTTCCATAAATTTGACTCATAAAAAACTGCGCAAAAGTACCAAATTTAGCTGTTCTTAAAGTCTCTTCAAAGAACTTTCAAAAAACTGTGGATCGTGTAGAGTAAACACCCGTTCATTTTTATTTCTCTATATTTTTTTAATAATTTAGTCTTTTTACATCAAGGGCTTATATTCAAAACTTGCTATCTGCAAAAACCAGTAAAGTCAGCAACAAATGACCAATTTAATTAAGTTAGTTTTACGTGTAATTGCTATTCTCTTTTTTTGCATTTTTACTCTAAATACATGGTTTTGTAAATACTTTTTTAGTTTAAAATAAATTTTACTGATGACAACAAAATCAGTGGTCAGATTACTATCATAAACCCTTACTCAATAAAATTGCCGATAGAAAGTTTTGAATATAAGCCCTAGATATGTTTTAGGGGCCTCTGACTCCAAATTTGACATAAACAACAAATAAAATTTTCAACAAAAATGAAAAATGGCGACTTTTCATTTCGATTTTCATTCGCGTTTATTAAGGGCATACCATACCAAAAAAACTTAATATCAATACAAATATGTAATAAAAATTTTACACTGAAAAAAACACAATTTTTAGGTTAGGAAACTAAAGTGGTTTACGCCCTCTTTAATTTCCACATTGGTTTTTACCCATTTTCTTTAACCCCACCAAAATATTTGGCGGTTAAAATTTCAGATTAATTTTTCTCAGTGTATTATTTGCCGGATTTGTAAAAAATCTTATTCAAGTTATTAAGACAGATGATATTTATAATTTATATTAAGCAGCTTAACCTTTCATTTCTAATTTTCGCGTTATACAGCGTTTTGATAATTTTGTTATCCACGCAAATCCAGCTGCAATGTTTTAAAATAATGATACAATTTTTCTGTTGTCAGATTCGTGTTTAGGAGGCAAAAATAGAAAATAATGTTTTAATTTTTTTAATTTTAACAAAAAATAATAAAATTAGTAAAAAAAATTACAAAAAACATATGCAAATTTGGTTCAAATTCAAGAATATTTTTTTGTACCAAATTAATATGGGTTACCGATATTTCGAAAATTATATATTTCTTATCTGAGTACGTTTGGGCAACGTTAAACAAAAATTGTTTTATTATTTTGTTTTGAGCATATTCATAAAATATTTAATCAAACTTTTTTTCTTAAATTTTGAGAATTTTTGCCTAAAACTCGAAACTGGACTGATTTTCGCTGGGCAAAAATGTAACCGATTCGGCTCAAAATTTTACTAGGTACTTATTTCAGGTCATTTAAAAATTTTCAAAATAAGGACCACCCAACTGAACACGTCTCGAAAAAAATAGATTTAAAAAAAAAACAAGTAAAAAAGTTAAATTCGGCCTTGCCGAATGCAGTGATACCCTCCACAATTTCAAAAAGATTATTGCAAAAAACTTTATTAAAAAGAAAATTACTTTTGAAAAAAAAAAAAAAATGTTTGAAAAAAAAAATTTCCGCACAAAAAAATTTTGGTAAAAAAAAAATCCGCGATTTTTTTTTTTTTTTGTCAAAAAATATGTTCGTACTTGTTTAAATACCATTTGGTGTTCAATTATGTTCACATATGTCAACCAGAAGCCGAATTAAAGTATTTTGTATTTTTAGGTTATGTTGAATGTACTGAAATTTTTGAGGTGTGCTTACATTTTCGTGCATAACTTTTGAACCGATATCGCTCAAATGCAATACCAAACTTCTCGGGAGAACTTTTAATAAATATGTTAAGTTTCAGAGATCTCTTTTCAATATTTTGTCCTTGACAGCATTTTCCACAGACAGACAGACGGACAGACGGACATCGCTAGAATGTCTTAAAATCGATCTGGCATCATGAATTTATGTACTTTATGGGGTCCCAGACCGATATTTCGATGAGTTACAAACGGAATGACAAACTTATATATACCCTCTATCACTAAGTGGAGGGTATAAAAATAAAAATAATTGATATAAAAATAAACTTAAAAATTTGTTTCTGAACTATAATTTTTTTTTATTAATTTTCAAATTAAAAAAAATAATTTTATGCAAGATCAAAATTATTGTTTCTGTAAAGACAGTAAAGCTCAGGCTCTAATTATAATTATGTATTATAATTTTTGATTTGTTATATATGGTTTTGAATTGAAAAAAGTGTGAAAGAAAAATTTTAATTTTTCTAAAAATTTAAGACATCCTGGTTTTTTTCTTACTAGTTTCATATTATCCAGTTATAATAATCTTCAGAAAAACTTTTTTCGCTGGATATTCAGATAATTTGGTAAGTTTTGCCGGATATTTATATAATTAACCCTGTTTACTACAAAAACGAGACAATTTTTTCTTAAATTTATTGCATCTGTTGACAATTTTAATAATTTCAATTACTTGAATTTAATATGGTCAGGTAGGAAAATTAATCGACTAAATTTGCTAGAGAATTTAATGCTTTAAGTGTAATGAAATAAAGGTGGGAACATAACATTGATCTATTTTCCCTTAAGTATCAGATGCTCTTTTGTGCCATCAGTGTTTTATTTTTTTTATCAAATCGTTTAACTTCAAATCGTTTCTAATAAAATTTAAGTGGTAAATATATAAAAAAAGCAGCGTGTATGAAGCCTTTTTACTCTTTTCTTTTCATTTAAGGGATTTGTCTAAATATTTCGCCACAAATCTTTTTAACAAAAAAAAAAAACATAAAATAAAAAGACCAACGTAATGCAGAGAATATAAAAAGAACCGAAAAACTAGCGGCAAATATTTGAAAACCATAAAAATCCCACATAAATATACTTTGGCCTAAATGGCGCTCAAGAGTCGTAAATACACACAAAACCAACAAATAAAAATAAAAAAAACGAGGAAATAAAAATAAAGTAGAAGAAGAAACTGAGCACACACACTGAAATTAACTACATAAGTATGTGTGCATATACTTACTATGTACGTGTGTATTTGTGAAGGCTATTTTATACAAAACGGAAGTTTAAACGAGGTGTGAAGTATTTACATAGTTATCGGTTTTCTATTTTTGGTCTTTTCATTTCGTTTAGCATTTTTTTGTCAGATTTTTTTTTTTGTTGCTAATGTGTGTTCGATTTCGCATGCATTGATATGGTTGGGTATTAAAATTGTAGGTGTAAGGGTGGTGGTGATTTTAGTACAATGGGTCTGGAACGAATGATGAACATTTAATTTTTAGAACATACATTTATTATAGAACATAATAATTTTTTGATAAAACACTCTTTTCGTAGAGACAAATTCTCAGATTCCAAGACTTTCTTCCTAATTGACAAATCTTAGGATCTTTAATACTTTTTCTATAGAAATCCGTTAGGTTAGGTTAGATTGGATGGGCGTCCGCCGATTTGGCGAATTCACTCGGAGGCCATAAGGCCCATTGTGATTCCCCTAAAGTTGTCTCCCTACTCCCATGAAATACAAAATTCTACCTCTCAAACCACCCCGATTCCCTAAGGTATTCTGCTAGAGACGTCAATGGGACACTGTTAAGGCAATCTAAGTCATCAAAAAATCGTTGCCCCAAATACTTAAGACGACGTTTCATCAGACCCGGACATTCACACAACAAGTGCCTCACTGACTCCTCCTCCTCCACCTCTCCACAACTTCTGCAAAAGTTTCTGTCAGAAATTCCCATACGAACGGCCATTTGGCCGATTATACAGTGTCCCGTCAGTACTCCTACTAATAGGCTAACCGTCCGTTTGCCAAAGGTAAGAAGACTTTCTGTCCTCTTAGGATTTGGCAGTGGCCACATGGTCCGCGATATCCTGCACGTGGTCAGCGATATCCACCTATCCCTCTTCATATTCTCCGATATCCTATCAATTTCTTTCATCAACTCCACTATAGGAACCGAGATATCCGGTTCGACACGTTCCCCCACCGACTCGGAGCCACCTCTTGCACACTCATCAGCTAATTCGTTACCATCGACCCCACTATGTCCAGGGACCCAAATTAGCTCGACTGTGTGCTGACTGATTCGATGAAGGGATTGTATACAATTACTAACAATTCTCGAATTTACAGTGTGTGACCCTTAGGCCTTCAGAGCTGCGAGACTGTCCACAAAAATGTTAATGGCGCAAGGACTTAGGTCCTTTGCCAAAATCATCTGCGCGGCCTTGTCAATTGCAAAAACCTCGGCCTGGAAAACGCTACACTTGTCCGGGAGCCTCACTGAGGTCCTTATTCCGAGGCATTCAGAGTATACCCCCGAACCCGTACCCATCTCCATCTTAGATCCGTCCGTGAAAATTGAGATCGCATTCCCCGTTATAACAGAGTTTGCCGCCCAGTCTTCCCTAGTTGGTATTTTGATTTCGAAGTTCCTATTAAAGTTCGTCTGCGGTGAGATATAGTCGGTTTTTCTTTCCAATTCTGACCCGCCCACCGTACTTAATATGGTCGAGTGTCCCCAAGAGCGTTGCTTAAGCATTTGTGACTCTCTTAACCTAAGAGCCGATTTTGCTGCTGTGCTCTTGATGTAGATATCTACGGGCTGAATGTTTAGTATCACTTCCAGGCCGGCCTGGGGTGCTGATCTAATAGCACCAGTGATACCCACGCACGCCAGTCGCTGTACCTTCTGTAGGTTGCAGAGATGTGATTTCTTATCCGCTGCTTTCCACCACACAAGGGCTCCATAGGTAAGTATTGGTCTAATTATCGCACCATACATCCAGTGGATAATATACGGTTTTAGACCCCACCTTCTTCCGAATGTTCTTCTGCAGGTGTAAAAAGCACATAACGACTTTTTCATCCTTTCCTCCGTATTCCTTTTCCAGGAAAGCTTTGAGTCCAGGATTACACCCAGGTATTTTGCCTCATTAGATAGTTCTAGGGTGATTCCATCTAGTTTGGGAAGAACAAACCTGTCTATCTTAGTCTTTTTCGTGAACAAGACTAGTTCGGTTTTTGAGGGGTTGACTCCCAGACCGTTGTTCCTTGCCCACGTCAAGAGTATCTTAAGTGCTGATTCCATGAGTTCACTAATCGTTGGTAAAAACTTACCTCTGATTAGGATCACAACGTCATCAGTATAGGCAACCACCTTGATACCCATTTCGTTGAGTGACTCGAGGATTTCATTTATTACAAGATTCCACAGAAGAGGAGAGATCACCCCCCCTGTGGTGTGCCCCTTGTAACTACTTTCCTCGCTTCACCATCACCTATCTTCGAGTTACTCGCCCTGCATTTCAGCATGTTGCCCGTCCATAGAGTAATCTGTGTGTCCGTGCCCGTCTTCCGTAGGGCATTAAGAATTGACGATATTTTGACATTGTTGAACGCGCCTTCCACGTCCAGAAATGATGCCAAAACGTACTCTTTTTTGTGAATAGTATCCTCAATCAAACCGACAACATCATTCAAAGCCGTCTCAACAGACCTACCCTTAAGATAGGCGTGTTGGGCCTCGCTGAAGTTGTCTGATGTGAGGATACTTCTCACATATACATCTACCAGTATTTCCAGTGTTTTCAATAGAAACGATGACAGACTGATAGGTCTGTAATCCTTTGCGGTATTGTGGTTTATTTTTCCCGCTTTGGGAATAAAGACCACCCTAACCTCCCTCCATTCGGAGGGTATATATCCCGATGCCAGGCTCCCCGTAAAGATACGCAGTAGCCATGGCATGATTATCCCGAGGGACTCCTGCAAGAGTGCCGGAAAAATACCATCAGGCCCTGCCGATTTGTAGGGCTTGAAGGAACGTACCGCCCACGTTATCTTGCGTTCGTCCACCATCGTTTTGATGAATTCATTTGTTGGAATTGCAGCTGGTGAAAGTGTACCCAAGGGAGTTTCTCTCTTCACCTCGTCTCTGCAAACCCGGAAAATGGGTATCAATCAGAAGTTCGATGGTTTCCTGACTGCTTTCTGCAAAGGATCCGTCCGATTTATTAAGAAATCCTGGTGTGCTGGGATCCTTAGAAAGAACTTTACGGAGTCTCGCCGCTTCCGTTGTCCCCTCCAATTCTCCACAGAAGTTGGACCAGGATTCTCTTTTCGCCTTTCGGGTTTCCTTCTTAAAAGCATTAAAACTAAGACGATAGTTCTCCCAGTCTTCCGTCGTGTTATCTTTCTTTGCCTTATTAAAGAGTTTCCTACTTTCTGTCCTCAGAAGCTTGAGCCCCGGAGTCCACCATGGTTGATGGATCTTCTTCGGAGGCAAGCGCTCTGGACAGGATTTAAGATAAGCTTCCCTAAGGGTGTTCGTCACTAAACAAACAGATTCCTCCAAATCCTGTATGCTGACCGGCTTATCCATTTCTGGGGCCGGTAGTGCTCTAACAAGGCTTCGGAATTTAACCCAGTTCGTTTTCTTGGGGTTCCTATAAGGGATCCTACTCTCCATTGAGAGATCAATGCTGAAGAGTATCCAGTAATGGTCAGAAAAAAAGCACTCGCTAAATACCCTCCAGTCTGAAATTCTAACCGAGTCCGTATTTGAGACCAAAGTTATATCAATAACTTGTTCCCTAATTGAGTTATAGAAGGTCGGTTTATTTCCCTTATTACATATAACTAAATTAGTAGATAGAAGGTAATCAAAAAGGGACTCACCTCGCCTGTTGATGTCAGTGCTTCCCCACAATGTATGGTGAGCATTGGCATCTCCACCTACCACAATATCCTGGCCCTTATCCGTGCAGTACTCGATAAGAGTTCGCAGATGCTGTGCTGGGGGGTCGTCCTAGAAATCCGTTAGAAATTTAAGATTCTAAAATACTTTTTTTATAAGAACATTTTCAGATTCAGCGAAATTGAAAATCTAGATTCTGCTATTTTTTTTCGGTAGTTTTTATTATGTGAAAATATTTACAAAGGCCAACAAATTTCAAACCCATGGACCAGAGGTTACTTTTCTAAGTGTTTGATTTGCGCTGAATCCAAATATGGTCTCAGAATTTGCCAATCACATCAGGTTTTCGAAATATCTTAGCTTGAAGTTGAAAAAACCATGTTTTTCGCCATATTCGACACGTTATGACTTCGAAAATTCACCTTTATTTATAAAACCCGATATGTCATCTGAAAGTGCTACAATTTATCTTTTAAATGAATGTTTAACCTTTATAATATCTGAGATATCTTAACCTGAAGTTTGTTCTCGTTTCGTGACTCTGGATGCGGCTGAGAGTGGTATGTTTTCATTAAATCTATATATATAAAGTAGTTACGTGATTGACTGATGACTGACTGACATACTAATCACGCATCATGCCACAGCCCAAACCACTGAAGCTTGGATAGTAGTTTCACCTCCCGGAATACATATCCGCTAAGGCTGGATTTTAAGAAATGTTGATTTTAAGTGGTAAAAACAAAGGGTTGAAAAAAGTGAAAAAGCGACTACTTTGGTACATTTTTTACTCTAAAAAAAAAATCCGATTAATTTGAAATGTAAGATCCTCTAACTGAAAAACATTCCCAAAAAATTGACTTTCTGGAAATTCGGATTCCTAAGGGTAAAAAGGGATAAAAAATTGAACTTCGGTTCTTTTTATATTTTTTCCAACAACGGAAAAAATTCTGAAAACGTAGTTTTTCGAAATTCCGATTCTAAGAGGGGTAAAAAAGAGAGTACTTTGGTACTTTTTATTTTTTCTTAAAAAAAATCCTATTAATTCGAAAATTGAAATGTAGGATCCTCTAACGGAAAAACATTCCCAAAAAAGCTACTTTCTGGAAATTCGGATTCCTAAGGGTAAAAAGGGGTAAAAAATTGTACTTCGGTACTTTTTATATTTTTTGAAATTAAAGTCCTACAAAAAAAATTTGCAATGTTGTTTCCAACAACGAAAAAATTCTGAAAAAGTACTTTTTCGAAACACCGATTCTAAGGGGGGTAAAAAGCGAGCACTTTGGTACTTTTTTCGATTCTAAGGGGGATAAAAAAGTGAATTTTGGTACTTAATAAAATTCCTAAAATAATGGTCCTGGAAACTTTAAATTTGGAATGCAGAGTCATATAGCGAAAAAAGATTTCTAAAGAAGGCAAAGAATTTTTATTTTTTTATCACATGTAAGTGCATATTCGGAATGGAATGAAAGCTAGATAGGACTAATCGGAATGGAACAGGGAATCAAATGGAATAAAACAGGCAATGAAATGGGGACTTAAAATTTGGAATGTAGGTGCGCCTCCCGAAATATAGGTCCTTTAAGGCTGAGTTTTTGGAAATGTTGATTCTAGGGAATAGGGGTAAAAATGTATTTTGGTACTTTTTATATTTCCACAAACCACTGAAGCTAGAGGATTGATATTTGGAATATAGATGCACCTCCAGGAAAATAGGTCCACTAAGGCTTGGGTTTTGGAAATGTTGATTCTACGGAGGGTAAATTGTGCAAAAACAGGTACGTTAGTACTTTTTATAGTTGCACAAACCAATGAAGCTAGAGTTGGGTTTTTTGAAATAATGATTCTATGGGGGTAAAAATAATTAAAAAGGTATTTTGTGGCACTTTTTATATAAACTTAAATAATGGTTTAATTAGCTTGAAATTTTGAATGTAGCATCCATTCTTAAATAAAGGTCATAAAAACTTAAAATTAGGAATGTGGGATCCAACAATGGTACTATGGTACCTTTTATATTTTCTGAAATAATTATGATGGAAATTTGGAATGAAAGATTGTCTAGCGAAATAAAATATTCCCAATAGAATAACTTTTGGAAATTCTGATTTCTTAGGGCATTAATTTAAAAAAGGGAATTATATATTCTTAAATAATGAGCCTATTAACTTTAAATTTGGAATGTAGCATCCTCTAACGGGGAAAAATACCCCAAAAAAATTACTTTTTGGTACTGTTTATATTTTCTTAAATAGAGGTCATACAAATTTAAAATTAGGAATGTAGGATCCAACAATAGAAAAAAAATTTTAATTCTAAGGAAGTAAAACAGAGCACTTTCGCACTTTTCATATCATCTGAACTAGTGGTACTGGAAACTTGAAATTTGGAATATTGGATCGTCTTGCGAAAAAAAACACTCCCAAAAGATTTTTTTTTTTCCTAAGGAGTTAAAGGGGTACTTTTTATATTTTCTGAAACAAAATCAGAGGCATAATGGAAAAGGAATGCACACCACATTAAACGAAATTGAATGGAGCACGGAACCAAATGGAATAGAACAGGGAACGAAGTGGAATGAAACTGGGAACGAATTCAAATGAAAATGTTTTCAATTTTTTTTTTACAAAATTTTTTTTTGTACTAAAATTTGTTTATCAATTAATTTTTAGTAATTTTTTTGTTTTATTCATACATATTTATTCATATTTTTACAAAATTTTTTCATTAAATTTTTGACTCAAAGTTTTGTTTACTCAATTTTTTTTTTGCTCAAATTAATAAATCAATGTTTTTTTTTTATAACATAAGACCGTCTTAAAGATGACGTTGTATTTATTACTAGCTGGACCCGGTTCGCGTTGCTGGCCCTAAGAAAACATCTACACTAAGAAAATTATGTCATTAACTGTTTGTAGGTTATTTTAAAAAGTAATCAGTAAAGTTATTTTAAAAGAAAATTCACTTATTTTATAAAGGATTTAATTTTTTTACTGTTTCTGTAGTTTAAAAAAAATAATTTACTGTATTAAAAACGAATTTTTTGTTACATTTAATTTCGGCAGTAAAAAATTTCTTCTATAGTTTTACTGTTTTTCAATACAAAATAACTGAATATTCACTAGTTTTTTAATGTTTTGGTTAGTCATTAAATTAACATTTAAAATTGACTGTAATGTGTTTTTATTTTAAATGAAAAAACAGTGGAATGGTTTTTAAATAAAATTTCATTTGTTTTAAGTGAATATTCACTGGAATTTACCTACATAATTCTTTAAGTGTATTTATATTGCATTTTAATTTAAATATACAATGTTGGACAAAACTAAAGCACGGGACCGGGTCCAGCTAGTATGTTATAAAAAAGTTACATTTGTTGAGCAAAAACTAAAAAAAGCTCGTTAAAAAATTGTGCTTTTTAGGGTTTTTTTAGTTCTTCAAGGGGAGACTTTTTCCCCTGGTCCGATTATGCCCATCTTCGAACTTAACCTTACCAGTAAGAAAAGAGATACTCTTGCCAAACTTCAGGGCTCTTGCTCATTTAGTTTGGACTGCCTCGTGGTTTCTAGAGACGGACGGACGGACATCGCTAGAGTGTCTTAGATTCTATCAAGGATCAATAATATATATACTTTGTTGGGTCCCCGACCGATATTTCGATATGTTACACACGGAATGACAAAGTGAGCTTACCTCCATACTGTGGTTGGAAGGTGTAAAAAAGTGCAATTTTCAAAATTTGAAAAAAAAAGAATAAACTGTGATCACATCTCGAATTATGGCTTAAAAAAAGTAATACTTTCAAAAAGTCGATTTAATTTTTTAAACGTTAAAAATAAGTGATAATTTTTTCATATTAATCACAGGGAGTCGGATCTAAAAATGAGTTATTTGGCCTGGAATGCCCCATATATACATATGTATGTGTAATAAAGTCCCGAGTAAAAAAGTTTTGATATAATCATATAGTTTTTTATATAATTGTATATAAATACACCCAAAAAAAACGTGGGTATTAAATACTAAAAATTTAACTAATTTTAGTATTAAAAATATTTTAAAATTTTTAACTAATATTAGTCAAAATCAGTAAAAATTACTAATGTTAGTACTTTGAAGATACTAAAATTAGTAACCAATTAGTAGATTTTGGTACAACATCACTTACTAAACCTTTTACTGTAGAATTATTTTGAGTGTAGATCCATCATTTGATCCCAAAAATGGAGGATCTAAAAATATATGATTATTTCTTATTAGATCAAATTTGATATAATTGGATCACAAAAATGGAACGGTAAATTTCATCTGATTTGATATTAAAGATCATATTAGATCTAATAAGATATAATTATATATTATTAGATCTTATTAAATCTAATTTTTTATAATATCAAATAAGATAATATTTACCGTTCCATTTTTGGGATCTAATTATATCTTATTATCTAAATCTTGATCTAATAAGATATAATCATATATTATTGGATCCTCCATTTTTGGGATCAAATGTTATATGACACCGTATTATTTTTTTTTTTAGTCGGGGTGTTATAATCCCGTTATATGTTTAAATCTTAATGTGTATTTATATGTATGTTTAGGTAAAAACCCCCATTGTGCATCAATTGTTTCATTTTTTTATTTCGAGAAACCAACATGACTAATGGCTTTTTAAATTGATGTTTTTAGAGGGATTTGTGTAAATTTGGTAAAATAAGCTTAAATTAGCAATCTATTGGTCATTACAATCCAATATACATACATACATAGATAAAAAATATGTATAATCAGACAATAATATACATTCAACCATTCATGTGAGCATATCTAAATACACACACACATAGAAATATTTGGAAAGGATTCGAACAGATTAAAGTTGAATAGCAACCAAATAAAATCAAGGATTTTGTGGCCACTTTAATAGAGGAAACACATTAATGCTAAATTGTGGGTTTTTATTTTTCATCAGTTGATAATAAGTAGTAAAATATATATTAAATATCATAAACTTTTTCTATCTATTTGTATTCGAAAAAAAATTCTTTAGAATTTCTTTGTTAGTATTTACCAAAATTTATGATACTTGTGGCATGGGTAAATTATATACGTATTTTTTTTTTTTTCTTTTTGGTTTTTTTTTTTTACTTCAAAATTATTGAAAAAGTTTTATTTTTTTGTCTTGTTTTAGCTTAAAATTGCTTAAAACAACTTTTTACTTAATATTTGACTTTTTTCAGCAAGAAAGAAAAATATGACAAAATTATTTTATCTAACTACAAAAATAAATATGTTTGAATTTTAGGAACAGGAAGTTCCTGTCATTCAACATAGGGAGTAGCTATCTATGATTTTATGTTGATACATAGCCGGTTTATATATAATTTATAATATAAATTATAATAAATTTATAAAATTGTAAATTTACAACGAAATAAAACTTACAAGGAATTCTCGTAAATTTTCTAGATTTTTATTTTGTAAAATTTAAAAAAAAAAAATTTAATTTCGATCGAAATTTATTTGTTAAACAACAAGGAAAACTATCAAGTATTGGTAAAATGAGATTACGAGACTTTTTCTAGTAATTTGACAAGTTTTTTTTTTTTGAGTGCATTTTAAAAAGTGAAATATAAAATTTTTACCGATCCGGCTCCAGTAATTTGCCAATAGCACGGCCGCATTTATTCCGATTTATTTCAAAATACGTTCATTTAAAAACTAGTTAAATTTCTGATTTGTTCAAGTCTGATGTTGCACCATTTAAAGCTAAAAATTACATTTCTGAGAAAGATTATTCTAGCTCAAGGTCATATTTCTTTTACTAATCATTACGATGATATTGTCAAAGTAACTATTTTCAAGAAACTTTTTATAAAATTGTTTGTTTTAAATTGATTGGTTTGGTCATTTTGCAAGACTTACTCGACACGTGTTATAAAAAGTTTCTTGAAAATTGTTACTTTGACAATATCATCATATCATGATTAGTAAAAGAAATATGGTCTTGAGCTAGAATAATCTTTCTCAAAAATAGAATTTTAAAGGTCGAATAATAAATAATTTTTATTAATTTAAAAATTAAAACAGAATTTAAACAAAAGGATAGCACGCCTCACCTTCTATTCATATCACGAATAAGAGGAAATACAACAAAAGCAGTGAACATCTTACTCGCGTAAGAAATCTACTGTCTGTATGCCTGTAATTCAAGCTGTATATATGAAGGTATGTTTGAATTAAATAGTGATGGTTTGGTTATGACTTTTCGTTTGAAATTTAGAGCTGTATTATGTTGTGTATTTAGTACATAAATTCTCATTATGCCTATTTACATACGAATATAAGACTTTATGTTTTGCCACAAACGATTGTCAATTTGCTAAATACTCTTGACAATGGAATTTGACGAATTCCGAAACACGTGTCGAGTAAGTCTTGCAAAATAACCAAACCAATCAATTTAAAACAAAAAGCTTTATAAAAAGTTTCTTGAAAATTGTTACTTTGACAATATCATCCTAATGATTAGTAAAAGAAATATGACCTTGAGCTAGAATAATCTTTCTCAAAAATAGAATTTTAAAGGTCGAATAATAAATAATTTTTATTAATTTAAAAATTAAAACAGAAGCTAAAAATTAAAAAAAAAAATACGATTTTTTTTGTAAAAACTACCAAAAAGTTTCGTTCTAAACATGTTGATTATGTCTACTCGTCTTATAAGTACCATCACATAGATTAGCTTAAAATAAAAAGGGAGGCCGTGGTCTAAATTTTGCCCCCGCCAGCACCATCTATAGTGGCGAAAATTGTTTCTCATCGGAGCAAAGGTGGCTGCATTTTTACTCAAATGCACTTAACTTTTACATTCTTCAACGGGATTTTTTTAAAAAAAACACTCTTTTTCGTAATAGGTCAGACTTGATCCGTAAAGAGAGAAATGATTTTAAAAATATTATTTTCTTTCTAAAATATTCAATAAAATTTACTTTTTTTCCAACTTTTAGTAGAATTGAAGCAAAATTGTCGATGTATTGATCAATAGCCTTTAAGGCGATAATCAGATTGAAAAATCTGACAACCGCTCTACTTTAAAATTTGTTCACTTCATTTTTGGATTCAGCGTAAAATTGAGCATGAAAAATTTATGCAAAATGTCGTGGATCGCAAATTTTTTTAATTTGTAAATTAGTGTAATTTTGTGTATGCATTTCAAGTCCTCCATTAAAAGTGGAGACTTTAAAATATTTCAGTAATAACTAATCGACACTAATATTATCGATAACAAAATAAAAAGACAAACTGACATTTAAAATCCTACTGACGATAACACTAACTGGGATGTTTGAAACCGGTATGGGAAATACCAGAAATGACTATAATTTTTAGAAATTCAATTTTTCTTCTGCATTTTTTCAACTTGAACCCTTATAACAAATATAATTGGAGCCCGTGCTCGATCTGCACTTACAGAAAAGATCAAATAAAAGTGTGGAGAAAAAAATTGCGTTAGTGAGTGTTCGTGAGTAATATTTTTGCGTTAGTGAATGTGCGTCAGTCGATTTTTTGCGTGATTTATTTTTTCTTCATATTTCCTTTCATACCAAAAAAAGCAACAAAAAAGTTGTAAATTTGGCTTTTCGTCCCAAAATATTAGTTTTTGAAACTGTTTTTGTATAAATAAGAGTTTCGTGAGTGTGAGTCAACGGGAGTGTGAGTGCACGTGAGTGTGAGTTGTATTAAATTTACTCACGTGACTGTGATTGAGTGTGAGTAGAAAAAATATGTTCGTAAGTGAGTGTGTGTGATTCAAAAATTCCAGTCGTGAGCGTGAGTGAGTGTGAGTCAAAAATCACTCACGCGCCCATCTCTAGTGGAAACTTCAGAATATTTCGGTTATAACTAATTCGACATAAATATTCTCTCAAGCAAAATAGAAAGTTTTTTTTGCGGTTCTAGAAAAAATTCAAAAATATATGCCTCTAAAATTTTTTAAATGTTTATATTTTAGTGTAAAGTTCCTTCAAATAGCTAAGACATTTATCGTTTTAAAAATGTTTATAGATCCATAAATGTTTTTCACATTTATACTAAAAAAGTTATCATTTTCCAAAACATTTTCCTAATAGAATAGATTTAGTAATACTTTTTTTCGCACAAGATTTTGGAAATAATACATACCTATTATTAATTTTCCATCCCAATTCAATACTACTAATGCACAATAAATATGGCAATCAATTCCGCACATCAAATAAAATAGAATAGCATCAATAGCTTTTTAAATTATTGAAATTGATAATAATAAAACTTACAAACATATATAAGAACAAAATAAACAAAGTGTAAAAAAACTAAATTTAAATTGATTAGCTTAGCATTTGTAAAATTCGGAATACATACTTCGAGTACGATTGTTCTTCAAAACATAATACTGGTATTCACACCATAAGGTAGTGGTGAATAATTAGGATTTTAACTTTTGTAAATTTAAAATGTTAAAATTTAATATAAATTTTTTTGAAGTCGAGTATAAAAACAAAAAGAATTTGTATGGAAATATAATTTAATGATTACTTTAAATTTATTTTATTTTTTTTATCGTTAAGCTGATCAATTATATATAATAGACTTTTTTGCAGAAAAATTTCCGAATCTCAAATATCAAGAAAACTAATAATTTTGTGGATTTCAAAGCTTAAGCTGTTGTGAAAAAAATTTTAGTAAGAATTTTTTTTTTAAATATTTACTTTTGCATAAAAAAAGATGACTTGCAATTTAGACTATGAATATCTTAAATATTTTATAATATTGAAATATGTAATGGCAACATTTTCTGTAATACACATAAAGCTTATAATATGCTGACATTTATGTATATTTAAGTTGATTATGTTTGACTTAACTAAAAGTTTAAATTTAAAATGTTTTACAAATCTATGGTTTGCCAAAAAAGGAGTCAAAAAGTCATAAAAAAAGTTTATAGTAGTAACAAGTAACTAACACACAAAATATTGTTAAAGAATATGTATATAAAAACTAAAACTTATGCACACACAGTAACAGATTATAAAGAAAACCGAATAAAAATGTTTAAAAACATATAATAAAGACTAGAAGAAAATATTAGAAAACTTTTTTGACATAATTGTCAAAAATATTTATAGGATTACTATGGACAATAGGGATGACAAACAAAATGTTTGTAACATTTCAAATTAAAAATCGATATAGAGACGTTCATCCTTTAGTCTGACCGTTTGTCTGTCCGTTATAATCCCAGAAATGAAATAGAGTTTATTCCAGTTCGAGGCCATTTTTTTTAATTATGAATTAACATAACAAGTACTTTTGTTAACTCTAATTTCTTTATCAGGATATTCTCCCATTAAATACTCATAGAGTTTCTGCTTTCAAAAAATGTTGGCATTTTTCAGGATTCAATTGACGATCGTTTCGGGGATTTTCCAATTTCCCCATCATCAGAATTCTTTAGAAAATTGGGTAATACTGTTAGTGTACAAACCTAGTTGGACTCTTTCGAATCAACCAGGCACCCGGAGATCAAAATTTTACCAAGGTCTTTTTGTAACACATTTATTTTTGTTTTAAATATTTTGAAAATTCAAAAAAGTCACGGAAATATTTTTTTCAGCTTCGCTTTGACGTATTTACACAATTTTTTTTTTTTCAAAATACGTAATTTTCCCAAATTTTTAGTTTTTTTTTTTATGTTGCGACACTCTGATGAGTATACAGTAGACTGGCCCCTTTTTTTAAAGTTGCTCCGAATCCCGCTCCTTGGGGCTCATTTTGTGAGGTTACCGGAAAAACTAATCCAGAAATTTTTTCAGTCCAAAACATGTGAAGTTAGTTAAAAAAAAAACAATCAAATTAACTAAAAGTTAAAAATGGTACACAAATCACCTTTCTCCCGAATTCCGCCGAAACAAAATCACTGGACTAGCCAAATGAAAAAAGAAAAGCCTTCAATTGTTGAAGTGTTTGTTCCCTTATATGTGCCTAATGATATTTTAAGCTCCAATTGTCGATTTTTTAAATTTCTTTAACAAAAAAAATTAAAATTGGAGATTTGAAAACAGTGTGAAAATATTGAGACCTTTTTAGCATTTATTTTAAACAAGTTAGAAAAACGCAATATTAACAAGTAAAAAAGTTAAATTCGGCCTTGCCGAATGTAGTGATACCCTCCACAATTTCAAAAAGATTATTGCCAAAAACTTTATTTAAAAGGAAATTACTTTTGAAAAAAAAAAGAAATTTGAAAAAAAATTTCCGCGAAAAAAAAAATTTGGTAAAAAAAAAAATCCGCGATTTTTTTCTTTTTTTGTCAAAAAATATGTTCGTACTTGTTTAAATACCATTTGGTGTTCAATTATGTTAACATATGTCAACCAGAAGCCGAACTAAAGCATTTTGTGTTTTTAGGTTATGTTGAATGTACTGAAATTTTTGAGGTGTGCTTACATTTTCGTTCATAACTTTATATATGTTAAGTTTCAGTCATCTCTGTGCAATATTTTGACCGCGAGAGCATTTTCCACAGACAGACGGACAGACGGACAGACGGACATCGCTAGAATGTCTTAAAATCGATCCGGCGTCATGAATATATATACTTTATGGGGTCCCAGACCGATATTTCGATGAGTTACAAACGAAATGACAAACTTATATATACCCTCTATCACTAAGTGGAGGGTATAAAATCATCTTACAAGGAAGGTCTATCACAGGGCACCCACCGAATGTCCTGAAGCTTGCATATAGGAAAGAGGGGAGAAAAATAAGAGTTACCTGTTTGTTTATAGCTGCCTAATCTCACATTTAGCGGTTCAAAAGGGAGGGGGAAAACGGGATTTTTTCGTTTTTTTTAGGATTTTTTCCTTCAAAAGAAACTATATGAACATTTTATACAGGTCGAATGGTTTTTTGAAGGCCTATCCAATAGTGTATCGGTTGTGTCCAAATTTGGCTTCGTTAAGTTCGTTTTTGTCAAAAATCTATAATCGTTGGGGTAGTATATATGGAGATATATGTATATACGTACGACCGTCAAAATCATATGTAAAAAATCTCTATCAAAATTAAGCTGACCCGTATTTTTCGTTTGACGAAATTCCTTCTAGTTCGGCTTTTATACGGATTTTCCCAAAAGCCATTATTTTTTCATAAGGTGGCACCCCTTTTTTAAATTTGAGATTGGGCAGCTAAAAAAAAACAGTTAACTCTTATTTTTCCCGCTCATTCCCAATTTCAAGTTTCAGGACAATCGGTGGGTGCCCTGTGAAAGACCTTCCTTAATAGTACATTGGACCATGAAGAAAAAAAAAATTTATTATACACTGAAAAAAATAGCTTCGTGAAATTAATGAAAATTGACTTAACCTTAATGAAAAATGACTCACGTTTTCAACCGAAGACAGGTTTCATTTGATTAATGAAACTGGTGTCATTAAAGTTCGTTTCAATGAAAACTTGCATATAAATAATGAAAATATTCGTAGAACTTGTTTGAAACGTTTTATGAAGTTTTTCATAAAATGTATGAAAATATTCATTGATTAAATGTGGAATAGTAGTTGGTAATGAGCGTATGATAATTGCTTTTTACAGGTAACTAGTTGCTAACTTTAGTAAGGTTTTGATATGGGAATTACGATAAATTCATGTTGGTTAAAGTTATCAAAATTTCCATAGAAAGCCCCTAATCAAGTTAGGAACAAGTTACCTAAAAGCAGCACGTATCATACACCCATAAGTGAAAATTTGCATTAATAACAATTTTAGTAAGTCACATATAACCATCACTGTAACCTTCACTGAAATTTTATTTAGGGGCATGTCACAGACTCAATTCCGTTCGAATTTGAAAAAAAGTTGTTACTCGTAAAACGCAAAACAATTTTTTTTTTCGGAATGAAATCACTTTCAAAAATCAAAGTGGAATTGAATTGCTAAAAGCGGTTTCATTCCGAAAAAAAGTATTTGCTTTGCGTTTCACGAGTGAACCACTTATTCCACTTCCCAACGGAATTGAGTCTGTGACATGACCCTTAATTGCACACTTTTTATGGTTTTCACCTAGTTTTTACAAACAACAAAATTTTACTCCAAACTTAAATTGGTCTGAATTGCCATATAAGGTAAACTATAAAAGACAAAAACGCGATGACTTTAAAAACACGTGCTGCCAAAACGTAGCAACAACGTAGCAATGGAACAACACAAATTACCCTAAATTTCATCACACAATTTTAATGACTTAAAAAACTATTTTTCTATTGCAAATTATATTATAATTTATAAGAATCAGTCAAAAGAAACACTTATACGGAACTTTTCACTTGTAATTTCAATTAGATATAACCAGCATAACACACACACACAAGTTTCAACAACAAAGCAAAAAAATATAAATTATTTTATTTTTTTAGAAAAAAGTTAACACACATGTAAAAATTACAATTAGACTAAACACGCGTGGTGTAATAAAACGTCGTATGTTTTTGTTCTGTTTTCTTTCTCTTATTCGCAACGCAGAGTTGTATTTAGTTCTAAAAAATCTTATGATATTTTTTAATGAAATTATGAAATCTAATGAAACAAGTTTCATAAAATTTGTTCATAACATGCATGAAATTTCAATCAGCTTATGAATTCCTTCATTTAAGTAATGAAAACAAAATAATGAATCCGTTTCATTAATATCAGGAAGGTTATTTTTTTCAGTGTAGTAAATAGTTTCAATACATTTAAATAATTGGGCTCGAATTCCTTGATTAAGTGGTCTGCCACACGTTTGTTGTCCGGGGAAGTTGTAATAACTTGGCAGATTTTCGTTCGAGTTTAGTGTTTATTGCTTTATTAGAGAGACAATTTACTGCAAATCACAATTTATTAGTCATTTAAATTAAAACTTAACTCAAAATATCGACAAAATTAAGAAAATCAATAAAAAGTCATATTTTTCCCTTGTAATCGTTTTTCAAAACTTTGATGGGCTTGGAATAGCTCAAAAATTATCCAAATGAGCTGAAATTTTTTCTGAACTAGTTTTTCCGAAAACCTCACAAAATGAGCTCCGGAGAGCGGGATTCGGAGCAACTTTTAAAATCGTTCATATAACGAAGGGCCGATCTAAGTAGTATACAGGTGTTGAGGGGACTGTTGCTTACAAGGAATGTCTTTCACAGGGCACTCACCGATTGTCCTGAAACTTGCATATTGGGAAAAGGGAAGCAAAATAAGGGTTACTTGTTTTTTCTTAGCTGCCCAATCACACATTTAGCGGGTCAAAGCGGAGTGAGAAAAATGGGATTTTTTCGTTTTTTGAGGATTTTTCCCATTTCTTCAAAAGAAACTATATGAACATTTTATACAGATCGAAAGGTTTTTTGAAGGCCTATCCAATGGTTTACCGGTCGTGTTAAAATTCGGTCTCTTTAGTTAGTTTTTGTCAAAAATGTATAATCGTTGGGGTAGATTATATGGAGATGTATATACGTACGACCGCCAAAATGATTTATAATAATCTCTATCAAATTTAAGCAGACCCGTATTTTTTCGTTTGGCGAAATTCCTGATAGTTCGTCTTTTAAACGAATTTTCCCGAAACCCCTTATTTTTTCATAAGGTGGCAACCCCTTTTTAAATTATAGATTGGGCAGCTAAAAAAAAAAAAAATCTTATTTCCCCAACCCCCCCCCCCCATTCCCATATTCAAATTTCAGGACAATCAGTGGGTGCCCTTCCTCGTTAGTTGTTAGCTCGTTGGACTTCTAACCAACAAGCCTGAGTTCGATTCTCAGCTCAGGCAGAAGAACATATTTTCAGTTATTAATTAGTTTCTATTTATAACTAATATCTATTGCAGCATCCTCCTTCGCTGATAAACATCACTAAAACGTCAACGAAGTAAAATAATAAAATAATGGCTATAAACACAGCTTCAAAAATAATTCGCCAGATCAAAACAGATGCCGATACAACAACTGTACTCAAAATTATCAACACGCGCAATTACAGTGTTGCCATACTGAAGCCCTTCTATCTTTCGAATCTTTGGTCTCTCTTTCATCCGCTTTCCGAAAGAAGCATTACGGTTACATTAGTAATTGATAGGCAGCATTGCCTGAGTGTTGCTCCTTTATAAAAAAAAATAAAAAAAATAAAAATAGTTACAGAAGGAAGTTTCAACAAAATTTGTTTAACAAATTTAACGTTTGTTTTGGTTGTCCTTGCGGAACCAGTTGGATATTAAGGGTTAAATCGGTCCAATACGTTAGCATTATATTCGCCGATTATTGATTTTCCCTTGAACGTAATCGATGTGGATTATCCCGCGTGGATCCCAAAAAACAGGTGCCATCATCTATTTGCCCACAAACTTACCTGTTCCTCCGAAGAAACCAAATTTTGCATACCCGAAATAAACTAGATTACATGACGTATGAGTAATATTTTTGTATTTATTAACACTCATACGCTCTGTTTGTTAATAATTTTAACTTGTTATTTGCATAAAGATGCTAAAAACATTTTATTACCCACATACATATTTTTGATTTTCAAAATACACAATTATTTTTCCATTCTTTATTTTTTAAATTAAATTATTAACTTTTAGAAATAGGTCTTATTTACATAATACACTTCTTCATACAGATATTTCAGAAGTATATAGTAAGTGTAGAAAGGTACATTTTATATATTTGTTCTACTTTTATTAAATAACGTTTCTTTTTGAAAAAGAAAAACTTTGCATTAAACTCATAATATACTTTTCGAACAATTTCTAAGTAGTTCAAGTACGAAAACATACGTTGCTACTTAAAATATTTTTCTTTTTCTCTAAAAAAAACACTTTGTCTTAAAAGTATACAAAAATTTGGCATATCCATACATATTATGAGATGCCGTTTCTGCACTTTTTTTCTCTGATCATAAACGGTTATCCGGCAAAAGTGGCCCACCCATACCAGAAACATATCTAAAAAATCTTTTTGAAACCAGACAATTTCGTTTTTTTTAAAGTTTTAAGTCTGGTCTTAAAATTATTTTTTTGAAACAATATAAAAAAAAACAAGTGAGAGTGTTAAATTCGGCTGTGCCGAATCTTTTATACCCTCCAAAATGTAAAAAAAAAAATGTCAGGGGCGTTTATTTTTTTTGGGGGGGGTGATGGGGTCAGTGGGGGATGTTGACAGCACCTTCCCATCCCGATAAATATAACAAATGTTTCATTTATTTAACAAAAATACAAAAAAAACATGTAAAAAAAAGTGTATTTTTTCAGAGGTTGCTTTAGTTCTTCAAGGGGGAACTTTTTTCCCCCTGGTCCGATTTTGCTCATTTACGAACTAAACCTGCCTATTAACATAAGACATATTTGTGCCAAATGTCGGGAGTCTAGCTCTTTTATTTTGGACTGCATCGTGTTAACTACAGACGGACAGACGGACAGACGGACGGACGGACGGACGGACGGACATCGCTAGAATGTCTTAGAATCGATCACCCATCATAAATATATATACTTTATGGGGTCCTAGACCGATATTTTGATGCGTTACACACGGAATGACAAAGTGAGTATACCCCCATACTGTAGTTGGGGGGTATAAAAATGGGCCACCTTTTTTTTATTATTATTTCGATTTAGAAGCTTGTTAAACAGACAAAAAATTGTTTTGAAGTTCTCTGCTTCAAAAATTTTTTCATCATTTTTTTCATTAAATTTTTATTGTTTTTTATTTTTTATAAAAGAGTACAAAATTCACAGGTATTTTTTTTTTTTTGGTTTTCAGTGGTATTTCAAGTAATTTTTTATTTTTTTTTAATAAAACCATTAAAAACAGTTTTTGACCATAGTGTTACATCAATTTATATCATTCTATAAGGCTGAGACTGTATAAACAATTTTTTTTTTTACACTTAAAATAATATCTCTATAGGAATTAAATCGATTGCACAAGTATCGGTAAACATAAATCGAATAGAAACTATTTGAAAATACAAAGTGGTTAAGTGATTTCTTCATTGCTCCAATACACGAACGGATACTTAATCGCCTCATTTCTTGGGCTCACATACACATTAAAAACGTGACAAAACAAACCTTACTGGTGTAATTTTGTTTCGTTCACACAGCTCTTGCCAAAAAAAAAAAAAACGACAAAAAGACACAATCATAGCAACTTTAAAATAATTGGATTTTTTATTTTCTGATAAATATAAATTTTACATATCGAGGGCATATATTCAAACCCTCTATCTTCCATTTTCACGAAAACAACGTTATGATGGCAAAATATTCAGTAAAACGGTGTAAAATTCAGAACAAAAATATTTTTTTTGCTGTTTTATTTTCATTTTTGGTTTTCTCTATATCTTTCACAATTCATTTTTCTGAATGCAAAACCCTCTACCTTTTCAAATAATTAATTTATAAATATTTTTTTTTTAATAATTTCATCATGCATTACATCCCTGCAAAAAAAGTCATTACCACTTCCTACACTGATAGAAAAAGGCTTCATATCACTAATGAATGGAATTCATTAACATTGTTTCATTACAACAATGAAATATTTCATATGCTCAATGAAATTTCATACATATTGTGCAAGATTTTCATTAATTTTTTTCATTAGATTTCGTAGTTTTATAAAAAAATTTCATTAAGTTTTGTTTACAAAATTTGTTGTGTTTTTGACACCTGTCGTGTCGCTTCTGTTTAGTTTGTTAGTTTATGCGCGCAAAAACAGCTGATCAGAGCGTGATTATTTTTAGAATTTTTTTAAGAAATTTAAAATTAAATGTTATTGATTAATTATAAGTATTTGTTAAACTCCTGTTGTGATATATTAGTTCGTGGTTTTACTTACATATTGCTCATTTACTTGTATAGTGTCATAAGTCAAAAAATTTGGTTTTTGAGTTAATAATGCAGCATTTTTCGTTATATCATGCTTTATATTGTGTCAAAAATTCGTACACCGAAAAAAATTCCTGCCTTATATGTACGAAAACGTTCGTACATTGTACGAAAAATTTCGTTATTTCGCACCACGAAATTCTTGCGTACAATGTACGAAATGCACGAAATTGTTTCGTAAAATAAACGAAATTGTTTTTGTATTTTATAAAAAAATTTCGTAAAATAAACGCAATAAATTTTTGTGTTTTACGAAAATTTTCGTAAAATAAACGAAATATTTTTTTTGTTTTACGAAATTATTTCGTAAAATAAACGAAATATTTTTATTTTTACGAAAATTTTTTGGTAAATAAAAAAAAATCCTTAAATTAACGAAATTACATGTAAAAATTCTTTCTTGAGAATAAGAACAACGTTTCAACGTTTTGACAGCAACATTTCCAAGCAATTAATTGTTTCATCTTAACAGAGACTTATAAGATTTCATTCATTATTTACAGTGATTTTGTTTTAGGCTACGTTCACACTACAAGAACTTATGATGATATGTTGAGATGATTTTTTTGGAGGACCACCTCCCCATATGTAAAAAAAAACTTATATCATCAAGCCTCAAATTTTATTTGATCCGATTAGCCTCAAATTTTAATTGATCCTTAAAATAAATAAAAACCAAGAGAGAGCTTTTAAGTCGGCTGTGCCGAATTTTTATTACCCCAAATATGTAAAAAAAATATCAGAGTTATCATTATTGAAATTAATTCTTTATACCCACGATCAAAATACTTTGTAAAAACACCAAGTATTCGTTGCGAACGGACGTGTTATAAACTGCGCTCAAACATATTTCATTTTTTTTTAGTTGTTTAAAGTGATAATCAAATTGAAAAAATATCAAACAAAATAATATCAAAACACTAGCAACTTTTTGTGTCAAAAATTTACAAAAAAAATAATTATATCACCACTTTTTTATTTTAATTAAAACAATAATTTAAAAATTATTTTTAAAAAATACATAAAAAATTTGTTTCCAAAAGAAAATAAAGCATAAAACAAAATAAAAAAAAAAAAAAAAATGAGTTCAATTTGCAATACATGTAATAAACCCCTACCCCCCTCCGGGGACTTCGTTAAATGTCTTCAATGCAAATCAAACTATCATTACGCTCAAATACAAATGAAATATACAATAATATTTATGAAAAATTTTGTGCAATTTATGAAAATTCTAAAAAGCTAAATAACTCAAAAAGAACAAGAACGCAAAATCCGTGGATATGCGACGAATTAATAAAAAGTTGCGAAATGAGGGATAAACTTTATAGAAAATGGCTTAATAATAAAAATAATAAAAAATATGAACATGATTATAAAAAATATAGAAATTCGTTAAACAAAAAAATAAATTATACTAAAAACAACTATTACAGATCGAAGTTTATTGAAAATAGAAACAATATTCGCGTTACATGGCAAATAATAAACGAAATCATTGGAAAAAAATCTAATAATATCGATAATAATATTTCAAAAAATTTCAAAAATGAGAATTTACAAAACATTTTACAAAACTTTGCATATAGTTTTAAAGAAAACGTTCAAAATATATTACATGATTGTAGTATTAAAACCATTAATTACTGTGAAACAACAATTCAAAACTCACTCTACATGTCACAAACTAACCAGGAAGAAATATTTAATATTTTAAAAAATTTAAACATTAAAAAAGGACCTGGAATTGACGGAATCAGGCCAAAAGACCTAAAAAATAATGCCAACTATTTAACACCAGTAATAACATATCTCATAAATTCATGTTTGAATAGCGAAAACATACCGAAATTACTAAAGACATCCGTTATACGCCCTATTTACAAAAGCGGTTCCAAAACCGACTATAACAACTACAGACCGATAGCGATATTATCAGTCATTGAAAAGGTCCTGGAAGAAATCATTGTACGAAGATTAACCGCTTTTTTAGAAAGGTACCAAATAATAAGCAAAAATCAATACGGATTTCAGAAAGGAAAGAACATTAATAAATTACTTGGCAACTTTTCTAATTACATCAACACATGTTTAAGTAAAAATACACACTGCCTGGTCCTATTTATCGACTTTAGCAAAGCTTTCGATACATTATCGCACGAAAAGTTGATCCAAACATTAGAAAGAAATGGTATTCGTGGCAGCTGTCTAAATCTGTTTAAAGATTACCTTAGTTATAGAACATACCGTGTTAAAATAAACACCGAACTTAGCGACGAAATGATGTCATGCTATGGTGTACCCCAGGGTTCCAAACTAGGTCCCATACTATACCTTATTTATGCTAATGATATGATGAGCATTTTAAAAAATAGCACCACTTTTGCCTATGCTGACGACACGGCCATTGTTGTCACGCATAAGAATATCAATAGTGCCACCGAAATAATGCAAAACCAGCTAGAGATCGTCGCAAAATGGTGCCATGATAATGGTCTAGTGATAAACGCTTCAAAGACAAAGCTAATGCACATTAAACCCTCGCACTTAAACCGTTCAAATATAATGCTGAAATATCATGATATAGATTGTATGCATGAGTTGAGTTGAGGGTGGGTTGTACAAGCCCAAAAATGGGTAAATTTTTAGGCAAGTCCATGGCGCTCAGACTTAAAATAGTCCATTGCATCTGATTGTATGCATACTACCAACAATAATGCCAACGACGACAATTGCAGCACCTATATAGAGCTCGTTGAAACATATAAATATCTTGGAGTACATGTGGATCAGAACTTCAAATGGAAAACCCACATAGAAAACGTCCAAAAGAAACTACGAAAAACGGCCTATATGATGTTCCATTTAAGTAATTGTGCCACGTTCAGTGTCTTAAAACAGGCATATTTTTCCCTAGCAGAATCCTATATACGGCATGGAATCACAGCCTGGGGAAGCGCAACGTACTGCGGCACATTACAGCTTACACAGAATAGATTACTAAAAATCCTTTGGAGAAACCAAAGTCTATCGTCAAAAAACAACACTCAAAATAGCACTAATAACAATGCAAACCATAACATCAGATACAACAGCTTTATCACAAACAACTCCGAAGACAATATCCTCATTAACAATATTAATAACGACCAAATTCACAGTATCGTCAACAACAGCAATGCTACTTATAACAATATCGTCAATAACAACAACAACACCAGCTATTTTAACAACATAACCAACAGCAACAATGTACATAACATCGTTAACAACATTACCAACAACATTAATACTAATCACAATACTGTAATCAACAACAACGATACACTCAACATAAACAACAATCTCAGTAATAATGAACACACCAACCCTCGGAGTGATATTAACAACATAAACAACAACATCACCAATCTTAATAATAACGCCATTAACTACACTGATAATGTCATCAATAACAACAATTACATCAACAAGCGTGTTATAAAAATACCCGACAACCTAGCAAAACATTTAGGCGTACTTAACGTAAAAAGTATCTACTATTCACAGTCACAAATGAATTTTTTGGTGACTCAAGATTTCTTCATGTCATCGACCACAACCACAACACCAGACGTCGAGCTGAAGGACGATTTAAGATCGAACGCTTTACCAACAACTATGGAAGAAACACACTTAATGTAGCATTACCAACAATTTTAAATAAGCTACCAGTCCATATAAATAACACCATTAATTTTCATAAAAGAAAAAATATGATAAAAAAACATTTTTTAAATTCGCAATGAATAATTAATTGAATTAGTAACTAGTTTTTTAATTTCCTGCAGATAACCCCAGGGGTTCGCAGGGTTAGATTTAACTATAATGTAAAATTTTAAATTTACTCAATAAAATTGAATTGAAAAAAAAAAAAAAAAAAAAAACAAGGCATTTTCTAATCCCCTGGGTCGAAGCTCATTACTTTAATTTTTTTTTTGACATAAAAATGTTTCATTTGTTTAACAAAACAACAAAAAAACACTTAAAAAAATGAGTTTTCCAGAGGTTGGTTTAAAGAAATAAAACTTTTTTGCCCACATACGAACTTAACCTGCTGATGACCAAAATACTTGTTCCGTGGTATCCGTGATTTATATAGACGGACATTAATAGAATGCCTTAGAATTTATCATGGATCAATAATACATATACTTTATGGGGTCCCCGACCGATATTTTTTTATTATACCCCAATACTGTAGTTAGAGGGCATAAAAACACCCTTTAATCATGCATTTAAAAATTTCTTCTTTTTTCATTAGTTTTGTAAAATTTCAAAATTCTTGATTATTTTTTTTCGTAATATAAAGTCCACTTTCGTATATTTTACGAAAGAAGTTTTTACGAATTATTTTCGTAAAAATACGAAAGTCTGTACACTTTTTTTGTAATATGCAGTCAACATTCGTATATTTTACGAAAGAATCATTTACATTCTTTTTTTCGTTACTTTCGTAAAATTACAAAAGTTTTTACAACATTTTTTTCGTAATATGCAGTCAACATTCGTAAATATTACGAAAAAAATATTTACTAATCATTTTCGTTACTTTCGTAAAAATACGAAATTCAGTACTAAAGTTTTTCGTAATATGTAGTCAACTTTCGTGTATTTTACGAAAATAAAAAGTACGAAACTTTTTTTCGTAAAATGTTGCATGGATTTTTTTCGGTGTATTTATATCTTTAAAACTATCATTTGAGAAGAAAATACGTAATTACTACATTTTCTATGTACCGGCCATTTTCAATGAACAACCAGTTTCAATTGTAAACATTAAACGCGTTTTCTGCAAAATGAAACATTTTGAGTTATGACACTATACAAGTAAATGAGCGATATGTATTAAAAGTAACTGTTGTATTAAAATTTTGTATGAGAAAACTGAGTGAAATCTATAGATAAAAAAATATGTGAAAATTTTTTTGTTTTAACTTGGTTATTTTGTGATTTTTCCAGACTTTTTTATGAAATTTGAAATACAAAGTAAATTATAATTTTTTATTTACTAAATTCGCGCTGTTTTATATTAGTTCATGGTCCTAATTATGTATTACAATTTAAGATTGGAGTAAAATTTTGTGCGAGAAAACTAAGTGAAAAACATTTTTTATTATTTTTAATTCTATAAAAAGGAACTTTATAATTTCATACATATATTTCATTTTAAACATAAAACAAGCATTTATTTAATGAAAGTATTTCATTTCTAAAATAAAAAGTAGAATTTATTCAATGAAAGTATTTCATAAGACTTAAATACTTTTTTCATTAAAGTAACGAAAAAATTCTATAAAATACAATTTATATTTTGTATGAACAATTTTCATTAATTTAATGAAACTTGTTCTTGCAATTACATTTTATGATACCCATTTCATTAATTCAACGAAACCCTACATAGGTTCCTTTTTAAAGCCATTTTTCATAACATTGATATAGGTTTTCATTATTGTCATGTACGAATTTCTATCAGTGTAGTGGAGTGCTTTAAAACTATAACAAATGTAATGAAATACAACAAAAATAACAAAAAAACAAGACAAAAACACACAAACATTTTTTTCTACTCCAGAATACATAGATATTCGGCTCTTATTTCATTACCTATCGCGACACCTCCATACAAATGTAAGTAGATATTCAGTAGATAAGAACTACTCCGTGGAAGTAGTTGAAGTTGTTTGAAAGCTCGGAGTACTTGTTATCTACTAAATATCTACTTACTTTTGTATGGGAGTGTCGCGGAAGGTAATGAGTTAAGTGCTGAATAACAACTTTTTTTGGAATAGAAAAGAATACCTTTGCATTTTTTTCTTGTGTTTTTTGTTGTATTTCATTACATTTATTATAGTTTTTAAAACTCCAAATAGAAGTACTCCGCACTTTTTTGCTGGGATGTTTTCATACTATTTTTTGTATGCTGAACATGAAATTGGTAACAAAATTCCAAAAACCACGATTTTGGTCCACCGATGATAATTTTTTTTGAAAATTCTTGTTTGGCTTTTTTGAAAAATATGGTTCAAAATTTTAATGTTTTGTGTATATTATGAAACAAAAAAAATGTAATCTTAAAAATTCCGATGCTGATCAGCATCTGAGGACCAAAATCGCGTTTTTAATTTTTTTACCATTTTTTACATACACTCAAAAAAATAAACTGGTAAAACGCGTGGTAAAATGCCTTGTAATCCCGTTCTACAAATATTTACCAATTTTCCTTGTTTTTTAACAAGAAAATCTTGTACTTTGCCCAAACGAGAACACAGTTTTATTGGTAATTTTACAAGTTTATTTTCGTAATTGTATTCTACCAATTTGAAAAGTTATTTACCAAAAAAAAACTGTTATTTTACAACAAAGTTTTTATTACGAGGATTCTAGTTGAATTACAAAAAATCTGTTGTTTTACAAAAATTATGTTATACGAGGATTTATGTTGCTTAACAAAAAAAATATTTTTTTTTTTTATTGAAAAATATTTAAAAAAAAAGTTGACAAAATTTTGAAAAATTTATTACGAGGATTTCAGTTAGTTTCCAAAAAAACAAAAAAACAGTTATTTTTCAAAAATGATTTTATTGCGAGGATTTATGTTGTTTAACAAAATTTTTTTTTTTGAAAATTTACCATTTTGGTTTGTAAATTTGCCATTTTTTAAAACAAATTTACACAACAAATTTAGTTTTCCGGTTTTAAAACAATATTTTTACCAATAAAATTGTTTTTTTTTACCAGTTTTTGAGACGAGAATTTTACCTACCTCCTATTTTACGAGAATAGCCTCGTAAAATCATGAAATTTTTTGGTAACTTTACAAATAAATCTCCCTTTTTTTTAGTAAATTAACTAGAATCCTCGTAATAAATATTTAAAAATTTTGTCAACTTTTTTTTTAAATATTTTTCAATAAAAAAAAAATAACAAAAAAAAAATTGTGGTTTTTGTTAAACAACATAAATACTTGTATAGCATAATTTTTGTAAAATAACAGTTTTTTTTTGTCATTCAACTAGAATCCTCGTAATAAAAATTTTGTTGTAAAATTACAGCTTTTTTTTGGTAAAATAACCTTTCAAAATGGTAGAATAAAATTACTAAAATAAACTTGTAAAATTACCAATAAAACTGTAGTTCTCGTCTGAGCAAAGTACAAGATTTTTTGTTAAATATTGGTAGAACGGCATTACAAGGCGTTTTACCAGGCGTTTTACCACACACAGAAAACAAATTTGCTAATTTCCAACTGAAATTCAGTTGTTGCAACAAAAAATCGGTGGATACATTTGAATTAAGGTTGAAACAACTAAATATCGGTAGTTAGAACAAATTTTTGTTATCACAACTGTCTTTTAATTGAAACAACTATAAAATTCGTTAGCCACATTAAAATGTAGTAGCACCAACCGAATTTTGAGTTAATACAACTGAAAAATTCAGTTGGAAATTTAATTTTCTCTGTGCAGTTTATTTTTTTGAGTGTCCGCGAAATTAACAGTTTTTTGGCTCTCCTGAAAAGTTGTGTTGTTTTAGATAGAGGGTTTTGAATATAGGCCCTCGATATTTTGTTTTATTTTAAGCCACAGAAGTCGATTAACAGCGCCCTTCGCTGATTTCATCAAATAAATTTGGTACTATCAAAAATTTGGTTCTTGTAACTTTTTTCACATTTCAAACTTATTAACCGTTTTTATACAAAATTATTATCTTCAGTGTATGTAGTACATGCTTTGTTTGTACATTTGTGTTTGTATAATGTTTATTTATTATTTTCAAGTATCCTTAATAGTTGTTGTTTAGTCTTCTTATGTTATTAAAGTTTTAGAACATCACTTTCCATCATTTTAAGTAGTATTATGTACCAATTTGATATTGAATGATGTTGTTTTTTTCAGGTGGATGCTGTTATCACTAATTTGATGAATTATAGAAAATTCAATTGGTGGTAGTGCAATATTATGTTTTTTTTGTGATTCTATTTTGAAACTTGTTAAAGTTGTGGTTTCAACTAATTGGAAATCTATCAAATTGTGGTTTTTAAAACTTATTGATAAGTGAAATTTTAAGGAAGTTGGTTTTAAGATAAGCTTAACCTCTAATTGATAAAATAAAGGAATAAATTACAAATTAAAACTAATAATCATAATATAAGTATCGAAATTTAAATGTTAATTTTAGCAATTATGCGAACAGCTTATGGTAATATATTTGACTTAAAAATGCACAAAGAAAATAAATTTGGTTGCTACAACTGAATTTTTTGCCAACTGAATTTTTGTGGTCCACAGTGTCGTGACCTTGACCAAAAATTGTCAAACTTAATGTCCAATCCAAAGCAGTTTATATATCGTCCATTCCACCAGACATTTGGTAATTTTAGGCATTTTTTGACCGAGGGTCTTCCGATTTTTGTTATTTTTTTCATACAGATATTCTAAGGAGCCAATTTCAAATTTCATCCATCAGATCGAAAATATTTGAAAAACTCGCGATTTTATTCACGATTTTCGTTTTTAAAAAAGTCAAAAAAATGCAAAATCTGTGTTACTTTGAGCAGCTGTATTTTCTAAACTACTTATCGCATTTTAACAATCCATAGCACATGCGAATGGTATGTAAGTCTATTTTGATATCTTATAAGCTGAAAAAATATCGGTGGCGTAAAAGTGCATTTTATATGCAAATGCAGTTTTGAAGTGCATTTTGCAAATCTTTTACCCCATTTAATTTTTTTTTAATTAGCATATTTGGAAAATTTAGGATTTTTGATACAAAAAAATGTTTTCATTACAATGGACCGAGCATGCATGATATTTTTAATATTTTTTTTTTAAAAATACTTTCTTAAGTTTCCCTTATAAAAATTTTTATTTTTTAAATTATTCCAAAATCATGTAAAAAGACATGTTTTAAATCGTTATATTTTCAAAAGTCCTAATCGTATCTTATTGTTTTTATGCAAATTAGAAAGGTATTTTTGTCCATTTTTTGCATTTAATGACCGCAAAAATGTTTGTTTTTCACAAATGCATTTTAAATGCAAATGCAATTTTGAAGTGCATTTTTCAAAACTTTTACCCCTTTGAATTTTTTTTTAATTATCATATTCGAAAAGTTTACAATTTTTACTACAAAATAATGTCCTCCTAATAATGGACCCACTGAGTGTGCTATTTTTAAAGAAATTTTGAAAATTTCCTTAAAACAAATTTTAATATTTTAAATTAACAAAAAAAAATTTGAAATTATTTGATTTTTTAAAAAATTCTAAAAAATAGCACACACAGTGGGTCCATTATTAGGAGGACACTATTTTGTAGTAAAAATTGTAAACTTTTCGAATATGATAATTAAAAAAAAATTAAAGAGGTGAAAGTTTTGAAAAATGCACTTTAAAATTGCATTTGCATTTAAAATGCATTTTCGAAACACCAAAATTTTTGCGGTCATTATATGCAAAAAATAGACAAAAATACCTTTCTAATGTGCATAAAATCAATAATATAGGATTCGTACTTTTGAAAATATAACGGTTTATAAACATGTCTTTTTACATGATTTTGACATAATTTTAAAAATAAAAATTTTTATAAGGGAAACTTAAGGAAGTATTTTTAAAAAAAAAAATATTAAAAGTAGAACACATTCTCGGTCCATTGTAATGAAAACATTTTTTTGTAGCAAAAATTCGAAATTTTCCAAATATGCTAATTAAAAAAATTAAAAGGGGTAAAAGTTTCGCAAAATGCACTTCAAAACTGCATTTGCATATAAAATGCACTTTTAAACCACCAATATTTTTTCAGTTTATAAGATATTAAAAAAGACTTAAATACCATTCGTATGCGCTATAGATTGTTAAAATGCGATAAGTAGTTTAGAAAATACAGCAGCTCAAAGTAACACAGATTTTGCATTTTTTTTAATTTTTTAAAAACGAAAATCGTGAATAAAATCGCGAGTTTTTCGAATATTTTCGATATGATGGATGAAATTTGAAATTGGCTCCATAGAGAATCTGTATGAAAAATATAACAAAAATCGGAAGACCCTCGGTCAGATTTTTTAAAATGTCTCATGGAATGGACGATATATGTATCTAAACATCATATATAAACCGAATTCAAAACAGTTTATAGATATCTTTAATAGTTTTTAAGCAGGGTTCATCCATTTGTTGTCGATGTCCCAGTGTTCCACACAACGCATTGCAGAAAAAATTCATTTATAAGCCGAACCTTCCGTATGTGGAATATACTTCCTGTAGAGGTCTTCCCTGTTAACTACTATTTGGAAAAGTTCAAATCAAATATCCTTAAACACTTCTCCTTCTATCCGCCATCCCATAACCTATTTTCCTAATTATCACCAAATTAAAAAAAAACCCACCAATACGTTAAAAATATAAAAACAAATCCAGGTGTTTCTTTTTTTTTTGGAGGGTTGGTTTGGAGGGGCTGTTCGGATACCTTCCCTCTCACTATCAATTTTTATTAATTCATTTGTTATGCATTTTGCACTAGAGTAATACAATTTTATTATCATTTTAATGATTTTTTTTATATCCACGCCCACAAAATGGGAGCGGCTCAAAAAAATTGTCATTCTTTAACTCCCCGGGTCCAACTACAGGACTTTGAACTTCTTCTTAACAAAAATACAAAAAAAAAAACATATAAAAAAATTAAGTTTTTCAGAGTTTGGTTTAGACCTTCAAGGGGAAACTTTTTCCCCCTAATCCGATTTTGTCCGTTTACGAAATTGACCTGCCTATGAACATAAGACATAATCGTGCCAAACTACAGGATCCTTTATTTTGGACGGTATTGTGTTATCTACAGACATACAGACATACAGACAGACGGACGGACGGACAGACAGATGGACATTTATCGAATGCCTTAGAATCGATCATGCATCAATAATATATGGGGCATTACAGGCCAAATCTCTCACTTTTAGACCCGACCCATTTCGATTTATATTTATTTATGGACATATTTTAGTACTTATTACTTAAATGAAACTTGGACACCAATTTTCAGCCTTTTATTTCAAGATGGTGTTGAGTAATCAATTTTTCAAAATGGCGATTTTCTCAAAAAAATTAAAAAATAAAATTTTTAATTAATTTTGACCATTAAAAAATATAGATATCTTAAAAAAAAAGTTGGACAATGTTTTGTTGGTATTTAAATGTAGTTTAAGAAAAAAAATATTAAAAAATTATTCGAAGTAATTATCACTTATTTTTTGACGTTTAAATATTAAAATAGACTTTTTGAAAAAGTCCGAAACCCTCGAGATTTTTGTAAAAAACTCTAAAAATTCTACTCTAAACTACGCAGCTTATAAGCCATAACTCGAGATGTGATCACAATTCTTTCTATTTTTTTTTTTTTTAGTTTTTAAAATTGCACCTCTGATTTATTTTATATGGTGCTCAAAAAAATAAATTGGTAGATACTGACCTTAACTTACCCTAGATATATTCCTTTTGGAGGTAAAAATACGTCTCACAAAATATAGGACGATCGGACATGGGTAAGGCGTTTAGCATGGTCCTTGAAGTTTAAAAAACGGATTACAAGGAAAAATATGAATTTTTTTCTGTTTTCGCAATTTTTTTGGTATTTTAAGTTTAGTTTAAATTCAAGTGGTTACAGAATTATGATGTGGAGTAAAATGTCTTTCTAATAAGGTACTAAAAACTAAAATCGGTTGAAAATCAGCCAAGTTATAACTTCCCCAGGCATAAATATTTCTCATACGCTCTGTTGAAACAAGAAAATACAAGCAAATTTAAAATTCAAATGCGAAATTTTTTTGTGTGGATGGACAAACATCAAAACTTTTAAAAAAAAAATTAAAAAAAAAAAAAGTGGCCGGATTTTTGATAAATTGACTTTTTAAAAAAATGGAAATTTCAGAACGGGTTCTGAAAATTTTCCAAAAAAAAAAAAAAATTAATCGATAGCCCATACAAAACTATATGAGAATGTAAATTTTTTAGATTGAAGTGCATTCCGTTTTAATGTGATAAATTTTTAATCAAGGCAAATCGCCACAAATTTTACCATTTTTCCAATATTTGACCACGCCTCCTAAGCCCAGTTTTTGAAAATTTGACAAACCAAAAACGCAATTTTCTTAGTTCCATATAGGGCTATCCAAGCAACCTATTCAGAAATTGACGGGACACATATTTTTCTGTAGCAGGACATTTGGTGTGGAATGCCTCATATGTGAAAATATTTTTTCCATTTTTTTTAAATTAAAACACTCAAAGAAAAAATATATTAGGCCTTAAAAAAACTTTCGATGCATATAAAATGTTCATACAGTCACTTTGGAAGAAAGGAAAAAAAAGTTTTTTCTCTCCCATTCCCCCCTTTACCCTCTAAGGTAGCAATTTACAAAACACAAGTGAATTTTAGCTTTTCTGCTTCTTTGCTTATACACTCAAAAAAAAAACCTTGTAAAGTTACCAAAAAATCTCGTGATTTCACGAGGCTATTCTCGTAAAATAGGAGGTAGGTAAAATTCTCGTAAAATTACGAGGATTTCCTCGTAATTTTGAATGCGCCAAAAATTGGTAAAATAACCTATTTTATTGGTAAAAATATTGTTTTAAAACCGGAAAAATAAAAAAAAAATGGTAAACTTACAAGAAAAAATTGTAAAATGGTATGTTTAAAAAAATGGTAAATTTACAAACCAAAATGGTAAATTTACAAACCAAAATGGTAAATTTACAAAAAATAAAAAATTTAAACAACATAAATCTTCGTTATAAAAATATTTTTGTAAAACAACGTTTTTTTTTTAAATAAACTAATATTCTCGTAATAAATTTTTCAAAATTTTGTGAACTTTTTTTTTTAATATTTTTCAATAAAAAAAAATTTGTCCGGGACTTGGAAATTTTTTTTTAAAAAATAGAAAATTTACAAAAAAAAAAAAAATTTTTTTTTTTGTTAAACAACATAAATCCTCGTATAACATAATTTTTGTAAAATAACAGTTTTTTTTTGGAAATCAACTAAAATCCTCGTAATAAACATTTGTTGTAAAATTACAGTTTTTTTTTTTTTTGTAAAATAACCTTTCAAAATGGTAGAATACAATTACGAAAATCAATTTGTAAAATTACCAATAAAACTGTAGTTCTCGTTTGAGCAAATTACAAGATTTTTTGTTAAAAAACAAGGAAAATTATTAAATATTGGTAGAACGGGATTACAAGGCCTTTTATCAGGCGTTTTACCAGTTTTATTTTTTGAGTGTAGGGGATGATCAAATATCTTACTCGAACAAATTCTTGGAACATCGTCAGAGTGGGGGTTGTGTGTCTTTATTCTATTGATAATTCCACTGGGAGTATTCTACTGAAATAGGTTTCCTCATACCTGGATAGTTGTGTATTTGTTCGTAATACGCGACTCTAAAGCATACTATTCATATGTGGAAAAACTTTCCAATTGCAATTGATCTTTTTCGTGGCAAATCTTGAGTGTTGGTTAAAAAGAAAAAGAATGCATACTAAATTACAGTCTTAAATATATGACACATATGACTTTCTATTGTTATCTGTAGCAGTTATATGATCATAAATAATTTATACTTAAATCAAATATTTTTTGTTCGCTTTTTCTTGTAGTAATTGTAAGTTAATACCACATTTATTCTTAGACAATGCAGATTCCTTAACAAAAGGAAAATAAAGTAAAGCAAACTTATTTTAGAGTTTATCAAACTACAAACAAAAGAAATGAAAGAAACTTTTGCAATAATATTTATTTAGTCTTCCTGACCTTCTTAAGCTACTTTAGCTTATAAATAGACACACGCACACACAGACACAAATACAAACATAGTTAGATATATATGTATACAAACCAAGTGTCATTCAAACACAAACTAACTATATTATAATGCTACTGATACTTCATGGTATATCGAATACATACCCTAAAGGAAATGTCGATAGTAAAACTATACTGATACACTATTGACTTCGTCACCAGTACTACTGACCAGTTGTATCCCAGACAATGCTTTCTACTGTAGACATTTACATGTGCTTGACATTGAGAATCCATTAGAGCCCTTAGTACTCTAGACTCATTATTGACTAGGAGGTTCTTATAGAACCACATGGAGACATTGGAACCAGAGATTCAATAGTACATTTTAATAATTCTAGTCCACATTTTTGAAATTTTTTATTAGATTTCCACATTAGTAATAGTGCCTTTATAATCATTGACTATGTCGTTTGTATGAGATCATATGGAGACATTGGAACATTTAACTAGATTAGTGTGGAAATCCATTTCAAGTTGTATTTTAAAATTTTCCAAATGTATTATAAAGGTATAGACACTTCGTTGACAATGTCATCAAAAAGTCACCCAAAATAGTCGACAAAAGTATTGACTTTGAGACACTTGACTCTAGGCTTCCTACAGGGTACAGATATTACTTATACAAACATACACACGTTTATAGTACTTACTAATACCATAAGATGATTCAAATAAAAAGCAATTTTCTACTATGGAGAAAAATACTCTAGTAAAATATGTATAGAAAAACTTTATATTTCTTTTAACTTTCAATAACATTTTACAATCACATTAATACATATGGGGCATTCCAGGCCAAATCACTCACTTTTAGACCCGACCCCTTTCGATTTATTTTTTTTTTGGATATGTTTTAGTACTTTTTAAATGCAACTTGGACACAATTTTCTGCGTTTTATTCCAACATGGTGTTGAGTAATCAATATTTCAAAATGGCGATTTTTTCAAAAAAAATAAAAATTTGAAATTTTCAATTAATTTTGACCAGTTAAAAATATAGACATCTTAAAAAAAGTTGGACGACGTTTTGTTGGTATTTAAATGTAGTTTAAGAAAAAAAAATTAAAAAAATTATTCGAAGTAATTATCATTTATTTTTTAACGTTTAAAAATTAAAATCGACTTTTTGAAAAAGTCCGGAACCTTCGATTTTTTTTTTAATGTAAAAGTTCTATTCTAAATTACGCAACTTTTAAGCCTTAATTCGAGATGTGATCACAATTCTTTCTATTTTTTTTTTTTTAAGTTTTTAATATTTTACCTTTAATTTTTTGACTCTGATGTATTTTATATGGTGCTCCAAAAAAATAAACTTGGTAGATTCTGACTCTAACTTAGCCTAAGTATATTCATTTGGAGGTAAAAATACGTCTCACAAAAATTAAGGAAGATCGGACATGGGTAAGACGTACCGCATGGGCCTTGAAGTTTAGAAAGCGGATTACAAGGAAAAATATGAATTTTTTCTGTTTTCTAAATTTTTTTGGTATTTTAAGTTAAGTTTAAATTCAAGTGGTTACAGAATTATAATACGGAGTAAAATACCTCTCTAATAAGGTACCAAAAACTGAAATCAATTGAAAATCAGCCAAGTTATTACAACTTACCCAGGCATCTAACGTATGGCAGACCACGTGATTAAGCAATACAATCCGATTTTTGAAATTCATTGAAATTTCGTACTGTAATAACATTTTTTTATTCTTCAAGTTCGAATGTATTTAGATGACAAGTATTTTTCATATTGTGTTTTGCTAACATTTTTTAAATTATTGCTAAAAATGCCTGCATTTTCAACACCCTTTTGAAACCTCTATTTAGATTTTTTTTTTTTTTTGTTTTAAAATTTAGAAAAACCAAAAAAAAAAAAATATTACACTGAAACATGAATAATGAAAAAATATTATTACAGTAGAAAATTTCAATAAATTTAAAAATGGGACTCGTATTCTTTAATCAAGTGGTATGACACACGCTAGATGCCTTGGGAAGTTGTAATAACTTGGCTGATTTTCAACCAATTTTAGTTTTTAATACCTTATTAGGAAGGCATTTTACTCCACATCAAAATTCTGTAATCACTTGAATTAATACTTAACTTAAAATACAAAAAAATTGCGAAAACAGAAAAAAAATCATATTTTTCCTTGTAATCCGTTTTTGAAACTTCAAGGACCATGCTAAACGCCTTACCCATTTCCGATCGTCCTTAATTTTTGTGAGCCGTATTTTTACCTCCAAATGAATATATCTAGGCTAAGTTAGGGTCAGTATCTACCAATTTATTTTTTTTTTGGAGCACCATATAAAATAAATCAGAGCCCAAAAATAAAAGGTGCAATTTTAAAAATTTAAAAAAAAATAGAAAGAATTGTGATCACATCTCGAATTATTCGAGTAGAATTTTTATAGTTTTTTACAAAAAAATCGAAGGTTTCGGACTTTTTCAAAAAGTCGATTTTTATTTTTAAACGTCAAAAAATAAGTGATAATTACTTCGTATAATTTTTTCATTTTTATACCCTCCACTCTAGTGATAAAGGGTATATATAAGTTTGTCATTCCGTTTGTAACACCTCGAAATATTGGTCTAGGACCCCATAAAGTATATATATTCATGATCCTCGATCGATTTTAAGACGATCTAGCGATGTCCGTCCGTCCGTCCGTCCGTCCGTCTGTCCGTCTGTCTGTCTGTCTGTTGAAAACACGCTAACTTTTGAAAGACTTTACGGAGGCTCCTGAAGTTTGGCATATATGTTGAGCATTTACCTGGTCAGGTTGGTATTACAATCCAGCGAAATCGGTCCAGTGGTTCAAAAGTTATGAGCAAAAGACTGAATTTCGGCAAGGGTTTTTCGTGAATTTATGAGATAAAAAGCACTATAACTTTCGAAAATCAATTCTGAGGATGCTGAAGCTTGGCATATATATTTTTCGTTCCTCCAGCCTAGTTCGTATTGAATTTCACTAAAATCGGTCCAGTGGTTCAAAAGTTATTAGCAAAACCGTGAATATCAGATTAGCTTCACCTTAAATTCACGTGGTGAAAACCCGTTAAACCTGTTTTGCAACCATTGGTAAGTCAAAAAATATTTTAAAACGTATTTTTGTCACTCAAAAATATTTTTATATCAAAACAAAAAAAAAAATACACTCGAAAAAAATGTTATACTCAAAAAAAATTTTACACTCAAAAAAAAATTAGTAAATTTTTTTTTTTTAATGTAAAATTCAAAAAAAAATTTACACTCAAAAAAAAAATAGTTTTTTTTTTTTTTCAAAAATTACTAAAAAAAAAATTTTACACTCAAAAAAAATTTGAATTTTTTTTTTTGAATGTAAAATTCGAAAAAAAATTTACACTCAAAAAAAGATTTTACACTGAAAAAAAAATTTTTTTTTTTTTTAAATTACTAAAAAAAAAAAATTTTTACACAAAATAAAATATTTCTAATCATAACTGTTATTTTTTCACGTTAGAAAATTTACTATCACTTAAAATGAGCATTGTGGAGGGTATTCATAGATTCGGCCAAGTCGAATTTAACTTTTCTACTTGTTTTTTCTAAAACTAGATTTAAATACCAACAAAACGTTGTCCAGCTTTTTTTAAAATATTTATATTTTTTAATGGTCAAAATTAATTAAAAATTTAAATTTTTTAATTTTTTTGAGAAAATCGCCATTTTGAAAAATTGATTACTCAGCACCATCGTGAAATAAAAGGCTGAAAATAATTGTCCATGTTGCATTTAATAAGTACTAAATCATATCCAAAAATAAAATAAATCGATAGGGATCGGGTCTAAAAGTGAGTGATTTGGCTTGGAGTGCCCCATATACAAACTTAACGCTCACACTACCATAGACACAAACACACACACACACACTCACAATTACATTTTACATCTTAAATATTTTACGCACATATTGAAAAGATTATGTGTACTTGTACACATAAATGATTGTTAAAAATTACTGACTGCACTTTTCGAAAACTTATTGTAAGTAATGAAAAAAAAAAGAAGGAAATTTATATTATATACTTACACTGAAAAAAAAAAAACTTGTAAAATTACAACAAAAAAAATTTTAAACTATTTCTGCTTCCAACAATCTAACGAGAATTTCAACTAAAAATTACGAGCTTTTTTGTAATTTTACCAATAAAATTGTAAATTTACAAATTTTGTGATGCGATAAAATTTACAAGAAATTTTTTTGATTTTACTAGATTTTCCTAGAATTCCTTGTAAAAATTACGAGCATTTTTTTGTAATTTTACAAGCTTTTTACCAATAAAATTGTAAATTTACAACTTTTTTGACGGGATAGGAATTGACTTACAAGGAATTCTCGTAACTTTACTATGTTTTTTTGTAAAATTATTTTTTTAAATTTTGACATTTACCAAAAATATTGTTAAATTAAAAAAAAAAATTAGGTTGATAATTTTTTGTTAAAAAACTAGAAAAACTGTTTCTAAAATGGAATTACGAGACTTTTCCTAGTAATTTGATAAGGTTTTTTATTTTGAGTGTACTTTGCGTGTATGCAGAACTGTAAAGTTAAAAGTCCGTTAAGTACATACATATTGTCAAGGGTAATAAAATGTTCGAATAGTGAACAAGAAGAACACTTTATATTTTGTTATATGGTCGTCTGGAGAGTTTCCTTCGAATTACTATGGTCAGCTAAATTGCTCAGAGTTTTGAATGAAAATATACCGAAAAATTTGTATTACTCATCCTTGTGAAGTAGGAATATTTATTTTTATATCCTACACAATTATGTGGTACATTTGTATTTTTTTTTTTTTTCATCAAACTTTTTTTTCCATCAAATTTTTTTTCCATAAATTTTTTTTTCATAATTTTTTTTTTTTTGTTCATCAAACTTTTTTTTTTATCTAATTTTTTTTTTTCATAAATTTTTTTTTCATCAAACTTTTTTTCAGCATTTTTGTTTTAACAATTTTTTTTTTATCAAATTTTTTTTTATCAATTTTTTTGTTCATAAATTTTTTTTTTTTCATCAAATTTTTTTTTTTCATCAATTTTTTTTTTCAACAATTTTTTTTTTCCATCAATTTTTATTTTTTTTCATTAATTTTTTTTATCTTTTTTTTTTTTTCATCAAATTTTTTTTTTTTTTTCATTTCTTTTTTTTCATCAATTTTTTTTTTTCATAATTTTTTTTGTTTTTTCATCAATTTTTTTTCATTAATTTTTTTTTTCATAAATTTTTTTTTTCATCAAATTTTTTTTCATAATTTTTTTTTTATCATATTTTTGTCATCAATTTTTTTCATAAAATTTTTTATCAATTTTTTTATCATATTTTTTACTATCAATTTTATTCTCACCAAAAAAAAATTTTTTTCATAAATTTTTTTTTACATCAAAAAATTTTTCTTTTCATCAAAAACTTTTTTTCATCAAAATTTTTTTAACCAAAAATTTTGGGTTAATAAAATTTTTTTAACATAATTTTTTTTGTTTTCGTGAAAAATAAATATTTTTTTTACCAAAAATACTTTTTCACCAAGTCTAAGCTGTTCGCATAAAAATTTTCCAAAGGTTGGGAACCATTGATATAGATCTTCAAACATTTGTTAAAATAAGAAAAATACTCTTTCGAAGCACTGTGTATGAAATTGTTTTTTTGTATTCATTAAACCATAATCATATTTCAGGGGTAAAGAATTGATATTGAATGTGAAGGATAAAGCGAAAAAACACATCCAATTTTAGAAAATTCTTAGCGTTTTGCTAATTTAAAAATATGTGTTTGCTACATTTATGTTCAGTTTATTACACAAGTAATGAAGGTAAAATGAAAATTTTTTAAATTTATGATCTCGGTAACAAAACTAACACTTGTATTAAAATCTTAAGCTCTACAGGTTTGGTTGTAAGTGGCTGCTGACGTTTTACGTCAGCACACGTAGGCTCCGAGGTCCGTTGTGATACCAGGGAACTGTAAAAGGTTTCCGTACTAGTCCTGCAGCCGATTTTGTCATTAAAAAACAAACAACCCTAGTAATTCTAGTTGGCAACCCTAGTAATTCTAGTTGACCAAATTTTGTGTTACAAATTTTGTGTTACAAATTTTTAAAAATATTACAATAATTTATCATTTAAATAAAAAAACAGAATCAAATAATTTTTCGTATTTATTAAAAATTGCTCACATTAAGGCTACATTTTTTGTTTAATCCCCCCTTAAGTTTTGATAACCATACATTAAAGATGTGTTATTGATCTTGAAAATAGAGTTAAATTATTATTATTGGTGACATCGTATGGTCTAAATTTATGGCAAAACTGCAAAAAATTAAGTTTTGACCCTATTTAAACCAAAATTACTATGTCACCAAAAAATTAACGAAGAAAACCTATTTTAAAGAGTGACTAAAAATCTTTAATGTATGCTGGAAAAAACTAAAAAAAAAGAAAAGTTTGGAGTAAGTCCCCGACAAGCCGAAAACATTTTTCGGAGTCCCTTTTGGAAGTGAAAAAATTGTCCGGTCGAAATGAAATTTTTTGCCGTTAATAAGCTAATAAAGCTCAGTAATATTTAAAAATATACAAAATAAAAAATCGAAAAAAAAAATTAGTTTGTATGGAAATTATTGTTTTGCCTTGTAAGCTTTGACCTCAAGGGGGCAAGGGTTAAAGTTAACTACATCAGTTTAGGTTAGGTAAAAATTTGTTCTACATCATTTTAGGTTAGGTAAGGTAAGAAATTTCGACAAAGCGTAGTATTTTTTGTACACCCAGTGCAATACCAGTACATTTGAACTCAGAAAATTATGTAAGTTACTACATGTTAGTTGTTTGTATATTTTACAGTAGTAAGTAGTTTTCAACTACAAAGTCATTTGTTTTTGTATGAAAAATATCAAACAACTATTTCTGTTAGTTATTTTAAGTCGTTTTTTTGAATAACTAGCAAAAAAGTACGGTAATATAGTAACAGTTATCTAAAGTAGTTAATTTTATTTTTTCATCTATGGGCCATTCCAGAAAATTTAGCTCAAATTTTAGTCATTTTTGGAAATGGTGTTTCAGATTAATTTGAACCTTGACACATAGATAGCCCTCATAAATATGATATATGTACCATATATCGTTTTTTTACATTTGGTGTATTTAACGAATTATGGCGGGTCTAAGATTGACTTTTTAAGCAAAAGTGTGAAAAATACATCACGTTTAAAGAGCTGTAACTTCTTAACCAATTACCCGATTTTCACAAATTTAGGCTCATATGAAAGCTGGGGTTCTTCTTTTAGAAAATATTTTTAAAATAACACAGTTTTTTTTACAGAAATGATTCAAAAATGCAAAAACGTTTTTTCTTTTCGAATATTTAAAAAAACACATCTTCGATTTTTTTTTAAAAAAATTCTGGTGAAAAATAACAATGTTTTGTATAACATATTTAAAATTCAGAGTTGGATCTCCATGGGATCAAAAAATATTCTGTTTTAAGTACGAGGTTCTCATATTTTTCCTTTAGAAAATTTAAATTTCTAATGTTTTTAATGTTTTTCAAAATTTTAATAGTATAATTTTCTTTGAAAATTTAAATTTTTATATTGAAGAAACATAAAATTTTTATTTTCTAAGGTAAAATTTAAGAACTTCGTACTAAAACCAGAATATTTTTTGATCCCATTGGGATCCCACTCTGAATTTTGGATATGTTGTACAAAACAGTATTGTTTATCACCAAACTTTTTTTAACCCTTCTGCATCCCTTGTATATGTGCCCTTCCTATGATCCTTTGGGTCAATATGACCCAACATTAAAATGTAAGCAAAATTCCGTGTTTTAGTATAATCAAAAATAAGAAAACTAAAATAAATAACCCCTTCCAGAGCAATTATTAAAAAAAATAAAATCAAATTTGAAATTCAACCTTTTTTTACTTTGAGCACACACTTAATGCAATGCATAGCGTTGGTATTATAAAATGGATTATGAGGCTAAGGAATGAGGGAGTAGTGTTTGTGGACATTTAATTTGATTTTTTTCAAATTATACACATACAAAAAAAACTTTTTCAAATTACTAGGAAAAGTCTCGTAATTTACCATTTTACCAATATATGACTGTTTTCCTTGTTTTTTAATAAACAAATTTGGATCAAAATTTACATTTTTTTTTTTAAATTTTACAATTTTTTTTGTAATTTTACAAATTTTAAAAAAAAATTTACAAAAAAGAAAGTAAATTCACAAGAATTCCTTGTAATTTTAATTGCGCCAAAAAACTGTAAATTTACAATTTTATTGGTAAAAAGTTGGTAAAATTCTGTAAAATTACTAGAAATTCTCGTAAAATAGGAATTAGCAAAAAATCTAGTAAAGTTACGAAATCTCCTTGTAAATTTTATCGTGTCCAAAAATTTTGTAAATTCACAATTTTATTGGTGAAAACCTTGTAAAATTAAAAAATTTTTGGTTAAAAGCTTGTGAAATTAGTAGGAATTCTTGTAAAATAGGAGGTAGCTAAAAAAGTAAAAATTTTTTCTTTTTGTAATTTTACAAGGTATTTTTTTTTTGAGTGTAGCTGACTGGGAAGACTTCTGCAGGGATTTAATTCCACATAGGGCTAGTTTGACTGATAAGAAACGAATTTTCTCTGTAATTCGTTGTGCAAGACATTGGACAGTAGACAACGAAAGGATGTGATCTGCTGGAAAGGCGCCAATCTCAGCTGAACATTTACCGTGGTTATATCTATATAACAATGACGTACAACACTCATTCCGACTATGCTCCAATGAGTCAATAGAGCTGGATACCCTACTGTCATTGATGAGCTTCAACGCACGCCTTTGCACCTGATCAGATAGACCTTGAAGCACCTGCCCAGATATGTGAGTTGTATTCCATTTTCGGTCGGATATAGGCGGCATAAATAGTGAGATCAGACGGAGTGAAGAAATTGTTGCACCGTTTTAGGAAACCAAGAAACTTGAATGCTTCTTTCGACACTTGAAAAACATGTTTGTTCCAACGAACATCACATTGGATTTTCATGCCTAGAACATCAAGAGTTTCTGATTCCTCAATAGCTATGCCATCCATGGATACAGATGATGCTGATTCCACAAGCCGTCTGAGGGTCAACACATAACATTGGGCCTTACAAGCATTAAAATCTATCCTATTTGCAAGACCCCACCAGGAGATTGTCGTAAGATCATGCTAACAAGTCCCCGTAGAACGACTCTACGAAACAGGTATGAATCGGACTTTAGATAATTTACCAAGTGGTGATTCATCATGCTCTTCATGACCTGCGAGAGCGTAAAGAAAATTGCTATTGGGCGTTAGTTTTCTGGGTTTGTTACCTCACCCTTTTTTGGGGTTGGCGGGACCATTGCGGGTTTCTCAAAATCCCACCCACAGTACGAGAATAATAAAATTTTGAATGAAAAACTATTCAATGAAAGCGATTTTATTGATTCTTTGACCGACAAAATTATTGATCTATCATTCTGAATGAAAATGAACCCAATTCAATTATATTCAGAAGAAAAAAAATGGTAAAGTAGAACTAACCTTGCATTATCGCTTGTTGGGTCATATTGACCCAAAGGATATTAAATGTGTGTAAATCGTGTTTTTAAATGTGGAGGGGGGAGGAAAAATTTTAATTTTATTATTTTCTTTTAAAACCATAATTTTTGTCCCTGTAATGGATAAATTAAAGTTTCACGTTGATATCTTATAACTAAAGGGAAAAATTTTGCGTTTGAAAACCAAAATTGGGTCAAATTGACCCAAGGAGTGCAGAAGGGTTAAAAAAAATCGAAGATGTGTTTTTTTAAATATTCGCAAAAAAAAAATGTTTTTGAATTTTTGCAACACTTCTGAAAAAAACCGTATGCTTTTGAAAACATTTCCTGAAAGAAGAAGAATTAAGCTTTCATATGAGCCATTACCTGTGATAATCGGATTATTAGTTAAAAAGTTAGAGCACGTTAAACGTCATGTATTTTTCTGACTTTTGCTAAAAAAGTCGAACTTTGACCCGCGATAATTTGAAAACTACAGCAAATTTTGAAAATCTAAAAATGCAACTTATCTCATATAAACGTGGATATCTATGAGCCAAATTCTCAGTGGCGTCCAAAGGCATGTTTCCGAACAGTGGGGCGAAAATTTTTGGAATTACCCCTATGACAAATTTTGAGTTTTTTTTTTCCAAAAAATTAATATAAAATTTGGTTTTTCTAATTTTCACAACTTTTAAAAAAAAAAAAAAAACTTGGAAAAAATTTCGTCTTCAATTTTTTTTCTGAAAAATTTAAAAAAAAATTATGCATTGATTACTTTACTTTTACTACATTTTAGTTGTTTTGACTACAAATGTAAGTAGTTTTTACTACATAAGTCAGTTTTTTTTGTCAGTTAAAATAACTAACATTGTTAGTTGATTTAACTGAAAAACTAGTTGACCCCAAAACAACTTACAAAGTAGTTTTTTAACTAACATTTTCAGTTGATTTTACTAATATAATTTTTTGAGTGTGAATGTATTATATTCGATATTTCTGCAATGCGTACTTTTGTGTGGCTAATGTTCTGCCAGTACATTTTGATACCCTCCACTTACAAGGAAGGTCTTTTTCAGGACACCTACCGAAACTTTAATAATTTAGCTGCCCAATCTCAAATTTAAAAAAGGGTTGCCACCTTATAAAAATATAGGGGCTTTCGGGGAAATCCGTGTAAAGGCCGAATTAACAGAATTTCTCCAAACGAAAAAATTCGGGTCAGCCTAATTTTAATAGAAATTATTTTACATGATTTTGGCGGTCGCACGGTTATACTTCTCCATATAAACTACCCCAACAATTATACATTTTTGTCAATAACGAACTTAACGAAGCCAAATTTGCACACGACTGATACACCATTGGATAGGCCTTCAAAAAACCTTTCGACCTGTATAAAATGTTCATATAGTTTTTTTTGAAGAAATGGGAAAAATCCTCAAAAAACGAAAAAATCACATTTTCCCCCTCCACTTAGACCCGCTAAATGTGAGTTTGGGCAGCTATAAAAATATAGGTAACTCTTATTTTGCTCCTCTCTTTCCTATATGCAAGTTTTAGGACAATCGGCTCGGTAATGCATTTCAGCGGAATCGGTTCAGCAGTTCAAAAGTTATGAAAGAAAATGTAAGGACACCTCGAAAATTTTGGTATATTCAACATACCCTAAAAATACAAAATGCTTTAAGTCGGCTGCTGGTTGACACATGTGAACAGAATTGATCACCGAATGGTATTTAAACAAGTACAAACATATTAAAAAAAAAAAATTTAACCGAATTTTTTTTTCACCAAAAAAATTTTTTTTTTTAATTTTTTTTTGAATTTATATTTTTTGCAAATAAGCTTTTTTGCATTTATCAATACATTCGGCAAGGTCGAATTTAACTTTTTTACTTGTTTGTTGTAGCTTTGGCAATTTCTGTCATTTATATTAAATTTATCAATTAATAAATTAAAAACACTATTAATGTGTGAATATTTAATACGAGTGTGTTTAATAACACTAGCTGGTTTCCAAAACTGTTTATCTTTTTTTTGAACATTTATTGAATTGAAATCGATTTATAAACCGAATTATCCTCTTTTCGACAAACATCTTTTAAATAGAAACTATTTAAAAAATTTTATTCGATAAATTTAATTTAGGAGACTTTTTCTTTATGACATCAATTGTTAATCGGTGCGTATACTTTATATCACGTATACGCCATGTATCATGTTTTATGAAACATTTTGACTAACAAATTGAAAATATAACACTGTAAGACAAATTTCAACTTTTTTTTTAACACCAGAACGAGACCTTATACACTTGAAAGTAGAGCCCCTATGGAGTAAAACTGCATTTACAGTTTTTCATTCGGTGATCATTTGTCCTTTTTAGAGGACTTTAAAGTTTTGAAGGACATTTAAAGTAAAAAAAAAAATATTTCTACTTATCCTACGATACTGAGATAAAAAGCAAATGAAAGAGGAGAGCTTCCTCAATTTTTTAAACATGTTCGTTTTGTCATATCAGGTTAAAAGGATATCAATAAGGTCCTTTCAAAACTTTGTCCTTTAATATCCTTGAGAATTTCCAGCCATTTCTTCCGGAAAAAATATATGTTAAGGACATTGATATGCACTAACACATTGTTAAATTTCATCCTTCTCACTTTGTTAGTTTAGTGTAAAAAAAATAAGTTTTTATATATAACTGAAAATACATTTTTTTGTTTACACATAGCCTCCCAAATATTAACCAATTTTCTTGGAAAAAAATCTAACACATGAATAAATGGATATACATGTGAAACTGGACCCTCCATGGAGTAAAAGTACGTTCATAGTTTTTTATTCGGTGATCCGGTCTCATTTAAATACCATGTACATGTATATTAACCAAAGTGAGAGACCCAGCAAAACTTAGATTACCAAATAAGGTATAAAATAAGGTATATGATCTCTTATTTTATACATTGCAGCATTGATGATTTTAACAGGCGATGAGACTCAAAGTAATGCATCCACATTATCACATAGAATACCAGTAAGGTATAAAATAAGTCATAAATTTATAACGAAGAATACCAGTAAGGTGTAAAATATATGATATTTTATAGGTTACGAGAAATGAAATAATTTAGCATACCAGAAGATAATATATAAGGTGTTACGAGTAGTGAAAAAGTAATTTTGTATTAAATTTACTCACGTGATTGTAAGTGAGTGTAAGTAGATAAAATATGCTAGTGAGTGTGTGTCGTTAGAAATTTCTTGTCGTGAGCCCATCTCTAGTTTAAACTTATGCATTTTTTTATAAAATAATTATTTTTTATGTTATTGTAATGCATTATGCATTTAATTATAAATAATGCATTATTTAAAACTTTCAAATAATACATAATGTAACCAAATATAAGTCATCCATGATTTAATGTTTAGAAATAATAAATATGAAATACATTTTTCCAATAATCATGCATTACGTAGCAAATTATTAGTAATGCATTATTTTTCACTTTAAAATAATACGTTGTGGAACAAATGTTTGGTAAGACATCCTAAAATAATGCTACAAATAAGGTATATACATTACCTGGTAATGTGTTATATAATCACTACCCATTACCAAAGTTTTGCTGGGGATTTAAAAAAACAAATGAATTTGTTTCTTTGGGTTAATAATTTATGTTTTTTTTTTGTTTGGTTTAGTTTTTAGATTTTAAATTTTTTAACAATCTAATGGATTGTCTTTATAATTTTGTAAACTAATATTAAAATGCATCATTTGAAGTCTATATGTAAATAAATCGTATAAAAAACACGTGTTTACTTATTTGTACTTTTACTTATGAAAGTATATGCTATATGTATGACAATTCCTGTGTTTTTCAATAAGTGGATTTATTTTCGGATTAATCTTATTTAGTTCAAAATAAATAAATTAAAATGCCAAAACAAATTTGGAATATTTTTTTTCCATAATCTACGATAAATAAGCAATTATTATCCTAAAAAATAATAAAAAAATCTGGAAACTTAAAAAAGTTATAAATAAATCAAAATAAATCCAAATAAATTTTAGGATTTCATAAATCCGTTTTGGATTAATTTTGTTTTATTTATAACTTTTCTCATTTTCCAAATTTGTTCATTATTTTTTTCGGATTATAATTGCAAATTTATTGTAGGTTACGGAAAAAAATATTCCAAATTAGTTTTAGTGTGTTAAAATATTTTTTTTTAACAAAACAAGATTAATCAGAAAATAAATCCACTTATTGAAAAACACAGCAAATAAATTTTTTTAACTCTTGCTTTAAACAACAACCTAAAATTAAGGCAAAGCCGAAAAACTTCCTCTGAAATTCTTGAGTTTGATTTTATATCACCATTTCCGCAACAAACTAATAGAAGTAATTTTAAAAAGTTTTTGAATTTTATATGTCATTTGTAACTTAAAAGTTTATTTAAAAGGAGACCGGATCACCGAATAAAAAACTGTGAACTTACTTTTACTCCATGCAGGGTCCAGTTTCACATGTATATCCATTTATTCATGTGTTACATTTTTTTTTCCAAGAAAATGGGTTAATATTTGGGAGGCTATGTGTAAATAAAAAATATATTTTCAGTTATATATAAAAACTTATTTTTTTTTTACACTAAACTAACAAAGTGAGAAGGATGAAATTTAACAATGTGTTAGTGCATATCAATGTCCTTAACATACATTTTTTCCGGAAGAAATGGCTGGAAATTTTAAAGGATATTAAAGGACAAAATTTTGAAAGGACCTTATTGACATCCTTTTAACCTGATATGACAAAACGGACATGTTTAAAAATTTGAGAAGACTTTCTTCTTTCATCTGCTTTTTATCTCAGCATCGTAGGATAAGTAGAAATATTTTTTTTTTTTTTTTACTTTAAATGTCCTTGAAAACTTTAAAGTCCTCTAAAAAGGACAAATGATCACCGAATGAAAAACTGTAAATGCAGTTTTACTCCAGAGGAGCTCTACTTTCAAGTGTATATGGTCTCGTTCTGGTGTTAAAAGTAGTGTTGTACGGTGTAATTTAAAGCAAACACTTAAGTGTTGTTATGTATTTAAGTTCTCAAATTCTCTAAAATTACATTTTAAAGACTATGACAAACTTAGTTCAATAGCAAGTGTTTCATCAAGCTAGAGACTTGAAATTTGGACTGTAGGTTCACCTCCCGGAATATAGGATTTTTGGATTTTGCCAGTGTTGATTCTAAGGGGGTAAAAAGGGTAAAAAACTGTACTTTTGGTACTTTTTATATCTCCTGAAATAATGGTCATAGAGACTTGAAATTTGGACTGTATGTTCACCTCCCGGAACATATATACACTAAGGCCGGATTTTTGCCAGTGTTGATTCTAAGGGGGTAAAAAGGGTAAAAAACTGTACTTTTGGTACTTTTTATATCTCCTGAAATAATGGTCATAGAGACTTAAAATTTGGTTTGTATGTTCACATCCTGGAATACAGATCCAGTAAGGCTGGATTTTTACCAATGTTGATTCTAAGGGGGTAAAAAGGGTAAAAAACTGTACTTTTGGTACCTTTTATATTTCCTTAAGTAATGGTCCTAGAAACTTGAAATTTGGAATGTAGAATCACATCCCGGAAAATAGGTTCACTAGGGCTGGGTTTTTTCCAATGTTGATTCTAAAGGGGTAAAATGGGTAAAAAAGTGTACTTTTGGTACCTTTTATATTTCCTTAAATAATGGTCTTAGAGACTTGAAATTTGCAATGTAGATTCGCCTTCCGAGAAAAAGATCCACAAAGGGTGGGTTTTTGGTAAATGTTGATTCTACGGGGGTAAAATGGGTAAAAAAGTGAACTCTTGGTACTTTTTTTTATTTACTGAAATAATGGTCATACAAACTTGAAATGTAGGATCCTTTGCTAAAAAAAAAAAACAAAATGGAAAGGTACTTTTTGAAAATTTTGATTTTAAGGGGCATAAAAGAGGTAAAAAGTGTAATTTTGGCACTTTTTTTATACCCTCCAACCACAGTATGGGGGTATACTCACTTTGTCATTCCGTGTGTAACGCATCGAAATATCGGTCTAGGACCCCATAAAGTATATATATTATTGATCAGTGATCCATTCTAAGACATTCTAGCGATGTCCGTCTGTCCGTCCGTCCGTCTGTGGAAGACACGATACAGTCCAAAGTTAAAGAGCTAGACTCCTGAAATTTGGCACGAATATGTCTTATGGTATTGGGCTGGTTAAGTTCGAACATGTGCAAAATCGGATCAGGGGGAAAAAAGTTCCCCTCTTAAGAACTAAACAAACCTCTAAAAAAAACCATTTTTTATAGGTTTTTTGTACTTTTGCTTAGCAAACGAAACATTTTTATGTCAAAAGAAGTTCAAAGCCTTGCAGTTGGATCCAGGAAGGTTGTCTCCCACCGACGTTACCCCCCCCCCCCCAAAAAAAAAAAAGACGCCCCTGTTTTTTTTTTTTTTTTTTTAACGTGTTGGAGGGTATAAAAGATTCGGCACAGCCGAATTTAACACTCTCACTTATTATTTCTTAAAATTATGGTCATAGAAACTTGGAATTTGGAATGTAGGATCCTCCGGTGAAAAAAACATTCTGGAAAAAGTACTTTTTGGAAAATGCGTTTCTTAGGGGGAACCTTTTATAAAAAAGTACCTTTTATAAAAAAGTACCTTTTATAAAAAAGTACCTTTTATAAAAAGTACCTTTTAAAAAAAAGTACCTTTTATAAAAAGTACCTTTTATAAAAAGTACCTTTTATAAAAAGTACCTTTTATAAAAAGTACCTTTTATAAAAAGTACCTTTTATAAAAAGTACCTTTTATAAAAAATACCCCTTATAAAAAGTACCTTTTATAAAAAGTACCTTTTATAAAAAGTACCTTTTATAAAAAGTACCTTTTATAAAAAGTACCTTTTATAAAAAGTACCTTTTATAAAAAGTACCTTTTATAAAAAGTACTTTTTATAAAAAGTACCTTTTATAAAAAACATCTTTTATAAAAAGTACCTTTTATAAAAAGTACCTTTTATAAAAAGTACCTTTTATAAAAAGTACCTTTTGTAAAAAGTACCTTTTATAAAAAGTACCCTTTATAAAAAGTACCTTTTATAAAAAGTACCTTTTATAAAAAGTACCTTTTTTTAAAAAGTAATTTTTATAAAAACTACCTTTTATATAAAGTACCATTTATAAAAAGTACCTTTTACAAAAAGTACCTTTTATAAAAAGTATCTTTTAATAAAAGTACCTTTAATAAAAAGTACCTTTTATAAAAATTACCTTTTGTAAAATGTACCTTTTGTAAAAATTAGCTTTTGCAAAAAAACATTCTAGGAAAAGTTCTTTTTGAAAATTCCATTTCTTTAGGGGTAAAAATAGTACTTATAGTACTTTTTATATATCCTGAAATAATGATCATAGAAACTTGATATTTGGAATGTAGGATCCTTAAGTGAAAACAATTTCTGAAAAAGTAATTTTTGATATTTCCTTTTCTTAGGGGGTGGAACGTTTAAAAATTTAAACTTTAGGTATGTTCTAATTTCCGGTAGTAATAACCCTAGAATCTTGAAATTTGTAATGTTAACCCTGCTGTTAGGTTAGAAAAAACTTACGGATGTTAGGTTAGTGGACCATTTGGTCCATACTTAATATTCAAACAAAATAACAATTTAATATTATATTTGTATATATTTTGGATCATTTCTACCTAAATACGATTATTTTAAGCTTAACTCAACGTTAGAGATGGGTGCGTGAGTGAATTTTTGGTCACGCTCACGCAAGAAATATTATAATCGCTCATGAATCACTCACTTGATTTTTTTCTTTACTCACGCTCACTTACTACTCACGTCAGTAAAACTAAAATAAGTTACGATCATGCGTGACTCACGTGATTCATAATTACGCTCACCCTAATTCACGCAATATTCACTTACAAATACACAATTTTAAGGAAATTAAAAAAAAAATTTTTTTCATATATTAGCAGACCGTTAATTTGAATTTTAACTGATTGCTAAACGAAAAATAAAAATAAAACTATAAATAAAACTGAAAACAATACAAAAACATTATATTGAATCACGCAAGAAAAATGGCACTCACGCAAAAATTAGGCTCGATTTCTAATCACTCACACATAAAAGTTTTGGAATCACACTCACTCAAGCATGATTCTCGTAATTAACTAGACTTTCGCTCGAGCGTGAGTCACGCGTGATTCACGACAACCACGCAAATCACGTGACCAGCACCCATCTCTACTCAACACAGCTAATGTTAACATTTGTTGATGGATTCCCTTTTTTCATATACTTTACTTTAGAGATTGTTTTGTATTACAATTCAACAAAAGGTACATATGTTAGTTTTGTTTTTTCCTATAATTTCTAATGATTCATCTCATTTAGGTGGTGTGGATATTGCTGATCAAATGGTTGGTTCCAACAGCACGAAACGCGCAAGAAATCGATGGTCTAACGTTGCATTTGCAAACATACTTGATATACCAGCAAAACCTTAAACATGGTAACGGTTATGTAATGCATTACCATGTAATGCATAGCCCAATAAAAATTAAAAAATGTGCATTAATATTCGCCTACCGCTTACCACTATATTTATTTTTCATGCATTATTTAAAACTCATGCATTACTTTGAGTGACATCCCAAACAAAAAGAATCAATCAAGTATAGGGTAAGGTTGCCTTATTCTATACTGTATTAATGATTTTTGTTTGAGATAAGACTCAAAGTAGCGCATGAGTTTTACATAATGCGTGAAAAATAAAAAAAAGTTATGCCTATGGTAAGCGATAGGGAAAAAATGCATATTTTTGTTTTTTTTTTGCTATGCATTACATGGCCGTCACCATTTTAAAAGTTTTGCCGGAATACCCGCTTTGAATGCGTGCATCCTATTTTCTAAAATCAACGTTTCATGGGCTCCGGCTATCGAAATCGCAGGAGAAAATATTCTATGGACCAAATGGTCCCTTAACCTAAGATACGTAACTTTTTATTTTTCTCAGTCCTGGTTTAAGTCAGAACCTAGATTTTTTGTAAATAACATTGTTTTATAAAAAGACCCCATGAGCAAAAAATCTAAGCCAGTATATATCACCGTTCAAAAGTTATAAAGGAAACAATCCAAAAATTGGACCAAATGGGCTTAACCTAACAGCAGGGTTAAATCATTCGGTAAAAAAACATTCTGGAAGGGTAAAATGGCTAAAAAGTTTAGTTCCTGTAATTTTGATATTTTCTGACGTAATGGTTCTAGAAACTTAAAATGTTGGATGTAAAATTCTTCGGTGAAAACCAACATTTTGGGAAAAGTACTTTTTGGAAATTCCGTTTCTTAACGGTGTTAAAAAGTATACTTTTTGTACTTTTAATATTTGCTGAAATAATATTCCTATATAATTGCAATTTGTTATGTAGGATACTTCGGTGAAGAAAAAACATACTGGAAAAAGTGCTTTTTGGAAATTCCGTTTCTAACGGGGGTAATAAAGTGTTATTTTGGTACTAATTTTTTTTTGTTCCTATAATAATTGTCTTAGAAGCTTGAATTTGGCATGTGGGTCCTTCGGTGAAAAAAAACAATCTGCTATGCTAAAGCATTTTTAAATGATTCTGTTTCTAGAGGTGTAGAAAAGTGTTTTTTTATACTTCTTGAAATAATGATCCTAGGCAGTGAAAATTTGAATGCTGTGTTCTTTAGTGAAAAAATGAAATGGAGTAGAACGGGGAACGAAATGGAATAGAGCGGGGAATAATATAGAATGATACTTTTTACTACAATTTTTCGTATTAAACTTTTTAACTCCATATTTTCTCTCTCTATATGTTTTTTAACCCAAAATTTTTTTTATTCCAATTTCTTTTTTCACTGAAATATTTATTCACTCAAGATCCAAAATCCCGATATAAGGGCTCGAAAATTGTCAAAATGTTTTTCACCGGAACGAATATGACAACGTATCACCGAAATTATTCAAATTTTATTGTTTAAGTTATTCAATGAAATATTATTTTATGAAAGACTTAAGCGTCCACAATTAAGTAAAACAAAGACTTCATATGAGTCATTTTTTGAAATCGGTAGGGTAATCCTGATCCTTCTATTATCCGGTATTCAACAAAACCGGTAACGAAGTTTCGGCGGGCGAGCTAGTAAAATATAATAAATTTAATTTTAAAATACCTAAAATTTAAAACCCTATATTTTTTAAATTCCCTGTCATTTCAAAATCTTGGAAAATAATTTCACATCATTTTTTTTTTTATATAATGCTTGGTAAGCAATTAAAGTATTACTTTCAGTAAAATATATGTAATAAAATTCTTCATAAATTCTCCTTTGTTATGTTTAATTAAATTGTTTATTCCACAATTGTTATCGGCAGACATACGCAATATTATTGAAATCCCCCAACTGGGAAAAATATTTAATGTATAAACAAATACTCATAAAACTATTATACGCATAAGAAGTATAATAAAAGCTATAACAACGAAATGAACGAAACCAAATCCTCATTAAATAATCATATATCGATAAATTACTAGAGATAACTTTATTAAAATATAAAGCAATTACATAGATATTTACATAAATACATAAATTCTATATATTCATAATATAGACATTAAGTCATGCGCGGCGTTACGGAGGAGAAATTTTATCAATTCCAAAAAGAGATTTTTTGGTAAAGAAAAGTTTTTGAAATTGGAATAATAAATGTTTGTCAAAAATGTTCAAAACTGCAAATCTTTTAATTTTGTACCGATTGTTATCAAAAACCTTGACGAGATGGAACATTTTGGAAAACAGATTTGTGATTACTGATTAGTATTAAGTCTATCTGGTTTATAATATTTTTTTTTTTATTTGTATCCCACCAAAACTTAGATTACCAAATAAGGTATAAAATAAGGTATAGGATTTTTTATTTTATACATTGCAGCTTTGATGATTTTAACAGTCGATGAGACTCAAAGTAATGCAACCACATTATGACAAAGAATACCAGTAAGGTATAAAATAATTTATCAAATTTATAGCAAAGCATACGAATAAGGTATAAAATAAAGAATACCAGAACATAATATATAAGGTGTTACGAGTAGTGAAAAAGTAATTTTGTATTAAATTTACTCACGTAATTGTAAGTGAGTGTAAGTAGCTAAAATATGCTCGTGAGTGAGTGTGTGTCATTAGAAACTAATGTTTAGAAATAATAAATATGAAATTTTTTTTCCAATAATCATGCATTACGTAACAAATTATTAGTATAGCATTATTTTTATACCCTCCAACTACAGTATGGGGGTATACTCACTTTGTCATTCCGTTTGTAACGCATCGAAATATCGGTCGGGGACCCCATAAAGTATATCGAGGGCCTATATTCAAAACCCTCTATCTAAAAAAACACAACTTTTCAGGAGAGCCAAAAAAATGTTTATTTCGCGTATTGTCAGAGTAATTAAAATTCGATATTCTACAATATTTTTTTAAATCAACTACTGAATCTCACATATGAATAGTTTTTAAAATTTTGCACTATTGGGGATTTTAGAGGATAGATAGAGGGTTTTGTTTCTCAAAAATATTAAGTACATGAATAAAAATGATCAGATAGAGGGTTTTGCATTTTAATAAAAATTAATTATTATGATTTCATTTGCGACATCGTTTAATTTTTAACGTAATTTATTAATGATAACGGCTTATAAATAATTCCGAAATCGCGGTTTTGGTCCACATTTGCGGATTTTTAAGACAAAAATTATTTTTTTTACCGAATTCGTCTTAAAAGTTGACAAACTGCTGGGTATGTTATTTAAAAAATAGTAAAAAAATTAAAAGCGCAATTTTGGTCCAAAGATGCTGATCAGCATCAGGATTTTTAAGATTAAATTTTTTGTTTCATAATGTACACAAGACATCCAAATTTTGAGTCATATTTTTCAAAAAGTTAAACAAGAATTTCAAGAAAAAATTAGCATCAGTGGACCAAAATCGCGGTTCTGGAATTTTGTTGACCAATCCATGTGCAGCATGCAAAAATTAGTATGAAAACATGTAATGCATGATGAAATTATTCAAAAAAAAATATTTGTAAATTAATTATTTGAAAAGATAGAGGGTTTTGCATTCAGAAAAATTAATTGTGTAAGAGATAGAGAACACCAAAAATGCAAATAAAATAGCAAAAAAAAATATGTTTGCAAAAATAAGTACTTAGATCAGAATTGATGAAGGAGAGGAAGAAGAATAATGATTACTAAAAATAAAAATTTGTTTACACATTACAATAACAAGTCTTCTGTGAGAAAAAAACAACAGCAACCCAGTAAAAACTTGGTAATAAGTCCCCATTACAGCCTGCATTCTATGTAATGAGGGCTCGTTACCTGCTCGATTACTTCTTTTTAACAAATAATGAGTTACCGATAGCCTAATACAAAACCGGTTACATCTTGTTAATAAATAATGAGTTACCGATAACCTGATACAGAACAGGTTACTGGTAAATACGATTTAAAATATCTGATAAGTTGTCTAAATAATTTTTTTTAATGAAATTAAAAAAATGCTAAAGAAAATTTAGAAAGAACTTGCACATTTAGCTTAAAAAAGATTAACATTTATCTACTTTTTCTACTAAAACTCTGTTAACAGAAATTTAAATTCAGGAATTCTGATTAAAATTGGGACAACGCAAAAAAAAGTTTAGAAAACCAAATTGATATTCAGAAAACTGGATCTAGCTGACACTTGATCGTGATTTATGAGCCTTAATTAGTCTTTGAATAACTTCTATTGAAGTTTTCTGGATTTTAATTGGCTTTTTCTAAATTGTTAATGTTTTTTCTAGAAATTTTGTGGTGTTCTCCAAATTTTAATTTAACTTTTCTTGCCTTGTTGTTTAAAGTATGTTAAAGCCGGTAAAAAGGTAAAAAACCATCACAGACAGTATTTCCCTTAAAACCTAACTCACTCTTATATAGACTTAAGATGGTGTTTAATGCGGTTTCCATTGGCTGAGCAGCAGTCGCTTCTGTATATTTGTTATTGGTAATGTCATAAGTAGCCAAATGTCTCTTTCTACGAGGTTCCAAGATATATTTTCGGTCCTGTAATATTTGCATTTTACAATCAAACATTTGGAGGGAAGGATATCAACGTAAACATTGGTTCTGTTGGTACATTGGATCTTTTCCATTTCCACATTTGTCCGCTTGGTTACTCTTGAAATAAACATGTTCAACATGAACTTGTTCAATTTCATATTGGCGGAAGTTGCCCCAAGTTAAAAATTTATTAAAACAATCAAAAGCTGTTATTTTGTAGCATTTTTGTAAGGAGTGGGAAACGAGTTATTTTTGAGCAACTGGTAGCTACTTATTTTTGGGACTAATGTATGCTGTTATTTGGTAGCATTTTTGTAAGTAGTGGGTAACGAGTTATTTTTGGGCTACTAGTAGCTTATTATTTGTGGTACTAATGTATGTAGTTTTTCAGCAGCATTCTCGTAAGCGAGTGGGTATGCGGTCATTACTCCAATGACATCGCCATGTTAAAATAATGAGTGTTTCACCAACATTGTAACTAGCTACCACCATCAATTTAAAGGCGAAAACCTCATTACTTGGCAATAGAAGTTTTTACTGGGAACAACTACACTCGAATTGAAAAAATCAGATTTAGTTGATACTTGCTTAACAGCCTACTTGGCGTATCGGTCTAGAGTGATTGTACGTTACAAGCAGTTAATAGCAAAGTATTACAGATGATGATGAGTTCAATTCTTGTCGGCTGCGATCTGTAAATAATTTTCACATATAGAGTTTTATTGACTATTAACTAAATAAATTTGACATTAAAAGTTTTTCTGAAGATTATTATAACTGGATAATATGAAACTAGTAAGAAACAAACCAGGATGTCTAAATTTTTAGAAAAATTAAAATTTTTCTTTCACACTTTTCTCAATTCAAAACCATATATAAAAAAATATTTTTGTTCTGAATTTTACATCATAGATGAGGGCCATTTTACTGAATATTTTGCCATCAAAAAGTCATTTTCGTGAAAATGGAAGATAGAGGGTTTTGAATATAGGCCCTCGATATATATTATTGATCTATGATCGATTCTAAGACTTTTCTAGACTGTCCGTATGTCCGTCCGTCCCACACAGGGCCAGCATGATCCAATTCCGGCCAAAAGTCTTTATCGTTGTTGGATCCGTCTGAAAATGTGCTTCTAGAGATATTCGAGGTCGCTGATTTCAAAATTTAGCTAAAAACCAAAAAATCAAAATGGCGGATCCAATATGGCGGACCTTTTTTTTAAAAATTGTCCGGTTGGAGATTTGGAGTTACTGAATAAGAATTGTTACTCCGAATTTTGAAAAACAAAATGGCGGACTTAATATGCTTCTTAAAGTTTAAAGAATGATCCAACTCCGGCCAAAAGTCTTTATCGTTGTTGGATCCGGCTGAAAATTTGCTTCTAGAGCATTTCGGGGCGCTGATTTCAAAATTTAACTAAAAACTAAAAAAAATCAAAATGGAGCATCCAATATGGCGGACAAATTTTTTTAATAATTGTCCGATTTAACTCAAATTTTGTTTTAAGGTGGTCTTGGCGTTACCGAATCTGAATTACTGGCGTGAATTTTTAAAACAAAATGGCGGACTAAATATGCTTAGTAAAGTTTTTTGCAAGTAATTAAAAAACGGTTATATTCCTTTTCTTTGTTGAAGCTAGCTGAAAGTGTGGCATAGTAAATTTCCGGGTCTGTTATCTTAAAATCGAACTGATAAAATTCAATATGGCGGAAACAATATGGCGGCTAGATTTTTTAACTTTGTCTGATCTAACTAAAAATTAGTTTTTAGAGTATTAAGAGTGTCTGAAGTTAAATCTACGCACATAATTTTTATATATATATTTTTTTTTTTATTTTTGATATAAATATGGAAATGGTGTAAATGACTTACTTTGTTTCAGAAAAGCTTTTGGAAATGGTGACGACAAATTATTCACTTTTTCTTTTTCTTTATTTTGGAAATTCAATAAAAAATCTTAGACTTTAATTGGAAATGGTGTAACTGATATTTTCCATAATTCTACAAAAAAACTAGAAATATAGATATTTTTTTTCCTACACTTAAGGCACTCTCTGACGATAAAAAAACTATTCAAGCCGTTAAACATTATTTTGGGTTAAATTATTTTTTTTTTAAATAAATCTCGGACCACTGCATATATAGCGTCATTTATCATTTCGAGCAAGTTTGGGCAACTTTTTTCGAAAGATATGGATCCATTCTATATCAAAAAAAATATAGACCGATTGTATCGAACTGAGGATCTCTGAGGATTTTTTCGGCGCGAGGTAAATAGCTAAAAAACTATAACTTTTTTCACAAAAACGCGAATTGCTGCCACGCAGATGAGTTATATTTGTCCATGTTATTTTCGTTACAAAGGCTTATATATAAGGTTGTACCACTCAAACAAAAAGTTAAACATTAGCAATAGAAGTTTGGAAAAAAAATTAAAAAATTATCTCAACTTTAAAAAAATTTTTAACAACTTTTTTAACTTTGAAGACCTGTTAAAGGAAAGTGTGTAATTGGATCATAAAGATAAGTTCAGAAAACCTGCTTCTATATATGCTAAACAAACTGGTAAACATTTTTTTGAGAATTTACAAATAAGGACTTTTGGCCGGAAATCGATCTGTCTGGCCCTCTGTGCGTCCGTCCGTCTGTATAAGACACGATGCAGTCCAAAATAAAAGAGATAGACTCGTTAAGTTTGGCAGGAATATGTCTTTTGGACATAGGCAGTTTGAGTTCGTGAATGGGCAAAATCGGACCAGGGGAAAAAAGTTCCCCCTTGAAGAATTTAACTAACCTCTGTAAAACGCTATATTTTCCAAGGTTTTTTTGTATTTTTGTTAAGCAAATGAAACAATTTGATTCCAGAAAAAGTTCAAGGTCGTGCGCTTGGACTTAGGAAATAAAAAAAAGAAAAAATTGTCCGCCCCGATTTTGTGGGCGTGCATTTTAAAAATGTTTTTAAATAATGATAAAATTGTATTACTTTTGCTCCAAAGGCATAATAAATAATTTATGTGCCCCCAATGACCCCTTCTGACACCCCCTCCCCCCCCCCCCCAAAAAAAACGCCCCTGCAATTTTTTAAATTTTTTTTTTATGTTGGAGGGTATTATAGATTCGGCACAGCCGAATTTAACACTCTCACTTGTTCACTTTAAAATAATACGTTGGTGAACAAATATTTGGTAAGACATCCTAAACTAATGCTACAAATAAGGTATATACATTACCTGGTAATATGTTATATAATCACCACCCATTACCAAAGTTTTGCTGGGATATCCTTCTTTCGGTACCGTTTTAACACGGTTCACGAGACAAGAGCCCCGACCTTACGGGGGCCCCGAAAGGCTAAATAATTCACTTAAACGAATATGATCATATATCATGAAATTTTTTTTAAATTTCAACTCAGTGAAACTGACATAAATGTTTAAAAAAACCGGCGGTTTTTGGAATTTAGAAAAACTGTAAATGCAGTTGTGTAAACAAGACCTTAAACCATCACTGAGCAATGTTTATGGATTACCCCACTTTATCCGTAAAAGTTACAGAGGGTTAAGTTGAAAAATCGATAAAAATGGTTTGAAATAATCCATAGTTTTTACCTTCTTTCGCTTTTTTTTTTTAAGTTCTCCTTATATTTCCATCTTTTCCGGCATAACACAAAGTCAGTACATATAAGAGATTATTTTAATGTTGGCTTGATAGATGCTTCATCGCTTGGTAAGAAGTTATAAGACGGTTAAATTTTGAAACCAAAAATTAAGAGTTTTTAAATTTTCGAGGTTTTTTGATCAGGGATTTCGCCCCCCTCTTCAAAATGAAAATAGTTGAACTAGAGTTGGTAGCTGTTGTAATTCTTAACATTTTGGAATTAATTCCGTTAATGTGCCACGAATAGTTAAGGAGTTTCAGCAGATCAAAGTTCGAAAGAAAAACCGTAATTTTTTTAAAATACCAGTTTTTCGCGAGGCACATTCGCGGTTTCATTCGAAATTTGGTGGACTCTTGCGTAAACCGAGTTTTTTAGGAGTTTATATAAAAAAATCACTGGCGGGTTTATAAAAAATAAATTGCAAAAATTTTATGGCATTTTTGAAAATTGTGCGAAATTTGCAAATCTGTTTCCAATTTTTTTTAGTAGCAATTAATGCATCATGTTCATTTTAATACACCAAAGACGTGCCTTAACGAGTAGAACTGATTTGCTTTTTGACTTTTACTTTAAGCCATTCTGAGCGGAAAGCGCGATGATTTTATCTAAACCTGGTTTGATCTGGCACATCCAAGGCTTTACACGAAATCGGATGAAATTTTTTTAAATGAAAGCCTACTTGACGTGTCATCATAAAATCAGAGGCGGGCTAAAAAATTTTGATGATTATAGATTTTTTGGACCATATTAAATTTTCTTGTTATAAAAAAGCATCACCGATTTTTTTAAACACTGGTACAATGATACGATTTTCCGTGATTTTTTTTCAGTAATACCAACGTGCATTGCCTAAATATGTTATAAAAAATTATGAAACTTTTCTTTTACCGCGAATTAATCGCGATTTTAGGTACTTAGATATTTTTTTTTTAAATCGTTTTGTCATTAAAGGGTAAAATTTATATCATATATTTTAGAAGAAATGATATATCCTGGCATGTTTTAATAACGCATGCAACAAATGTGTAGAAAAAAAATATTTAAAATATTTTTAAGATTTTTTAAAACCGCAAAATTTTAAAACCGCCCTAACTTTTGACGCCATTGCGCGATTTAATTGACGCGAACGAATTTCTAATTCCTAAATAGCTTCTAATATTTATTCCAACTTTCATCGATGTGCCATCAAAACAAAAATCACATCTTTTTGACCTCAAAATTTAAGTCTTAGCCGGAACTCCTCATATCTGATTTATGCTGTTTATTTAAATATATTTTAAAAGAAAATTTCATATTTCAATTTTCATATTACACTCAAAAAAAAAAGTTTGTAAAATGACATAAAATCCCCGTGATTTTACGGGGCAGGTTTTGTAAAATATGTACTAGCAAGGATCCCCGTAATGTTACGGGGATAATTTGTAAATTGATTTAACAAAAAAATTACGGGGAGAAAGTGTAAATTTACAATTTTTTTTGTAAAATATTATTGTAGACTTACAAAAAAAGTTGTAAATTTATGAAATAAAGTAGAAAATCAAAAAATAAAATTGTAAATTTACAAATTGTTTGGTTTAACTACAGTTTTTTATGGCAAAAAACTTGTATATTTACAGTAAAAAGTGGTAAATTTACAATTTTTATTGTAAATATACCATTTTTTCTTATTTTTTTGCCGTAAAAACAGTAGTTTAACCAAATAATTTGTAAATTTACAATATTGTTTTTGTAATTTTTACTTCATTTTTGTAAAATTACAACTTTTTCTGTAAGTATACAATTTTGTTTTCTAAACTTTCATATTTGTTTTGTAAATTTACAAAAAATTTGGTATATTTACATATTGGTTTTGTAAATTTAAAGGTTTTTTCCATTGGTGCATCTTATTTTTCCTTCTTCGGCAGCTGGAGTAGCACTTTAACAACCTGAAATGATTTTTTTTTTTTTTTTCACTTTAACACTTTTAACAAACTTTTTAGAGTATAACACTGCACTTTTTTATTTTTTTTTTCGGAATTTCGTTTCTCTTAAGTAGAACATATGAGAATTGCGAAGGAGGCTACACAAGAAATTTCTTATATTTTCAAGAAAAACTAGTCAAAAAAATTACCTTTTTTTTCGAATTTTTAATTATTTTAGCAAGTATTTTTAAAAAATTATAAAAAAACTTTGGATATTGTAGATTGGACGTTTAAGTACCTGATAAAATAAGAAAAAACTTAATTTTCCATAATTGACAGCTTTTGATTGACATTTTAGTGCCAGATTTAAAAAAAAAGTACCAAAAAAATATGGTAAAATTACCAAAAAAATATGGTAAAATTACCAAAAAAATGGTAAAAATACAAACAAAAAAACTAGAACAATAATATAGTAAAAACATATAAAAATTGTGGTATTTTACTTAAAGCAAGTTACCAAAAAATTGTCTTAATATTCAATTTCTTTGATAAAGCTTACAACTAATTGAAAAATGTTTGTATCCGGAACTTAAAAAATTTTCAAAATTTTTTTATGAAATTTTTTATTTATAAAAATTAATTTTTAACAAAATATGGACTTAGAAAATTTTTGCGTCTCCTATTGTTGCATAATTATTTTTCAATACAAATTTTTGTTTAATTACATTTTTTTGTGTCAAAATACTGAAAACCTTGTAAACTAAAAAATCTTGAAAAAAAAATTGTTTTTAATAAAACATTTTTTGGTAGAAAGACTAAATACTATCAAATAAAATGTTGTTGTACAATTACAATTTTCTTGTGTAAAACAACTAAACACCTTGTAATTTTTTTTTAATTTGTAAAATAATTATTTTTTTTGTTAATTTACCTAAAAAAATTGTTAAATAAATTTACCAACATATTATAGTAAAATTACAAAGCGCACGGTAGTTTTTGTTTTATTAAAAATACAAGAATTTTTGTAAATAGACAAAAATATTAGTAAAATAGAATTACAAGACCTTTTGCTTGTAATTTAACAAACTTTTTTTTTTTTTGAGTGTATAACATATTTTCGTATAGAAAAAGTCTAAATATATAACTTTTTCCTACATAAAAAGATTCTAAGACATTTTTTGTATAAGAAAACTTCTCAGAATCTATAATTTTTTTCGTATATAAAAATTCCGGGACTCTGATCCACTTTTCGTATAAAAAAATCTCAGCTTCTTAGACATTTTTTGTATAGAAAATGTCTCAGATTCTTAAACATTTTTTGAATAGAAAAAGTCTCAGATCCCAACCATTTTTCGTTTAGAAAAAAATTGCGTATAGAAAAACTTTCAGATTCTCACACATTTTTCGTATAGAAAAAGTCTCAGGTTTTAAGATATTATTCCTATAGAAAACTTCTTAAATTCAGAGAAATTTTTTCGTATAAAAAAATTCTCAGATTTTGAGATATACCCAGCAAAACTTAGATTACCAAATAAGGTATAAAATAAGGTATATGATCTCTTATTTTATACATTGCAGCATTGATGATTTTAACAGGCGATGAGACTCAAAGTAATGCATCCACATTATCACATAGAATACCAGTAAGGTATAAAATAAGTCATAAATTTATAACGAAGAATACCAGTAAGGTGTAAAATATATGATATTTTATAGGTTACGAGTAAGGTATATAATATAGCATACCAGAACGTAATATATAAGGTGTTACGAGTAGTGAAAAAGTAATTTTGTATTAAATTTACTCACGTGATTGTAAGTGAGTGTAAGTAGATATAATATGCTAGTGAGTGTGTGTCGTTAGAAATTTCTTGTCGTGAGCCCATCTCTAGTTTAAACTTATGCATTTTTTTATAAAATAATTATTATTAATGTTATTGTAATGCATTATGCATTTAATTATAAATAATGCATTATTTCAAACTTTCAAATAATACATAATGTAACCAAATATAAATCATCCATGATATAATGTTTAGAAATAATAAATATGAAATACATTTTTCCAATAATCATGCATTACGTAGCAAATTATTAGTAATGCATTATTTTTCACTTTAAAATAACACGTTGTGGAACAAATGTTTGGTAAGACATCCTAAAATAATGCTACAAATAAGGTATATACATTACCTGGTAATGTGTTATATAATCACTACCCATTACCAAAGTTTTGCTGGGTAATTATCGTATTTTCTCAGATTCTAAGCCATTTTTCGTATAGAAAAAGTCTTAGATTCTGAGATAAAAAATCTCAGTTTCTTAGACATTTTTCGTATAGGAAATGTCTCAGATTCCGTCATATTTTTTTTTTTAAAAAGTGTCAGATTCTGAGACATTTTTCATATAGAAAAAGATTTCTATAGAAAAGGTCTCATATTTGATACATTTTTCTTATAGAAAAAGTCTCAGATTCTCATACATTTTTCATACAGACGAAGTTTCAGATTCTCAGAGGTATTTTTCGTACACTCAAAATAATTCTACAGTAAAAGGTTTAGTAAGTGATATTGTACCAAAATCTACTAATTCGTTACTAATTTTAGTATCTTCAAAGTACTAACATTAGTAATTTTTACTGGATTTGACTAATATTAGTTAAAAATTTTAGTATTGGTTACCAATTTCTGCACTAGGTCCTTTTGGACTAAAATTATTTAAATTTTTAGTATTGAATACCCACGTTTTTTTTTGGGTGTACAAAAAAAGTCCCACTTAAAAATTTTTTAAGGGGGAAAAATTATTTTTTGTTTGGTTTTTACAAAAAAAAATATTTTTTTCAAATAATTCAAAAATTAATAAATATTTTATAGTAGTTTACAATTATCCTTCTAACCAGCCAAAAGCCACTGAAATCGGATGAAAAATTGCAAAGTTATAAATGAGAAAAAAAAAATTTCTGAAAAATTAGTTTTTTGTCTTAAATATCTTTTTCAAATTTTTAACCCATTTTCGGCATGTGTTTACCTTATGCGATTGCCACCTATACTTTCATACTGTGATTGGAGGGTATACGAAAACCTAGAGACGCCATTGCAACAAATACACATACTAATACACTTTTTTTAAACACTGTTTCATACTCTGGCAATTGTTGCAAATGTATAAATTAGGATTATATGAAGCAATTAACGCAAGCCAAGAATATCTAATAGGTTTACTTCAATGAACGAATTTACTGTCTTAGAATAAGTATAAGTAGAGTAAACCAAAAGCCTGTTTATGTAAACAATATTTATAAGAAATTAAACATATATTTGTTTTTGTTTAACAAAGTAGTCCAGGGAAAATCTGTTCGTAATTTAGAGGTCACATATAGAAAAACATCCAACCACTAAAATGGAGAGTACATATATTATAAGGAGGCAATAAAATTTGAGTATTTACGAAGCCCCTTAACCGAGGTACTATATGACATGGCAGAAATATCCAACAAAAAAAAAATTACACTTTAAGATTTCTGTCAGATTTTAGTAAAATAATTTTTATTTTTTAACCAAAAAACTAAAATTTATCTGTAATTTTGTTTTTTACCAACCACAGTATGGGGGTATATTCACTTTGTCATTCCGTGTATAACGTATGGAAATATCGGTTTAGGACCCCATAAAGTATATATATTATTGATCAGTGATCGATTCTAAGACATTCTAGCTATGTCCGTCCGTCTGTCTTTCCGTCAGTCTGTCCGTCTGTATGTCTGTGGAAGACACGATACAGCCCAAAATAAAAGAGATAGACTCCTTAAATTTGGCAGAAATATGTCTTGTGATCATAGGCTGGTTAAGTTTGGAGATGGGCAAAATCGGACCGGGGCGAAAAAGTTCCCCTTGAGGAACTAAACTAACCTCCAAAAAAAACTCCATTTTTACAGGTTTTATTATACTTTTATTAAGCAAATGAAACATTTTATCATCGGAAGAAGTTATAAGTCCTGCCCTTTAACCCCGGGGATTACAAAATGTGTTTTTTTTGTCCACCGCCTTTTGTGGGTGTGGATTAGCATGTCCCGAAATTGGGAAATTTTAGAATTTCTTTAGGGCATACCCCTAGAACGATGCTTTATAAAGAGCTGATTACGGGAAAAATAATTAAACAAATTTTAGAGGTCATCTTCAGGGCGCAACCAGCGCTTATAGTTTGCATCTGTGGTGCATTTGGTCAAAAAAAAATATTTTTTTTTATTTTTAAAATTGGTGCCAAAAGTTTCGTTAGGTAGAGTACTTTCAGGAAAAAATATTTATAAAGTTTTCATGGAGCAACTTTGGTCCAGCGCAACGTTTTGAAACTTCGAAAATGCATAGTGGGCCATTCCAAAAAATTTAGTTCAAATTTTAGTCATTTTTGGAAATGGTGTCTCAGATTAATTTGAACCTTGACACATAGATAGCCCTCATAAATATCATATATGTACCATATATCGTTTTTTTACATTTGGTGTATTTAACGAATTATGGCGGGTCAAAGATTGACTTTTTAAGCAAAAGTAAGAAAAACACATCACGTTTAAAGAGCTGTAACTTCTTAACCAATGACCCGATTTTCACAAATTTAGGCTCATGTGAAAGCTGGGGTTCTTCTTTTTACTTTATATTTTTAAAATAACGCAGTTTTTTTTACAGAAATGATGCAAAAATGCAAAAACATTTTTTCTTTTCGAATATTTAAAAAAACACATCTTCGATTTTTTTCAAAAAAATTTTAGTGAAAAATAACAATGTTTTGTATAACATATTCAAAATTCAGAGTGGGATCTCCATGGGATCAAAAAATATTCTGTTTTAAGTACGAGGTTCTCATATTTTTCCCTTAGAAAATTTAAATTTCTAATGTTTTGAATGTTTTCAAAATTTTAAAAGTATAATTTTCTTTGAAAATTTAAATTTTTATATTGGAGAAATATAAAATTTTAATTTTCTAAGGTAAAATTTAAGAACTTCGTACTAAAACCAGAATATTTTTTGATCCCATTGGGATCCCACTCTGAATTTTGGATATGTTGTACAAAACAGTATTGTTTATCACCAAACTTTTTTTAAAAAAAATCGAAGATGTGTTTTTTTAAATATTCGCAAAAAAAAAATGTTTTTGAATTTTTGCAACACTTCTGAAAAAAACCGTATGCTTTTGAAAATATTTCCTTAAAGAAGAAGAATTAAGCTTTCATATGAGCCATTACTTGTGATAATCGGATTACTAGTTAAAAAGTTAGAGCACGTTAAAAGTCATGTATTTTTCTGACTTTTGCTAAAAAAGTCGAACTTTGACCCGCGATAATTTGAAAACTACAGCAAATTTTGAAAATCCAAAAATGCAACATATCTCATATAAACGTGGATATCTATGAGCCAAATTCTCAGTAGCGTCCAAAGGCATGTTTCCGAACAGTGGGGCGAAAATTTTTGGAATTACCCTAGTTTATTACATATTTTTTTAAGTTTTTGTAAAAAACAGCTTTTTATACAAAGACTTGAACATAAACTCCGTTTTATACAAAATCTTAAAAGAACTCTTACAAACTTCGGTTTTTACAAACACTTAAAAAAATATACTACTATAATAATTTACACCTTTTCAAAATTTCAAAATGTTGTGCTGGACCAAAATTGCTTCATGAAAACTTTACAAATGTTTTTTCCAGAATGTACTCTACCTAACGAAACTTTTGGCACCAATTTTAAAAATAAAAAAAAAAATATTTTTTTTTGACCAAATGCACTACGGATGCAAACTTTAAGCGCTGGTTGCACCCTGAAGATGACCTCCAAAAATTTTTTAATTTTTTTTTCCCGTAATCAGCTCTTTACTAAGTATCATTCTAGGGGTATGCCCTAAAATTTTTCATTTTCGGGACACGCTAGTGTGGATATTGAAACATTTTTTAAATAATGACAAAAATGTATTTCTGAAGTGCAAAACGCATAAAAAATGAATTTATAAACATAAACCACGAGGGGGACTTAGACCTTTTTGCCATGATTTTTTGTGTGTTTGTTTAACAAAAGCAAAATTTTTTTGCTACAAAAAGATCAAAGTCCTACATTTGGACCCTGGGGACTAAAAAATGTCGTTTTTATTTGGTCTGCCCCCCTTTGTGGGCGTTTATTATTATTATTGCATGTTGTAGGGCATAAAAGAATCGCCACAGCAGAATTTAACACTCTTACTTGTTTTTATTTTGACTCGTCTACCAGAATCAATCTTCGAAACACCATATTTTTTTTTAGTGTTGTACTGTGTAATTTGTGTAAAGATTTAATTTTTTAACACGAAAATGTTTTAAGGTTGGTGTCTTATTCAAAAAATTATGCAGGACCAGTGGCGAATACAGGGGGGCCCGGTGGCCCGAAAATGATTTCACAAATTTCAGGATTTAGTATCAAATTACAAATACAATATTAAAAAACTTCTTTAAAAAAAACATTAAGAATCTAAAATTTTTTGAAGAAACATGTTTTGAAAAAAAAAATTTTTCTGTTAAAAAAATCTGAAAATTTTTTTCTTAGAATTTGAAATTTTTCAACATAAGATTCTAATGAAAAAATATCTTAGAACCTGAAGTTTTATGTACACAAAAAATTCTATAAAAAATTCTCAGAATCTGAGGCTTTTCTATATGAAAAATGTTTCAGAATCTTACAACATTCTATAGGAATAATGTCTCCGAATCTGAAAAATGTCTCTAAATCTGAGATTTTTTCTATAAAAAAAAAATTCTAAGAATCTGAGGTTTTTCTATATGAAAAATGTTTTAGAATCTGAAGACTTTCTATAGGAATAATTTCTCTGAATTTTTCTTACAATCTAGGAAAATATCTCAGAATCTTTTACTTTTTTTACGAAAAATGTCGCAGAATCAACGAATTTTTCGTAAGGAAAATTATCTCATTTTCTAAGATTTTGTGTATAGAAAAATGCTCAAAATCTAAGACTTTTTCTATTGTAAAAATATCTTTTTCTGTAAGAATAATGTCTCAGAATCTGAGTATTTTTCTATGGGAAAAATATTTCAGTATCTGAGACTTTTTCTATATGAAAAATGTTTCAGAATCTGAAAATTTCTTATAGGCAAAATGTCTCAGAATCTGAGACTTGTTCTATTGGAAAATGTCTAAGGATTTGAGACTTTTTCTATAAGAAAAGTGTTTAAGCATCTTAGACTTTTTCGATAGGAAAAATGTTCTGTAGAAAAGATGTCTGAGAATCTGAGGCATTTTCTATAGGAAAAATGTCGAAGAATCTGAGACTTTTTCTATAGGGAAAATGTCTTAGAATTTGAAACTTTTTCTACAGGATAAATATCTAAGAATTTGAGACTTTTTCTATAGGAAAAATGTCAAAGAATTTTAGACTTTTTCTATAGGAAAATTTTCTCAGAATCCAAGAATTTTTCTTTAGGAAAAAGGTTTTAGAATCTTAGATTTTTTTATGCAGTTTTCTTTTTTAAAAGGTCTAAGAATCTGAATTATTTTTCTTATAAAAAAAGCGAAGATTTTCTCAGAATCTAAAAGTTTTTGTTGAGAATGTTTCAGAATCTGAGAAAATGTGCTAGACTAGAAATATCTCAGATTCTGGGAAAATGTCTTACAATCGGAGTCTTTTCTTTTGAAAAAGTATTTTATGAATATGTTTATAGAATTATTTTCTAAAGTGACTTTTTTCCGAGAAACGTTTTCCATTGGAAAGATAATTTAGAGTCTTTGACTTTTTCTATAACAAAAACTGTCTTAACTGGAAATTGTCATAGAATCTTTTCTTTGAAAAAAAAAAAATCAGATTCTGATAATCTTCGTTGTAAAATTGTATCAGCATATGTATCATGATACAATTCGCACTTTAAAAAAAGGCTTAAGACTCTCAAAAAATTTTAATATATAAAATTGTTTTTTTTTTAACTGATACAAAAATGAAGAATCTGATTGTGTTACATTCAGTTCAAGGAAATGATCGAGAAAAATTCTTAAACATGTTTTGTTATGTAAATTTTTTGTAAAAAAAAAAAAAATGAAAAAAAAAATGTTGGGCCCCTACCGAAATAAAATTCTTTATACGCCCCTGTGCAGGACGCCACCTCAGTTTGACTATAAATAGTATATAAGCTACAGATTAACACAAAAAAGAAAATAAGAATTACTGATTTTATTTCATCAAAAAATTTTTTTTATCAAAATTTTTTTTTTTCATATTTTTTTTTTTAGTTCAAATCTTTAGAAAACCTTATCATGATTTAAAGTTTTAGGCAAGAGTCCAAAATTCGCAGGCATTTTTCTTATTTGTTACTGTTCACAGATTTAAATAGAACAATGTTTATGTTTTCATTTTTTTTGTCATAATACTTTTGTTGGAATCCTAACAAATACAAAAACACATACTAACAAAGTAAAATGGTTAAATTAAAGACTCTTACGCAAGGATTAGCATCTATGATCGTTTAGTCAAATAGTTTAGTAAAAACACAGAAATAAAAAAAAAACACAAACAAATATACGACTATGAATGGAATATGATGCCACGTAAATAAAAAAACTGCTTAGAGTAAAAAAAAAAAACATTTAAAGTTGGGAAATTAAGCATAATCCTTAAATTACATACTACCACTACGAGAAAAGGAAAAACTCATTTGTATGGCAAACAAATTGTCATTTTGTGATAATTTTTCCTAGGCCTATTAAATGAGTATAATTTTCTTAACAAAAGCCAAAGAAAACAAAACTTATAAGCCAGAAAGACAAACAAAAACAGATTAGTTGGTAATGAATTTGTAAACATGTACAATAGATTCATACACAATTTTTTTCCACCGTTTAGTCCACAAAAAGTTAATGAATATGAAATAGAATAAAACTACGCATTAAGTAAAAAAAAAACTAACAAATGTGGTATTGACAAAAAAGCAAGTAGAAAAGTTAAATTCATCTTGGTCGAATCCATGAATACCCCTTACAATGCCTTTTTGTATGTGAAAAAAAAAATTAACAATTTTGATTAAAAATTGTTTTGAGATAAAACTTTTTTAGTAATTTTTGTAAAAAAAAAAATTACAAAATTTTTTATTGGAGAGCAATTTTTTTCTTTTTAGTGTAAAAATATTTTCAAGTGAAAAAAATACATTGTAAAATATTTTTATGGCTTACAAATGTTTTTTAAAAGATTGTTTAACGGTTTTTTCAAAATGTGAATTTAAGGTGAAAATTAATCTGAAATTTACTGTTTTACTCATAACTTTTAAACCATTTGACCGATATTGCTGAAATTTATTAACAACTAGACCAGGGACACGAAAAATATATATGCCAAGCTTCAGCAGCCTCAGATTGGTGGATTCACGGTTTTCTTATTACATTTGAACCATTAGACAGATTTTGCTGAAATGCAATACCAACCTGGCCAGGTTAATTACCAACATACCAATTATAAACTTCAGGTTTCGAAAATTAGTGTGTCTTCAATAGACAGACAAATAGACGGAAGGACGGCACACAGTGTTGTGACCTTGGCTTAAATGGTCAAACTAAATGTCTTAAAACTTAAGGTTATATGAATTTTATTTTAAGAAAACATCATAAATAAAACAAATCCAAAACAGTTTATAGATATCTTTAATAGTTTTTAAGTTACATGGTTTTAAAGTTGAACTTTTTGAAATATGAGGAGTTCCGGCTAAGACTTAAATTTTGAGGTAAAAAAGATGTGATTTTTGTTTTGATGGCACATCGATGAAATTTGACATAAATATTAGAAGCTATTTATGAATAAGAAATTCGGTCGCGTCAATTAAATCGCGCAAGGGGGTCAAAAGTTATGGCGGTTTTAAGATTTAGCGGTTTTAAAAAATCTTAAAAATATTTTAAATATTTTTTTTCTACACATTTGTTGCATGCGTTATTAAAACATGCCAGGATGTATCATTTCTTCTAAAATATATGATATAAATTTAACCCTTTAATGACCAAACGATTTAAAAAAAAAATATCTAATTACCTAAAATCGCGATTAATTCGCGGTAAAAGAAAAGTTTCACAATTTTTTATAACATATTTAGGCAATGCGCGTTGGTTTTACTGAAAAAAAATCACGGAAAATCGTATCATTGTACCAGTGTTTAAAAAAATCGGTGATGCTTTTTTATAACAAGAAAATTTAATATGGTCCAAAAAATCTATAATCATCCAAATTTTTTAACCCGCCTCTGATTTTATGATGACATATCAAGTGGGCTTTCATTTAAAAAAAATTTCATCCGATTTCGTGTAAAGCCTTGGATGTGCCAGATCAAAACAGGTTTAGATGAAATCATCGCGCTTTCCGCTCAAAATGGCTTAAAGTAAAAAGTCAAAAAGCAAATCAGTTCTACTCGTTAAGGCACGTCTTTTGGTGTATTAAAATGAACATGATGCATTAATTGCTACTAAAAAAAATTGGAAACAGATTTGCAAATTTCGCTCAATTTTCAAAAATGCCATAAAATTTTTGCAATTTATTTTTTATAAACCCGCCAGTGATTTTTTTATGTAAACTCCTAAAAAACTCGGTTTACGCAAGAGTCCACCAAATTTCGAATGAAACCGCGAATGTGCCTCGCGAAAAACTAGTATTTAAAAAAAATTACGTTTTTTCTTTCGAACTTTGATCTGCTGAAACTCCTTAACTATTCGTGGCACATTAACGGGATTAATTCCAAAATGTTAAGAATTACAACAGCTACCAACTCTAGTTCAACTTTTTTCATTTTATAGAGGGGGCCGAAATCCCTGATCAAAAAACCTCGAAAATTTAAAAACTCTTAATTTTTGGTTTCAAAACTTAACCGTCTTATAACTTCTTACCAAGCGATGAAGCATCTATCAAGCCAACATTAAAATAATCTTTTGTATGTACTGACTTTGTGTTATGCCGGAAAAGATTGAAATATAAGGAGAACTTAAAAAAAAATGCGAAATAAGGTAAAAACTATGGATTATTTCAAGCCATTTTTATCGATTTTTCAACTTTAACCCTCTATAACTTTTACGGATAAAGTGGGGTAATCCTTAAACATTGCTCAGTGATGGTTCAAGGTCTTGTTTACACAACTGCATTTACAGTTTTTCTAAATTCCAAAAACTGACGGTTTTTTTAAACATTTAATTCAGTTTCACTGAGTTGAAATTTAAAAAAGATTTCATGATATATCATATTTTGGTTTTAAAATCTTTGAAATCAACATGCACTTTTAACGGTTAAATAATTACATTGGATTTAAAATTCGACCTTATTGGTTATGAAGTTTTAAGTTCAATATGTTGCTTGTATGATAATGCTGTTTTGGTTGACATAGGTTAATCATATGGCAAGTAACGCTCTTATAAATTTCATATTTGATAGTCAGCCATTTTTGTGGCCCTCATTGGCGCGCTTAGTTCTTTGCAGAAAATATTGGTATAAGTATGTAGATTACAAATAACAAAAGAACTCGTCCACGTTTTTCCACTTTTTTTTTAATCAATTTTTTTTTTTTGTGGGAACCCGAATATAAATTTGGAAATTTTTTTAACGAAAACACCAAGATGCAGCAGTTGTTCTTGATAATTTGAAATGAATTGCGAAAAATAGTTATGGAACACAAATAATAAATCGGAATGCAAAATGAATTGGTCGGTTAAATTTTAAATTTTATTTAAATTGGTCCAAGAACCATTATTTGTCATCCAGGCCTGACACAAATTAGTTGCTTGGCTGTACACCAGTTGTACATTAACAGATGCAGACTTTTATTTAGAAAGATTTTGCTGAGGAAGTACGTTATACTATATTGTTACTTGCTTATTTTATAACGGTCTTTTGAGATAGGCATATCCCTGCTTTAACTTAAAAACAATATTCATCGTATTGTAAATACTACGTTCAAAAATGTTGTGAATTATTGATAGTTTTAAGGTCAAAGGATTTCCCTGAATTTTCTCAAGTCTTTAAAAAAGGATATTTATGCGCTAAAAATATCCTAAGGACAGGTTAAGGATAATCCTTGCTTCAATTATACTAAAATAAGGTATTTTCAACATTACCAGAACAGGATTTCATGAAGTACGAAGGATTTTTTAAACTTTTTTTTTAAATTTTTTAAGGACATTTTTAATATATGTGTTACATCCTTGCTTCAATTTCTTCATTTGATTAAGATTTAAGGTATATTCTAAGTGTTGCGGATGCAAAAATTCATGAAGGAATTTGAATTTTGAACTTTTTCTTGACTTTTTTAAAAAAGGACATTTTCGAGGAAGGCGTATCCTTGTTCCGATTTGCACAAATTTTGGCAAATACATATTATAACAGTTGCATTTTCAAAATTTAATGAAATAACTTCAATTTTTACCCTTTTTCTGAACGTTATTTTAAAATGGACATTTTTGAGCTTGGCGTATCCTTGCTCCGAATTGGACAAAATTTTGTTGAATAATTAATGGCATTATAGGCAATAACTACAATAAATAACATGAAGATTAAAGCGTTAGTTTTCGTTTTATGCCGCATTTTAATTTCAGGATATATGGGAAGGATACGAATCATTGGGCGGATATTGACCAAATTCAAAATTTTTCTTGATCTTATCGATCTTAACAAGTGTTCCACATGGATAGATCGACTTAAAATCAATCGAGGATCATTAGTATATAATAGGGTATTCAATCGATTTACCGTGAATCGGTTAACCGATTAGTTCTGGTCGATTAACTTCGAATAATTTAAAATTGTCAATTTTCAAATAACAAATAAACCGATTAATTTGTGTCGATTAACCGACTAACCAAAGTTACTTTTTTTTAGAACTTTTACCAAATTTTTTGCTTTATTTTGTGTTTTGATGTTTTATTTATAATTTAAATTACGGTTCTGAGTTAAAAAAAAAGGTCTAACAAAAATTATCAAACTCTCTTTTAGCAATGTGTAAAAACGTCGTCATTTCGGTTAAAAAAAAAAAAAAACTTATTGTGAGAAACCCTATCCAATTTTTTTAGAACTGATCTTTCTTATCTTGAGATGTTTAGATTTATGATTGACAATACTGAATAAACTTAGATTCTAGCGATATCCGTCCGTCCGTCTGTCCGTCTGTACACACACAAAACAAATTTGCTAATTTCCAACTGAAAGTCAGTTGCTCCAACAAAAATTCGGTTGATGCATTTGTATTAAGATTGTAACAACTAAATATCGGTAGTTACAACTAAATTTTGTTAATACAACTGTCTTTTAATTGAAACAACTAAAAAATTTGTCTGCCACATCGAAATTTAGTAGCAGCAACCGAAGTTTGAGTTGATACAACTGAAAGATTCAGTTGGAAATTTATTTTTCTCTGTGTAGTTAACACGATGCAGTCCAAAATAAAATAGCTAGACTCCCGACATTTAGCACGAATATGTCTTATGTTCCTAGGCAAGTTAAGTTCGTAAATGAGCAAAATCGGGCCAGGGGGAAAAAGTTCCCCCTTGGGGAACTAAACCAACCTCTGATATATACCAGTTATTTAAATGATTTTTTGTGTGTTTGTTTAAAAACTGCAACATTAATATGCTGCAAGAAATTCAAAATCCTGTATTTGGACCCAGACAATTTAAAAAATGTAATTTTTTTTGGTCCGCCCCCCCTTTTATGGGCGCGGAATAATTTTTTTTTTAAATAATGATAAACTTGTATTTCTTTAGTGCAAAAAACATAAGAATGAATTTTTAAACACAATTACCCAAAACCCTATTACCCTATCGTCTCCCCCCCCCCCCCCAAAAAAAAAAAACGCCCCTACAATTTTATTTTTTTGGAGGGTATAAAAGATTTGGCACAGCCGAATTTAACACTCTTACTTGTTTTGACTCACATTTAGGGTTTTTTACGGGGAATTACCGGGAACTCCCGCCATTTTTCAATCCCGAAATACCGACAAATCAGGGATGTTAAAGTTGGTACATTTGTACTTTTTTTGGTACATTTTGACCTTCAAAAGTACCGTGGTACTACCGCGACTCATTTGGTACAAATTAAAAATATCCAATTTCTTTATAACTCATCGAAATATCGGTAAAAGACCCCAGCTTTTTTTTCTTTACTTTAAAAAAATGCTCACAAAGGTACTAATGCTAGGCCGATTTTAAGCCCTTGTTTTGAAACAGATTAAAGTTGTTTTCAAATGAAATTTTTCAAAATTTTGTTTACAAAAAAAAGACAAGGTATCGGAATTAGACACTTGATAAAAAAAAATTACTCCCTTTTATCGAACAAAAAGTTTCAGCATTTTCCACGGAAGTATCAGTAGTTATTTCATCTTTAAAAGATTTCTGAGATATTGATGCATTTTTCGTGTACCCACTCAGACACATTTTTCCTGTCGAAAATTTTCAGTGTTTTTCCTATAGATCAGTGCACTAAGAAAATTATGTCATTAGGTTATTTTAAAAAGTAATCAGTAAAGTTATTTTAAAAGAAAAATCATTAAATTTATTAAGGATTTCTTGTTATCTACTTTTTTGTAGTTTAAAAATAATAATTTACTGTTTTAAAAATGAATTTTCTGTTACATTCAATTTTGGCAGTAAAAAATTTCTTCTATAGTTTTACTGTTTTTCAATACAAAATAAGTGAATATTCGTTTGTTTTTTAATGTTTTGGTTAGTCATTAAATTAACATTCAAAATTGACTGTAATATGATTTTATTTTTAATGAAAAAACAGTGTAATGGTTTTCAAATAATATTTCATTTGTTTTAAGTGAATTATCACTGGAATTTACCTACATAATTCTTTGAGTGTGTTGCCACTTTCTGGATAATTATCCAAAAGTGGGACAATTTCAAAATCCTTGGATAATTTTTGGATAGTGAAATTTTTTGTGTAATTTTTGTGTAATTTTACCTCAATAAATTTAATTTTTAATTTCTTTATCATTTATCGAAATTTTCGGCTTAAAAAATCATGAAAAGTATCAAATTTAGAAGTATTGATTGATCACCAAATACAAGATAATAAATAGCGAACTAGCATTTTTGGACCATTAAAACCTAAATTTTCTTCATGTCGAAAAATTATGGCGTTACATTTTTTTAAATTAAAAATTGTTCTGGGGAATCACTATTCCCAAATCCGAAAATTGTAATTCAATATCTTTTAATATTACCATATAGGGAGGACACTTTCCCACATTATTATAACAATTATACCATTATTTAAATAATTTTTTATATCCACGCCTACAAAAGGGGCGGACTGAAAATTGTTTCATTTTTAGTAGAAAAATAAAAAAAAAACTTTAAAAAATGTCGTTTTTCAGAGGTTAGTTTAGTTCTTCAATGAGAAACATTTTTCCCCTGAACCAGTTTTGCCCAATTACGAACATAGTCTGCCAATGAACGTAAGACAAATTCGTGCCAATCTTCTGGAATCTAGCTCTTTTATTTTGGACTTCAGCACGTTTAATACAGATGAACGGCAATTCATAGAATGTCTTAGAATCGATCAAGGATTAATTATATATAATTACGATATTGCAACTGTGGTTGGAGGATATAAAAAATTTTGTGTAATTTGTGAGATTTTGGATAATTTTTTGTGTAATTTCCAATTTCATTGGTGGGAACACTGCTATAGATAAAGTATAGATAAATAAGACATTTTTCTGCAGAATAGATTTCAAGAAATTGTTCAAAAATGCCCCTGAAAGATGTTTTTTGTTTTTTAATTTGTTTGCATTTTGGGGGGGGGGGGGGGGGTGGCATAGAAGATTCAGTTAAACCGAATTTACACTCATTTGTTTCAGTTAAGTTTTTATTAATTTAAAAAAAATGGTACCGTGAGGGTCCAAAAAGTACAATTTTTTTTGAAAGTTGGTACAAAATTGAAACCCTCATTTAACATACCTGCGACAAATAGATCGGGAATTCAAGGGAATTTAATTTTTTATTATAATCATGTTTTTTCTTATTTGTTTTTAAAGGTTTTATTAAAAATACTTGATTTCTATATCCTAGAATGTCTCATAGTCTGAGACTTTTCGACGTAATTATTTTTTTTTACAAACTTTGTTAGAAATAAGGAAATTTAATCGGTTAAATTGTGCAACCGATTAATCTGCTTCATGTGTCTTTTGAACTTAAACCCGACTTATGAAAATCTCTAGTTTTTACCATGTAAATCAATGGTTCCCAACCTTTGATTCTCGACCCACTGGGGGGCAATTTGAATGATTCAGGGGGGCAACGAGCAAATTTTTAAGTCTTTTTTTGTTAAAAAACTAAAAAAAATATTATTTTAGTTAAATTATTTAGTTGGTTGTTGAAAGCTTTTGCTAAAAACTTTGATTAAAAGATGATTTTAACAAAAAGTTTGCTTAACAACAAGTAAATTTTGAATTTTAAAAAAAATGTTAAAAATCTACACATTTTTCTTGAGTGTAAGGGGGACATTTTGGTTTTTTATACCCTCCACTTAGTGATAGAGGGTATATATAAGTTTGTCATTCCGTTTGTAACTCATCGAAATATCGATCTGGGACCCCATAAAGTATATATATTCATGATGCCCGATCGATTTTAAGACATTCTAGCGATGTCCGTCTGTCCGTCTGTCCGTCTGTCTGTCTGTGGAAAATGCTGTCGCAAACAAAATATTGCACAGAGATGACTGAAACTTAACACATTTATTAAAAGTTCTCCCGAGAAGTTTGGTATTGCATTTGAGCGATATCGGTTCAGCGGTTCAAAAGTTATGAACGAAAATGTAAGCACACCTCAAAAATTTCAGTACATTCAACATAACCTAAAAATACAAAATGCTTTAATTCGGCTTCTGGTTGACATATATGAACATAATTGAACACCAAATGGTATCTAAACAGGTACGAACATATTTTTTGACAAAAAAAGAAAAAAATCGCGGATTTTTTTTTACCAACATTTTTTTAAAAAAAAAAAAATTTCAAAAGTGATTTCCTTTCAAATAAAGTTTTTTGCTATAATCTTTTTGAAATTGTGGGGGGTATCACTACATTCGGCAAGGCCGAATTTAACTTTTTTACTTGTTTAACTTAAAAGTGGGGCATGGCCCAAAAAAGGTTGGGAACCATTGATGTAAATCTTTAATATTTTTAAAACAAAATTATTAAAAAGAGACAAAATAAATTACTGAATAATACAAACCAAAAATAAGTTTTTACTATTATTTGTTCTATAGCAAATGGCTTATGGCAATGTGATATTCATGCTTTTACTTTCATAAAAAAAATTTTTGAAACAATATGAAAACCATACATATGACAACATTTACTTTTTTCCATTTCTTGTTGATTTCTGTCTACAGCAGTTTCATCATTGTCAACCTCATCATCATCGTCTTCATCACAGCATGGTATTCAGTTTTCCTTTCCTCTCATATGCGTGACTGAATAGTAAAAAATAAACGAACTTTAACATGACAAGTCTGTAATGTTATGCCATCAAGTAACGTTACCATATGTTGTTAAAAGATTGAAGTGGTTATGAAATACATCTGTACTTATGTATAGGTAATCCTTGATGAACGCAGTTGAATAGGACCAAGTCAAGGCGGCTTAGAATTATTGAAATCATATTAATTGAGAGTAAAATTTCTCATAAAATTTAGACATAGAACGAGATTATTACCTTATGTTTTAATCGCATGAAATCCAAATCTCGGAAGAACTTTACCGCGTTTATCGGGGCTTAGTTGTTTTAATATTCTCATATGTGGAAACCAACATGTTTACCGACTCCCACTACACGAAAGAGATTGTTTAACTAAAATTTCATCTTAATTTTCTAGAAAATTGTGTGCATTTTTGTGGCATTTGTTTTTGGTTTCCATAGTAGAATATTTTGAATATTTAGAATGAATAGTTTTGCATCCGGTATTAAATTTGTGATTTTATTTGTCAGCTGAGTAATGAAATTTCATCTTTAAAATTGAAAGAATTGTATAGAATTTTGGTTTCCTTTAATTTTAACATAATATTATATTATAAACAATTAAATCATGTTTCTTGTGCTAGAAGACTAAGAATCCAATTGCACTCAAAAAAAAGTGAACTAAAATCTGGGAAAATTAACAAAATTTTGATAAAAAGAGGGAATGATTTGGCTCCAAAGATTTTTTCTTGGTTTTAGTTCATAATTTTCCGAAAAATAAGGAAAACAAAGTTATTTAATTTTAAGCCAATTTTAACTAGAAAATTGGAAAAATTATATTACACTTTTGTTCATTCACATTTTACAACTATATTGGGTCTAGACCCTGGACCCATGGGTTCGGACCTTTGGGTCCAGCCCCTGTTAACTCGAGACCCCGTTGGGTCCTTTAAGGGTCGCCATAGATTTTGACCCAAAACTTGTGTCCGTTTCGCTCTACCTTGCTTAGTTTTTGAGATACGGCAATAAGGGGTCTGATAGGATCTTGAGAATCTTAAAAACTAGATTACTCAAAAACTATTAATCGGAGAGCTTTCGGGTATTTTGCGGAAGTGTTCTACGAGTCAAGAGATACCAAAATGCCGTTGAACTTTTTCTCATGGTGGCAGTATTTACCGAGATATGTGTATATATAAAATCTCGGGAATTTAAAATTTTAGACCTAAAATTAGGGTCTTGAAACCCCGACAGCTATGCAGAGCTAGGCTATTCCATATTTTTCTTTCTAGTCTTTATTTTGAAAATTTTAGCCGTTTCGCTCTATCTCGCTTAGTTTTCGAGATATCGCCATTTTGAATTTTTAACTAAATTCTTTGAAGTTATTTACAAAATTTTCAGAAGTTATTAACTAAATTCTAACAAGAAAAATATATATATATAGAGGAGACAATTCTAAGGTTGGGGTGTCTCGGCTTATCGGCCATATCGGGGATTTAGGGGTTCAAAACATGGGTCAAAAAATGGCGAAAAAATCGTTTTTTGGAGTTTTCAGCCATTTCTTTCTAAGAAACTATATGACGTTTACATATGAGAAGAAAGGTTTTTTTAATGCCTATCCAACGGTGGCAAAACCTTTTACAAGTTTGGCTTCGTTAAATACTTTTTTCATGAAAATGTGAAAATTTTGGGGGGTATTTATATGAAGACATAGAGCTACGATGTCCATATGAATACGAAATAATCTTTATTAAATTTAAGTCGACACGTATTTTTGCTTTAGATATATTTTAAGTTTCAGGCAAATCCATTCATAAGGGTTGAGATACTTCCCTTGTAAGAAGTACACTTCCTTAATTCAAAAAAGAGAAATACGATGATGTTTTTTTTAGTAAATTTTAACTTAACTTGAACTAAATTGTTTTTTAAAAAATATGTCTTAAAAATAAAGATACGTTTCTTAGATTTGTGGAAAATTTCTTTGGCAGCAAGAATTTTTTTTCCTAATATTAAAAAATTCCATTTAAAGAAAATTATGAACTAATTATAAGTAAATGAACTAAACTTTTATCCTCATAGTTAAGAAAATTTCTCATTTTTAAGTTAAATTGAACTAAATTTTAGGAAAATTCATGATAAATTTTCAAAGACATTTCTTCCTTAATTTTAGTTATGTCTTTTTTTTCAGTGTGTATTAGAATCTAAGACTAATTCTATATAATGTCAAATAACACTACTGAACAGTTAAAAAAACTCGATGTGACTGGTACTCGACCTTACAAATTAAATACAATGGTTCTAGTAATCACAAATCTGGTCTCAAAACGTCATCAGGTTTTTGAGAAATTTTAGGTCAAAGTTAAAAAAAATCGCCGCTTTGGACATTTTTGACAAATCATACCCGATGAAACCGATTTAATAGCAACTTAAAAATAAGTCGAGTGTAAAGCTTAAACATTGCTCTTAGGGATACAGAACTTGTTTGGTCAATCGACTTACTTTTTATATGAGCAAATCCATGGAAAATTTAACTGACAGACAGGGCTGCCAGATAAATTTTGTAAAAAATCGTCAAATTGAAAATATTTTTGGAAAAAATCGTCAAATGGATTTGAAAAAATCGTCAAAAAATCATCAAAGTAACAATACATGACTTTTTTAATAATGATGATTTTAATACCAAATTTTCATGCTAGGACCCTACAAATTATAAATATTCACGATCCTTGTTCAGTTTTAAGACGATCAAGCGATGTCTGGTCCAATAGTTCAAAAGTTAAAGGCAAATCTGAGAATTTTACAGAAAAAAAATTTATCGTTACAAAAAATTTTCTTACTGCAATAACTAATAAGTATTTTTACACAAAATAAAATTTTTCTAGTCAAAAAGTTTAAAAAATTACCATTTAAATCACTAAAAAAGTGTTTTCAATTTTATTCAAAATATTATTCATGGATTTGTCCTACCCGGCTAAAAATAAATGTGTATGTTCATATATGACTATGTATTGATCTTTATATGATCATATATGGCATGTAAGGAAGCATATATGTGCCCATATATGCAAAAATCGATCCCATATATGAGGTCGTATGTAAACTATGTACCATATATGATATCATATATGGAACCATATATGTTGCAAATTTGAATCAGAATTACAAAAAAAAAGTTTTTTACGAATAAAATTATATTTTATTACCATCGATTAACTTATATAAAAATAAACATAACTGCAATACCGGTGCATATAAATAATTTAGCAACTATTGTCCTACTTGAAAAATATTCTGCTTAAAAAATTACTTTTACATAGAAAAATGTTGGAAAAGGTAAGTTTTCATTAATATATATAAAGAATTCTAAAATCATGTTTTCTTTTTTTTTCAATTATAAGCGTGGACATTTTATTCCAAAACAAGATGAACTGGAAATTTTCGTATTCAAAATGTCGAAAAAACAATATTCTTGAGTTCTTTGATGTTGAAGAAAATTAAACAACGCAGCTACATAAAGCTTTCGCAACATGGTGGAGAGGGCATATGCACCACCATAATGTTATCATTACGATTTCAATATTACAAACTTTTTACAAATCCCTTAATGTCGCCATATCAAATTGGAAATTAAAAGATCGTATAAGCAGTTTTGATACCGAGTTACGAGTTGAAGAAAGCTCTTCTACTTGGAAGAGAGAACATATGCGCCACCATAACGTTATCACTACGATTTCAACACTACAAACTATTTTGAAATCCCTTACTGTCGCAAAAGCAAATTGGAAATGGAAAGAACATGTATGCAGTTTGAAGGTCGAGTTACGAGTTACAGCAACGTTCAGCTCACTCAACTTGGGGGAAAAATCATATGCATTTCTGTCACCTTACATACATGGAAAATATTGTCGGCATGATGTAAGTATTAATAGTTTATTTATCCTTCTCCTTCAAATATCCTAAGAAACATAACCCAGTAAGATAATATACATACTACTAAATATATTGCTTTTAATAAAAGTTTTAAGTACTCATTTGCTTATTATGAGTAAAAAATTCTTTTAGTAGTAGAAAGTTATTTTTTGCTGGAATAAAAAAGAAATGTGGAATTATTTTTAATATTTTTTCACTTGAAATTCCATAAAAAGTATTCGATGGTCTTAAGCATCCCATGGTCTTAACAAAATACACTCTATTAACATGTATGTATCTAAGAAGTCAATATTTAAAGGCACATGGTTGTTTCTTTAAATGATATCAGTGTTATCATTAAAACCCATCAGCACCAAATGCTATTGTTGGTAATACTTAAGGGCCTGCCACAGAGTCAATTCCGTTCCAAAGTGGTTTGAAAGTTTTTCTCTAAAAACGTAAAACAAAATATTTTTTCGGAATAAATCCACTCCTATGCAATTGAATCCCACTTTGATTTTTGAAAGTGATTTCATTCCGAAAAAAAAAAATATTCGTTTTGGGTTTTACGAGTAAACCACTTATAACAATTCCGAACGGAATTAGGCCTGTGACATGCCCTTCAATACAATAAAATGTCTAGAAATACCTTATTAATATTTTATATCTTTTTTTTATAGATTTTGACTTTAAATATGCTAAAATGAAGTTTATAGCATACAAAAACGCTAAGTCTGAAGAAACTCTAATTTAACAATAACACAAGAAAACAACAAGGAAATCATCCTTCCTTTAATAAGCCCTTTGCTCGCTTCTTGATATTTTAAATCCTTTACTATTTTTTTACTATCAAAATGTGTTCTAATAGGTCTATTCGATTACCCAAATTTTTTACTATTTTTTACTACAACTGGAAAGTCTTGTTTACTTTTTGTATTAAAAATTTCCAGCTGTAGTAAAATGAGTAAAAAAAAATAGTAGATTGTAGTAAGGTAATCGAATAGACCTAATATCTATAAGTTAAATTATATATTTTTATATGGTCACCAAAAATGCAAACGGAGTAAGTAAAAAATCAAAATCATCAAACTAAAGGTTTTTATTGAGATATATGAAAAACCCCATAGTAAATAAAAAAATATTTTTTATTTTTAATTATACTTATGTACACCGTTTGCAATTCTGGTGAATATAATAATCTATTACATATAGTTTAAGATAAAAAAAAATAATTAAAAATAAGAAAAAGAATGTAAAACAAATTGAAAACAAGATCATATATGATCAAATATATGATCCAATATATGACCCAATATATGATACAATATATGATCACATATATTGGATCATATATGATCGTGTCTTATATAAGCGCCAATTTTGGAATATGTTCATATATGAGACCATATTTGACACTATATATGATACTGTATATGGTCTCATATATGATATCATATATGATAATATACAACATTTTTAGCCGGGTAGTCAAATTTAATTCGTTTACATATTTTTACTAAAAACCATAAAATTCACAACGTTGAAGTACTTTAAAACACCTTTTTGCATGCAAAAAAAAATTAAAAATGCTTTCCTATTAAGTAAAGGTTGCCTAGTATAAAAAAATCGTCATTTTCTGGGCAAAAATCTTCAAATCGTCACTTGTTATTTTTTTACAAAAAAATCGTCAAAATGACGATAAATCGTCAAATATGGCAGATTGCTGACGGATCACCGATTTTTTAAATTTTTGGTTATTTGATAAAGCTTCGTAAATGATTAAAACCCATTTTTTTTTTTTTTTGTTTTTTTAGATCAATACTTTGGAAGATATGGGCTTTTAAAAAAGCTTTTTTGGACAATATTGACTTTTCGACAGTTTTTTAATATGTTTTTGCTCGGAAACCGTAAGTCTTACAAAAAAACTTATAAAAACAATATTGTATATAAAATTATAAAGATTAAAAATTTAGAAACAATTTTTTTTTTTTTAATTTCAACAGAAAATGTTGAAACCCATATTTTATTGTCCATTTTTCCTAGCAAGGACACCATGGATTTCCAAAATCAAAATTTTGAATTAAAGATTAGAATGTCCTTTTAAGAGTCCCCGCACAACAATGTCGGAGCGGTTGACGGTTTCGGTCGTGGGAGAGTATAGGCGCAAAACAAAGGCGGCAGCGGAAAATTCAGTCAACCGTTTATATTCACATTATTTTTCACTTTTTCTGTACATTTTTATTTAATTTTATTATTTTTTTTAATATCAATATGATTTTTTTCATATTGATTGTTTTTTTTGTTTTTTTTTAGAATTTTATATATTTTTTTGTTAGAGATCACATTTTTTTGTTTACTTTATCGAAAAAAATCGAAAAATTTATAAAAATGTGGTAACATTTTCATATCAAAAATTAAAAGAGAGAGAGAAACCGACACAAAAATAAAATTGATTTTATTCAAGCGGTTTTCGGTCGAGCGTTTTTTCTTGCCAAATTTGTATGAAAAAAACGTCACCGACATTGTTGTGCGGGGACTCTAATGCTGTTAAAATTTTAAAAAGATGTTGTTTCGTATAGTTGAGCAATTATTTTTATAGTTTGTTAGATCGCCATATATTTGATTTTTTTCAAAATTTTGGTAAAAAATCAAAAATTTAGCTTTATCACCAAATTTAAAAATTTATTGCTCGACAACGCGAAAAAAAACCTTACTGAAATTTTAACAGAGTTAAAAGGATATTCTAAACTTTAATAAAAAATTTTTGTTTTGGAAATCCATGGTGTCCTTGGTGGGATAAAAGAAGATTCCAATATTGTTTTAAAAAATTTTTGTTAAATTTTTTTTTTTTTTTGTTTTTAAATTTAAAATCTTCATAATTTTATCAACCATGTTGTAACAGAAAGTTTTTTCCTACATCTTACGGTTTCCGAATAAAAAAAATCACAAGAAAACTGTCCAAAGCCAACTATTTGATTTTTTGCCAAAATTTTGAAAAAATTCAAATATTTGGCTCTCTAACAAACTTTGAAAATTTATTGCTCACCAATACGAAAAAACACCTCTCTGAAGTTTTAACAGCGTTAAAAGGACATTCTAAACTTTAAAACCAAATCCATGGTGTCCTTGCCAGGAAAAATGGACATTCAAATATGGTTTTCAAAATTTTTAGTTAAAATTTTTGAAAAAAAAAAAAAATTTTCAAAAAAATTTTGATCTTAATAATTTTATCTACAATATAGTTTTTACCAGTTTTTTTCGTACGACTTACGGTTTCCGAGTAAAAAAATGTTAAAAAAATGTCTAAAAGCCAATATTGCAAAAAAAAACGCTTTTTTAATCGCCCATATTTTCTGAAGTATTAATAAAAAATGCCTGCGAATTTCGTACTCTTGCCCAAAACATTAAATCATGATAATGTTTTGCGGAAGATTTGGATGTACTTGCCAAAGCAAAGTTTTTATTAAAAAAAATAATGTTATATTACTTTGCTATTCCATGCAAACGAATATCAGTTGAGGACCCCATCAAGTTTATATATTATTGATCCATTTCAAAGCCACTGTAGCTATATACATCATTTTTTTTCATTTCGTTTATTTCAGTCAATAGAACATAAATTCTTTACAGACTAAGATTTAAATACAAAAATGTACATATGTATAAGTATATATATAAATTAAAATATTTACAAATAATACTTAAAAATCTAATATTTTAAAGATTTTAAAAAGATACAATTTAAAACTTTCTTTTGAAGTGCAAAATTCTATTAGAAGATTAGAATCTATACTAATGGCCATATCATTGATGGCATTTAAATCATTTAAAGCGCAGTTTAAGGTACTGTTTTGGGCATAATTTGTGCGATGCGGAGGCAAGTTAAAAATATATTTATGACGGAGAGATCTAGGTGGAACATTAAACGGTATCAGAGATAGCAAGTCAGGGCAATCAATGCCACCAGCCACTATATCAAAAATCAATAAAGCTGATTGAAATCTTCTTCTTAACTCTAAAGTTTGCAAACCTAAGAGTAAGCATCTGGACTTATAGGGAGGTATAGGTTCAATAAATTCAATGGAAGAAAGCGCCCATTTAATAAAAATTTTCTGAACTCTTTCTATACGCGATATATGTATTCCGCAGTGTGGATTCCAAACTACGGCAGCGTACTCCAACTTAGATCTTACATAAGACGTATATAATAATTTTAACGTATTGGGATCTGAGAAATCAGAACAATTTCTTTTTATAAATGCGAGCAAGGCATAAGCTTTAGGAACAATGTAATTTATATGATTAGTAAAGGACATTGATGAATCAAACATAACGCCCAAATCGATAGTTGATTTAACAGTTTTAAGAATATGATTACCAATTCTAAACACTTGTTGAATTGGGTTTTTAGATCGAGAAAACGAAATATGAAGACATTTGTCCAAATTCAAATGGAGACAATTAAATGTACACCAATTTAGGAAACTATCTAAATCATTTTGAATATGTAGAATATCGGTTAAATTTTTAACTCTAAGAAAAATTTTCAAATCATCAGCATAGAGAAGAAATTTTGAATTCGAAAAACACATTGAGACATCATTGATGAATAAATTAAAGAAAAGTGGGCCCAAAATACTACCTTGGGGGACACCTGAGGTTTGAATATATGTTGAAGATTCAAAGCCTTCAACAACAACTTTACATATTCTATTAGACAAGTATGATCTTATCCATTCTAAAAATTTAGAATGAAAACCCATAGCCTTTAACTTGGAATAGAGTATTGCATGCGACACTTTATCAAAGGCTTTAGAGAAATCAGTGTATACTGACTCAATTTGAAAACCTTGCTCTAAAGATGATATGCAATATTCACTAAAAACAGTCAGATTAGTGGTAGTTGACCTACCAGGAAAGAACCCATGCTGATAGGGAGATATAATTGATTTTGTAATAAAATACAACTTTTTATTAACAATGTGCTCAAAGATTTTCGAGATACTCGTTAACTTAGAAATTGGCCTGTAGCATGTGATGTCATCTTTTCTACCATTCTTAAAAATAGGCGTTATCGAAGACAATTTCCACTTATCAATAAAAACTCCTTCTTCAAGAGACAAGTTAAAAATGTAAGTTAGTGCAAAAGTAATGGAAGGCGCACATTTTTTTAGCAAATGAGGGCAAAGACCATCGGAATCCGATTTAAAATTATTATTAATCTGCATTATACCGTTATAAACATCATCATTTGAGATTTCCATGGCACCAATGTCTAGCATGTCAAACGAATTTGAGTATCTAGCTGTATGGGCCATAGGGATTTCAAAATTTGATTGAAAGAATTGAGCAAACATATCAACAACATCATTACAAGATTCAGAAATACGATTTCCATATCTCATAACTGATGGAATATCAGCAACCTGCCTTTTCGACTTTACAAAAGACCAAAAAGATTTTGGATTGCTTTTTATGTCATTCTCTTTTTGCAAAATATATTGCTTATATAAGAATTTATTTAAAAAATTAAATTCCCTTTCATAATAAATAAACTTTTCGTGACTATCAAGATTTCCTGAATCAATGTAACGCTTATGAAATTTATTACGCAGATTCTTAAGTTTTTTAAGACCTCTGGTATACCACGGCAGTTTGTAAGGCTTTTCCTTTTTCAATGGAATATTATTATTGCATATACCCAAAACAGTATTTAAAAAAATATTGTAACATGACGATGTTATTTGATCCGAAAATAACTCCAACCAATCAACATTACTAATTAAAGAATTAAGCAAATCAAAATTACAAACGTTAAAATTAAAATCAGAGCCTAAGCTCGGTGAATATTTAAACAATTTATACGAATCTATTTCCACGACTAAAGGAGAATGATGAGCATTAGATGGAGAAATCGGCAGCAAACCCTCGTATAATGCGAACTTACATTCAAATGATACAAAAATTAAATCCAAAAAGCGATTTAATCTGTTTGAAATGTGATTAATTTGAACTAAATTTGAACTAAGAAAACTATCAATAAGATTTATTTCATGATTACGATTAACATTGCTAGGCAACAAGTAAGATCCATTATGAATTTGAGACCAGGAGACATCTTTGAGATTAAAATCTCCTAACACGCATAGACGAGAGTTTGCTAACGAGTTTTCATCTACAGATAAAATATTAGAAACATGCGCGTCATACATAGCCTCAGGGCTACCCGGTGGAATGTATGAAACACATATATACATTTGAACACTAAGGCCAGAAAAAGATACAACCAGCTGATCTAACAAACCTTGTTGGTCATTAATTAAGTATAAAAATGATTTATATTCACGCTTTACCGCAATTAAAACACCACCCCCTTTGTCGTGGCCTGTGAGAACAGCACTTCTATCCTTACGATAAACATTATAGAGATTTAGATTAAAAAATTCAGCATCGGAAAAATCAGCATTTAACCACGTTTCCACCAGTACTATGACATCGAAATCACCTTGCGAAGAAAAATCATACACAGTTTTCAATTTAGTTCGCATTCCAGACAGGTTTTGATAATAGATTTTTAAGCAAGATTCAGAACAAGCTAACTGTTCTCTGCAGGTGCGTTTTTTTTTGGAAAATTTACGAAAGGGCGTACCCTAATGTCAGTAGGCCAGACTTCAGGATTGACGACTTTTTCATAAAAACACGGTGATATACCAAGTTTGAAATTTATTTTATTAAGAGCAGTTAAATCAGCATCCTTCTTGACTAATTTGTAACATTCAATAAATTGTTTGTTAATATTAGTACGCTTTTCAACATAATTTATTATTTGATCCACAGAAACGGTTGGTTTAAATGAGGATAGATGTACCCATTTTTTTTGAACAACTACTTCTAGTTCATTAGAAATATTCGTCCCCAAAACCACAGGTTGCCTTCTTTGCCTTTTTTGCCTACGCCTCTGCACACGAACCCAATTATTAGTAGTTTGTAAGGGTTGCGTGTTGTCTTCAAACATTTCATTATTATTTAACTCAACATTAGATGCAGCAGTGGGAATAGAAGAGTAAGAAGAGGCAGCAGATAATGCATTTGATACTGATGCTGCTTGTGTGCTAGTCGATTGACCAGCAACAACACCACTAGCAACAACATCATTATTTAAACGAACATTTTTTTTCTTTTTCGATTTTTGTTGATTTGTTGATGTTTCAAGGTTATTTACAAGTTCGTTAAACTTCAATTTTAACACATGAACGTCTTCACCAATAGAATTTGTTGTAATTATATTTTGTTTTAGCTCCTTTACTTCATTAGACAGAGAAGAAATATGCAAAATTAAATTAGATGAAGCATTTAAACATTCATCACAATTAAACACTATGTTTTTTTTTGCTCTAAATATTTCCCGAACTTTTTCGTCAATATCGGCACATATGTAATGTGTTTTAGCTCTGCATATATGGCAGCACACAAAATTATTAGTAATATGATTAAAACATTTCGCGCACAAAGACTTTGGAGGATCCATAACGTCTAAACAGTTTGATAGTCAGGCGAAGACTGAACTGATCGATATTTTGATACGTTACGCACGGACTTAAAACGATAGTATACACTAAACAAAAACTTGCAAAATCACAAGAAAAGTCTGTTATTTTTATTTTTTGCTACCTCCTATTTGACGAAAATTCCTTGTAATTCTACAAGATTTTTACCAATTTTTTTTTTTTTTGTAATTTTACAACTTTTTTACCAATAAAAGTGTAAATTTTACAAGTTTTTTGACACGGTAAAATTTACAAGCAATTTTCGTGACTTTACTAGATTTATTGCTACTTCCTATTTTATGAGAATTCCTAGTAAAAATTACGAGCTTTTATGTAATTTTACAAGTTTTTTACCAATAAAATTGTAAATTTACAACTTTTTTGGCACAATAAAACTTACAAGGAATTTTCGTGAATTTACTATTTTTTTTGTAAAAATATCTTGGAAATTTGTAAGATTACAAAAAATAAATTTAAATTTCGATCGAATTTTGTTTGTTAAAGAACGAGGAAAATTGTAAAATACCCAGCAAAACTTTAGTAATGGGTAGTGATTATATAACACATTACCAGGTAATGTATATACCTTATTTGTAGCATTATTTTAGGATGTCTTACCCAACATTTGTTCCACAACGTATTATTTTAAAGTGAAAAATAATGCATTACTAATAATTTGCTACGTAATGCATGATTATTGGAAAAAATGTATTTCATATTTATTATTTCTAAACATTATATCATGGATGACTTATATTTGGTTACATTATGTATTATTTCAAAGTTTGAAATAATGCATTATTTATAATTGGATGCATAATGCATTACAATAACATAAAAAATAATTATTTTGTAAAAAATGCATAAGTTTAAACTAGAGATGGGCTCACGACAGGAAATTTCTAACGACACACACTCACGAGCATATTTTATCTACTTACACTCACTTACAATCAAGTGAGTAAATTTAATACAAAATTACTTTTTCGCTACTCGTAACACCTTATATATTATCTTCTGGTATGCTATATTATTTCATTTCTCGTAACCTATAAAATATCATATATTTTACACCTTACTCGTATTCTTCGTTATAAATTTATGACTTATTTTATACCTTACTGGTATTCTTTGTGATAATGTGGATGCATTACTTTGAGTCTCATCGCCTGTTAAAATCATCAATGCTGCAATGTATAAAATAAGAGATACTATACCTTATTTTATACCTTATTTGGTAATCTAAGTTTTGCTGGGTATTGGTAAAATGGGATTTTGAGACTTTTTCTAATAATTTGAAAAGGGTTTTTTTGTGTGTACCACCATAAAGTTGTTTGATGATATAAAAAGTCTCAACATCTGAGACTGTTCCTACAAAAAAAATGCTCAGTCTTTTTCTATAAAAGTATGTAATTTCTCAATTTGAGACATTTTCTTTACTTTATTTTTGTAAAGTTTTACTCCCATTTTATTTGGTATACTCTATTATAACATTACATAAATTGTATAACTATCTATCTGCTCTCTTCCAATAGTTTTTTTTTACTTAATACCACTTAACCCGAAATACAGATTTTAAAATACGTAACAGATTTTGAAACTTTTTTTTATTATTAAATTTAATTCAATTATCAACCAAAAAACCACTTTAAATCAACTATATACGTATAAACAAAAATTTAACGGATTAAATTATATATTTCAATATTTAGGTTCATATGAAACCATACATAACAACATGTTAAAATTATTAAATTTATAATCATTGCAAGTAAGCCGATGAGCAAAAAAAAGTGTAATAAACGAAAATTCAGTATACATGCCTGCAAAGCCAACAAAATTTCCACATGCAACAACAGATATATAATAGGGGGGCAAATAATTGCAACTGTTTCTCATGCATTGTTTGGAATAGCAAATTTGCTTTCCCAAACTTTTCTGGGAGCATCTGTTAGGTTAAGGTTTTTTTTGTACAAATCAATTTTTTTCTGGGTCAAACTTTAACCTCCCAGCAACACGGGTTAAAATTGCCCAATTTAGATATAAATTTAAATGGAGAGTCTTTAGATCAAACGAACTATAATTTTCCCAACAATAGTAATTTTTTGTTATAACAGTACAATCTACAATGAACATTTATTATTATTTTTTACTGTAGACAAAATTTTCTAAAATAAATAACATTAAAAAATTAGGTTATTTTCATTCTTTCGAAAAAAAAACCTACGAAAACATTCAAAATTAATGATAGTTCTGTTATTTTTACCAACAAATTCCAAAAAACTAACCAACGAAAATTAATAATTTCGTAGGTTATTTTTTACAATTTTTATTGAAATATTTGCCAATGTCGCCTCATACTTTCTATAAATAAGTTTTATATTTCTATAAATAATTTTTTGATTTTTTTTCTACACAAAAATAACCCACGCAAATAGGTAAAAACTAAATGACTTCCATTTATAAAATGCCATCAATTAAAAAAAAAAAACGTACACAAATCATTAAAAATTAAAAAAGAATCACTTATTTTTACTTACAGAACAAAAATAAAAATGACTTTAAAAATTTAATGCTAATGAAAGTCTTTATTTTTTATGTTGTTATTTTTGAAACAAAGAACAGAAATAGTCATTTAAAAAAATTGAACAAATGTTTTTTCTTTTAAAAACGACAAAACGTAATACTTTTTAAATAAACTACAAACCGTCCTTTCCATATTGACATCAACCTCTCAAATTCCATTACAATTTTTTTTTGTAGGTGTTTACGTGTTGGTTCTTTGGTGATCTTGTTAAGTCTGATTATAACTAGACCCTTTTTGTATTTATTTCACAATAATAAAATATCTAACCAAATATAGAACCAATCGGTTCGTGTTTGGACTACGATCAATGACTATATTTTTATTTGTTTTTAGCGTTGGACAGAATTGAATTGAATAGATATGTTATGGCCCTATGCTCCTTATAGGAATGACGGGAATTTATTATTTATTATAATTAACTCCATGGGAATCAGAATTAAAAAAAAAAAATTTTTGGAATGTTTTTTTTTTCGCCAGACGATCCTACATTCCAAATTTCTAGTTTCCAGTACCATTATTTCAGATATGAATATGAAAAGTAACAAAGTGCTCGTTTTTACTCCCTTATAGTGCATTCACATTGGCATCGAAAGCCCGTTTAAAGAGGTTTCGCCTCAAACCTCATTTGAAAGTACGTATTTTTTTTTGAAAACTTTTTGTTATGAGTTTTCAACGAAAGTACGTTCGAAAGCTCTTAAATTTCATAAAGAAAATAAATTAAAGAAAGTGTCAAAAATAAAAAAATAAAAGTATTTAAATATTTTCATAAAAAATAGCATTAAATCAAAAGATTTAAATAAATTGTTGTAAATTAGTGCGAAAATTAATTAATTGTGTACGATTAATGTCGGTATGTTCGCAAATTTTATTCGGTAATTTTCGAAAATGTAATAACCGTCAAAAATTTCGGGTGTGAACGGTTATGTTTTCAAAATGAAAGTACGTACTTTCAACTAGGTTTCGAGCTGAGTGTGAATGTACTATTAGAATCGAAATTTCGAAAAAAGTACTTTTTACAGATTTATTTTCTGTTGTTGTATCCTACATTCCTAATTTTAAGTTTTTATGACCTCTATTTAAGAAAATATGAACAGTAAAAAAAAGTATTTTTTTTGGGGGATTTTTTCCCGTTAGAGGATGCTGTATTCCAAATTTCAAGTTAATAGGATCATTATTTAAGAATATATAATTATCTTTTTTAATTAATTTCCTTAGGAATCAGAATTTCCAAAAGTTATTCTTTTGGGAATATTTTATTTCACTAGACAATCTTACATTTCAAATTTCCATCATAATTATTTCAGAGAATATAAAAGGTACCATAGTACTTGTTTTTATCCCCTAGATCGGAGTTTCCAAAAAGTAAATTTTTCATAGTTTTTTTCTGTTGTTGGACCCAACATTCCTAATTTTAAGTTTCTATGACCTTTATTTAAGCATGGGATAATACATTCCAAATTTCAGACTAATACAACCATTATTTTAGTATATATAAAAAGTACCAAAATTCCTTTTTTACTCGTTTTACCCCCATTGAATCATTATTTCAAAAAACCCAGCCTTAGTGGATCTATATTCCGGGAGATGCAGCTACATTCCAAATCTCAAATCTCTATCTTTATTGGTTTGTGGAACTATAAAAAGTACTAACGTACCTGTTATTGCACATTTTACCACCTTAGGATCAACATTTCCAAAAACCAAGCCTTAGTGGACCTATTTTCCGGGAGGTGCATCTATATTCCAAATTTAAAGTCTCTAGCTTCAGTGCTTTGTGGAAATATAAAAAGTACCTAAATAACTTTTTTAACCCTATTCCCTAGCATCAACATTTCCAAAAACTCAGCCTTATAGGATTTATATATCGGGAGGCGCACCTACATTCCAAATTTCAAGTCCCCATTTCGTTTCCTGTTTTATTCCATTTGATTCCCTGTTCCATTCTGATTAGTCCTATGTGGCTTTCATTCTGTTACGAATATGCGCTTACATGCGTTAAAAAACAAAAAGTTCTTTGCCTTCTTTGGAAAATAACCCTGCATTTCAAATTTAAAGTTTCATTTCAGGAGTTATAATTAGTACAAAAGTACACTTTTTTACCCCCCCCCCCCCCCCTCCCTTAGAATCCGAATTTCGAAAAATTACCTTTTGAACATTTTTCCCGTTGTTGGAACTAACATTTTAATATTTTTTGTAGGACTTTGTAGGATTTGTTTTTTAGAAAAAATAAAAAGTACCAAAGTGCTCGCTTTTTACCCCCCTTAGAATCGGCATTTCGAAAAGAGACTTTCAGAATTTTTCGTTGTTGGAAACAACACTGCAAATTTAAATTTTTTGTAGGACTTTAATTTCAAAAAAAGATAAAAAGTACCAAAGTACAACTTTTTACCCCTTTTTACCCTTAGGAATCCGAATTTCCAGAAAGTACATTTTTTGGGAATGTTTTTCCGTTAAAGGACCCTATATTCCAATTTTCGACTTAATAGGATTTTTTTCAGAAAAAATAAAAAGCACCAAAGTACTCGCTTTTTTACCCACCAATCGGAATTTCGAAAAAGTACGTTTCCAGAGTTTTTTTTTTTGGTGAACCACAATTGCAAATTTTAATATTCCAGAAAGTTATTTTTTTGGGAATGTTTTTCCGTTAGAGGATCCTACAATTTAAATTTCAAATTAATTGGATTTTTTTTCCGAAAAAATAAAAAGTACCAAAGTACTCGCTTTTTCCCCTTTTTCAACTCTTCGTTTTTACCCCTTAAAATCAACATTTCCAAAAACCCAGCCTTAGCGGATATGTATTCCGGGAGGTGAAACAACAATCCAAATTTCAAGACTTTGGCTTCTGTGGTTTGGGCTGTGGGATGATGCGTGATTAGTATGTCAGTCAGTCAGTCAGTCACGTAACTACTTTATATATATAGATAGATTACGTTTTTATTTTCGATATCATTTATCCAGTTTTTTTTGTGCTATTGTTTTATATTGTTTTAAGAAAAATCCCTTTTCGTGACAAAAAAATATACTGTAAGACATTAAAAAAATCAAAGTTCTTCAGTTAATACGTAATTTAAATGGACATGTTTGTGTACTTATATCTCAAACTTACTTTTTTAGAGACTTTTTTAAGCTTTTTAATAAAAATTGTTCATGATAAAAATCCATTTTATATGGAGTGGAAATTTCGCTGCGAGATCCCGGGAAAATTAAAAAAAGTTCCCGCTTTCCCGGAAAATGAAAAAGTGCGGGAAAATACTCTAATTGTTAATTTACTCATGTACCAATTTTTTCTAAAATTGTAGAAAAAAAAAATTGTAATTCTGAATTTGAAACTACTTGATTTATCGAACAATTTTAAAATTTTATTCGTTTAATCGAATAATTAAAAACCCTAATTAATTGAACACCCTTATAAGTATTTTTTAATTGCCATTGATAAAAAATATACAAAGCACAAAACAATTTTAAAGCTACGTTCACAATGTCAGAGTCAATCCAATCCATCCCAGCAAAACTTTAGTAATGGGTAGTGATTATATAACACATTACCAGGTAATGCATATACCTTATTTGTAGCATTATTTTAGGATGTCTTACCAAACATTTGTTCCACAACGTATTATTTTAAAGTGAAAAATAATGCATTACTAATAATTTGCTATGTAATGCATGATTATTGGAAAAAATGTATTTCATATTTGTTATTTCTAAACATTAAATCATGGATGACTTATATTTGGTTACATTATGTATTATTTGAAAGTTTGAAATAATGTATTATTTATAATTGGATGCATAATGCATTACAATAACATAAAAAATAATTATTTTATAAAAAAATGCATAAGTTTAAACTAGAGATGGGCTCACGACAGGAAATTTCTAACGACATACACTCACGAGCATATTTTATCTACTTACACTCACTTACAATCACGTGAGTAAATTTAATACAAAATTACTTTTTCACTACTCGTAACACCTTATATATTATCTTCTGGTATGCTATATTATTTCATTTCTCGTAACCTATAAAATATCATAAATTTTACACCTTACTCGTATTCTTCGTTATAAATTTATGACTTATTTTATACCTTACTGGTATTCTTTGTGATAATGTGGATGCATTACTTTGAGTCTCATCGCCTGTTAAAATCATCAATGCTGCAATGTATAAAAAAAGAGATCCTATACCATATTTTATACCTTATTTGGTAATCTAAGTTTTGCTGGGATGGCACAGATTGAAATGTTAACTGTGCATAATGTAGAGTGGAGTTCTGTCACATTGTTGTTGACATATTACTTACATGCTTTGCAATTTTGGGAAAATATCCTTTTAAATTTTGGTTACATAATTCTAAAATTAAAATTATGTTTTTTTTTATTTTTTGTAACATTTTTTTTTTAAATTAACACATATTTTGTTTTGTTTATTATTTTTTTTATGACATTATTAGAGATGGCACTTTCGCAGAGGTGTATTTTTTCTCTGTTAACGGTTAACATAGGCTCTGTTAACTCCAGATTGGAACTCCAGAGTAGAACATGTTTGACTCTGGAGTGAATTGAAAAAAGATAGTCAAATTCAAAAACATGAAAGTGCAAAAGGGAAAGGTATAAAATTTTCCACAGATTGGAGTACTCCAACATTGTGAATGCGGCTTAAGAATGTTTTTTCCCAAGTCTAACAATTTTTTAAATTTTTTTGTAAAATATTTTTTAATTAAGGTTTTAACTCCAAAACGTAAAAAAATATTCCGAACTTAAGAATTTTTTTCGGAACTCAAAGTATTTTTCAAAAGTTAAATTTTTTTACACTAAAACGCAAAAAAAAAAAAACACTAAAAAAGTGTTTGTGTCGGGGACTTAGAAAGTTTTCAATAATTTTTTCAGAAAATCTGTCATTAAAATCATTTTCTAGTTTTTTAAGGATTTTATGATATTTCATAATCATAAAGATGTTGTGCCGGTACAGATTTTTTTTTGCCCAAGGTTTACCAATGTTGGCTAGAACATTAGTCACACGAACAACTGGCGTTACTATTTAGATATTGGCAAAATATAGATTTCTTTGAAAAACTGATATTTTGCCAACGTGTATTGTCCTGCTTCCACGACATTGCTCAAAGTAGGCCTAACCATATATTCTTTTGTCTGGGTTGTTATCGTGAATTTTTGATTTTTTGATTTACAAATAATTAGTTTCTAAATAAGTCCTGCCCTAACATCAACGTTACCAATCAGACGAAATTTAAAGAGTAAGAGCATCAACACCAATGTTGAAAAGTGATTTGCAACATTATCCTTTGATATGTTAAAAAATAACAACCGTATTTTCATATTTTATGTTCTCGTTTCTGTTTTTTTTTCCTTTTAGCCATCATCATACATTTTGTTTATTTAGGTGTTTTTATGTTGGTGAAAAAAAATATATATTAACGTATAAATCCATTTCATGTGAAAGTTTTTTTGATGTCTGTTTTTCTTATTTTTATATTTTTTACAGATATACACCTGAATCATGCATTGTACCTTACGAATCTTTCCGTCCCGCGCATAATTGATGCCTCACATAAAGCAAAACTCTTTTGTAGTTATGATATGGCAAACCAAACACTCAACTCGGTAAAATGGTATAAAGATGGGCTAGAGTTTTTTAGGTAAGTTTTTTTCAGTATTCACACTATATTAGAAAAGTATTGCTATATATTTTTTTTTTTGTTGGATTTGAATTGTGACAACAAGGTTCTATTTGCTTAAAGAAATAGTCACAAATATAACATTGTTGTCCTAAGGCGCGAATTATATTATTTATAATGGTATTGAAAGTCCGCTGTCAGTCTATGGAAGCATGATACAGTTATATCTTAAAGGGTCTGCCCTTTTAAGATAATATATCCAATGGTGACGGTCAGGTTGAGTTCGTAAGCGGCCATATTTACAGCGGGGGGAAAACAGTTAAAACAAAACTAACCTAAAAAAAAATTTTTTCTTTTTTGTACTTTTGTTAAATTTGGTGATGCAAAAATTTTTGTTTTGCAACTTTTCAGTTTCTAAAAACTCTTTTTCGTTTTATTTTTTCAAATTCACTTTAACGATTTCATTTTCCTCTAAACTCCTTATACTTTTGAAACAGAGTGTATAGTATCACTACATCATATGCATGCAACAAAAAATATTCAATTATTATTTTTTTATAATTTTTATTTATTTTGTGTTTATGCAAGTGATGAATTTCATCTGTATCTGTATGAGGATAAGTGAACGTTTCAGTAGTTTTTCTGTCATTTTTCTGGTTATTATATACTGTGCTGCTTTTAATAACATAAAATATTTTTCAGTCCAGTTTTCAGTTTTTTTTCAGTATTTTTTTGTGTAGTCTTTAAATAAAAAAGGCGACCGTTATTTGTAACAATTTTTCTGTTGCATATGGGACAATTATTATGTATCACAAACATGTTTGTATTGATTTTTTTTTTTTTTTTTGTCTACATATCTATTTGGTAAAAAAAAAATATTGCTATAACTGCCAAAACTAAATACGGATTTTTATGACAACTGTATTATTTGCCGGAAATTTAAAAATTGTATTTAACAAAAGTTATATCGTTTTCATACAAAAAACTAGGGAGAGTGTTCAATTCGGCTGTGCTGAATCTTTATATCCTTCAAAATGTAACAAAAGTTAAAAAATTTGTCAAGGGAGTTTTTTTTTTTGGGGTCAGGGCACTTTCCAATTTCGATAAAAGTTATCAAAATCATTCACAATGATTTACTTATTACTAGGGTTCGGATTTTTATGCAAATGCATATTTGTTGTCGTCAGTCTGAGAGCAACAAAAACTAAATATCTTCGCGAATCAAGAAATTTGCAGTAAAATGGCATTGATTTGTTAGTGCATATTTTTGCATATTTTGCTTTTAATGCATATTTTTGCATATATTGCTGATATAACATATTTTTGTCGCATATTTTGAAAAAAAGTGTTTTTTTTTTTTATTTTATGATATTTTTACACTGCTGTATATATTTTTTATTTTATAATGAACACCCAAAAAAAAACGTGGGTATTCAATACTAAAAATTTAACTAATTTTAGTCCAAAAGGACCTAGTGCAGAAATTGGTAACCAATACTAAAATTTTTAACTAATATTAGTCAAAACCAGTAAAAATTACAAATTTTAGTACTTTGAAGATACTAAAATTAGTAACTAATTAGTAGATTTTTGTACAATATCACTTACTAAACCTTTTACTGTAGAATTATTTTGAGTGTATGTGTTAAAGTACACAGAAGAAAATATGGGAAAAAAATATTGAGTAATCACTTGTTTAAATTTCAAAAAAAAATTGAGTATTTTTTTAACAATTAAAAATTTACTTAAAAGTTTTTAAAAAAATTTGAATAAATAATTTAATAAAAATTTTATAATTTTTTTTTTATTTTATTTTTTTCTCTTAGTTTTTTTCAATTCTCATTTAGTTTATAGTTTTTTGTTTATGTAAATCAAAGTTTGAAATCATCTTTATGAAATTTTCCAATGTTTTAAATGTTTTTGGTAAAAGATTAAAAAAAATATTTTTTTGTAAAAAAAAATGTGAAACTTTTTTAATCTTTTTTAAAAAAAATTATTAAAATTTTGAGTAAATTTTTACTTGACACAAATAAAAACTTTATTAAAAAACTAAAAATTTTGAATAAAGTTTTAATTGTGTGAATTAAAAATTTACTTAAAATTTTTGGTATACATTTAATAAATTTTTATTAAAAGTTTACTAAATACTTTTTAATCGTTTAATGGTGCAAAATTGAGTAGTTTTTTACTCAATAGTATTACAAATTTACTCGAAAATTTTTATTTTTTTTTTACTTTTATAATTTTGTGTTTTACTTTATTTGAACTTGAACTTTTGTGTTTATTGTACCTTATTTTCGTTTATAAGACTTAATTTTTACGATTTTTATGTTCTTTTTTGTTTTTCTTGTTAATTTTATTTTTAATCATTAATTAAAGTTTTAAAAAAAAATTTTAAGTGCATATTTTTTACATTTTTAGCGCATATTTTTCTATTTTTGGCGCATGTTTTATGCGCATAAAACGCGATTTTAACTGCATAAAAGTCCGAACCCTACTTATTACCTTAAATTATTAATTACACCGCTCAACAAATCGAAGGTTTTGGCTCCGGTTTCAAGATTCATAAAAAATTTTAAAAGATTTTGACTCGCTGATTCCAAATCTGTGCTCCAAATTTTTCCATCACGTCTAGAATTTTAATTATTCGCGGTTGAAAATGCGAAAAAAACGCGATTTTTGCCTTTTTTGAAAGCCTGCACAGCAGCCACTGAGTGGAATAAAAATCTGGTATAAAGCGTTAGAGTAGAATTGAACTACATATCGCTCATTTACTTGTATAGTGTCATAACTCAAAATATGTCGTTTTTGGGTAAACCATACAGAATTATTTGTTATATCCTGCTTTATATTGTGTCAAAATTTCGTATTAATATCTTCTAAACTCACCGTTTGAGAAGAGAACACGCCATTATAACATTTTCTATGTACGGGCCTTTTGCAATGTAAACCAAGTTTCAATTGTAAACTTTAAACCGGTTTTCTGTAAAATCAAACATTTTGCGTTATGACACTATACAAGTAAATGAGCGATATGATCTCAAATATATGATCAAAAAAATTTGAAGTTGTTGCACTATTATTATACGTGTATTTTAAAAAAACACTGTGAAAAAAATTAAAAAAGCACCTTATTTAAAAGGCTCTAAAACAAAAATCAGATGATCAATCTTTACTGTGATGAGTTCAAAATTTAGGCAAAAGTTCATTATTTTTTATAGACTTTTAAACCCATTAAAGATATCTTCCGGTTTATACGAAAAATAAGACGGAAAACTTAAATTTGTAAAAAAAATAATTTTTTTTATAGTTTTTCTTTGAAAAATATCAAAAAAAAAAAACTAAGGTATATGAGGAGTTCCGGCTAAGACTTAAATTTTGAGGTAAAAAATATGTGATTTTTGTTTTGATGGCACATCGATGAAAGTTGGCATAAATATTAGAAGCTATTTAAGAATAAGAAATTCGTTCGCGTCAATTAAATCGCGCAAGGGGGTCAAAAGTTATGGCGGTTTTAAGATTTAGCGGTTTTAAAAAATCTTAAAAATATTTTAAATATTTTTTTTCTACACATTTGTTGCATGCGTTATTAAAACATGCCAGGATATATCATTTCTTCTAAAATATATGATATAAATTTAACCCTTTAATGACCAAACGATTTAAAAAAAAAAATATCTAAGTACCTAAAATCGCGATTAATTCGCGGTAAAAGAAAAGTTTCACAATTTTTTATAACATATTTAGGCAATGCGCGTTGGTTTTACTGAAAAAAAAAATCACGGAAAATCGTATCATTGTACCATTGTTTAAAAAAATCGGTGATGCTTTTTTATAACATGAAAGTTTAATATGGTCCAAAAAATCTATAATCATCAAAATGTTTTAACCCGCCTCTGATTTTATGATGACACATCAAGTGGGCTTTCATTTAAAAAAAAATTCATCCGATTTCGTGTAAAGCCTTGAATGTGCCAGATCAAAACAGGTTTAGATAAAATCATCGCGCTTTCCGCTCAGAATGGCTTAAAGTAAAAAGTCAAATAGCAAATCAGTTCTACTCGTTAAGGCACGTCTTTTGGTGTATTAAAATGAACATGATGCATTAATTCAATGGTTCCCAACCTTTGATTCTCGCCCCACTGGGGGGCAATTTGAATGCTTTAGGGGGGCAGTGAGCAAATTTTTAAGATTTTTTTGTTAAATAAACTAAGAAAATATTATTTTAGTTAAATTATTTAGTTGATTGTTGAAAAAATGTTCTTAAAACTTTGTTTAAACGATGGTTTTAACATAAAGTTTGCTTAAGCACAAGTAAATTTTGAACTTTACAAAAAATTTTTGAAAAATTCGCAAATTTTACTTGAGTGTACACTCAAAAAAAAAACCTTGTAAAATTACAAGAAAAACTTGTAACTTTTTTTGTTTGCTACCTCCTAATTGACAAAAATTCCTAGTAATTTTACAAGATTTTTACCAATAATTTTGTAATTTTACAAGGTTTTTACCAATAAAATTGTTAATACAAATTTTTTGACGCGATAAAATTTACAAAGAGGTTTCGTAATTTTACTAGATTTTTTGCTACCTCGTATTTTACGAAAATTCCTAGTAATTTTACAAGCTGTTTACCAATAATTTTGTAATTTTACGGACTTTTTACCAATAAAATTGTAAATTTACAGTTTTTAGATGCAATTAAAATTACAAGGAATTCTCCTGAATTTACTAGATTTTTTTCTAAAATTATCTTGAAAATTTGTAAAATTGAAAAAAATTGTAAAATTACAAAAAAAAAAATAAATTTCGATTTGTTAAAAAACAAGAAAAACTGTCAAATATTGGTAAAATGGGATTACGAGATTTCTCCTAGTAATTTGACAAAGTTTATTTTTTGTGTGTACACGAAAAAAAAAAGTTTGTAAAATGACATAAAATCCCCGTGATTTTACGTGGCAGGTTTTGTAAAATATGTACTAGCAAGAATCCCCGTAATGTTACGGGGATAATTTGTAAATTGATTTAACAAACGAAAATGTAAATTTACAGTTTTTTTTGTAAAATATTAACTTCGAGGTGAACATTTTTTTTGGAAATTTAGAAAAAATTTGGTAAATTTACAAAACAAAATTGTAAACTTGCAGAAAAAGGTTGTTATTTTACAAAGAAAAAATTGAAACTGAAAAAATAAATTGTAGATTAACAAATTATTTGGTTAAACTACTGTTTTTACCGCAAAAAAATATTGAAAAACACGTATATTTACAATAAAAATTGTAAATTTGCAAAAAAAAAATTAAAATTTACAAAACAAATTGTAAACTTACAAAAAAATTGTAAATTTACAAAATAAAGCAGAAAATCAAACAACAAAATTGTAAATTTACAAATTGTTTGGTTAAACTACTGTTTTTTATGCAAAAAACTTGTATATTTACAATAACTTTTTTTTGACGTAAAAACAGTAGTTTAACCAAATAATTTGTAAATTTACAATATTGTTTTCGTATTTTCTACTTCATTTTCGTAAAATTACAACTTTTTTCTGTAAGTATACAATTTTGTTTTTTAAATTTTCATATTTGTTTTGTAAATTTACAAAAAATTTGGTTTATTTACAAATTTGTTTTGTAAATTTAAAGTTTTTTTTTCCATTGGTGCATCTTTTTTTTCCTTCTTCGGCAGCTGGAGTAGCACTTCAACAACCTGAAATGATTTTTTTTTCACTTGAACACTTTTAACAAACCTTTTAAAGTATAACACTGCACTTTTTTTTTCGACATTTCGTTTTTCTTATGTAGAACATATGAGAATTGCGAAGGAGGCTACACAAAAAATTTCTTATATTTTCAGGAAAAATTTGTCAAAAAATAACATTTTTTTTTTTTGTAATTTTTAATTATTTTTACAAGTATTTTTAAAATTTGTAAAACTTAAAAATTGGATGTTTAAGTACCTGTTAAAATGAGAAAAACTTAATTTTTCATTATTGGCAGCTTTTTATTGACATTTAAAGTGCCAAATTTTAAAAAAAAAAATACCAAAAAATATGGTAAAATTACCAAAAAAAAAATGGTAAAAATACAAAAAAAAAAAAACTAGAACAATTATATAGTAGAAACACATAAAAATTGTGGTATTTTACTTAACGCAAATTACCAAAAAATGGTGTAAAAATTAATTTTTTTTCTAAAGTTTACAATAAGTTGAAAAATTTTTGAGTCCGAAACTTAAAAAATTTACAAAATTTTTTTTTATGAAATTTTTTATTTATAAAAAATGATTTTTACTTAGAACTTACAAAATTTTTGCGTGTCCTATTGTTGAATAATTACTTTTTTTTTTTTAAACAACATTAATTCTAGTAATAAAATAAGTTTTGTAAAATTACATTGGAATTTTGTACTTTTTAATACATACATTTCAAACTGAAAAACTTGTAAACGATCTTAAAAAAAAATGCTTGTAATAAAACATTTTTTTGGCAGAAAGACTAAATAACATCAAGTAAAATTTTGTTGTACAATTACAGTTTTCTTGTGTAAAAAAACTAAACACCTTGTAATATTTTTTTAATTTGTAAAATAAATCACTTTTTTGTAAATTTACCTAAAAAATTTGTAAAATAAATTTACCAACATATAATAGTAAAATTACAAAGCAAACGGTAGTTTTCGTTTTATTAAATATACAACAATTTTTGTAAAAAGACCAAAATATTGGTAAAATAGAATTACAAGACCTTTTACTTGTAATTTTACAAACTTTTTTTTTTGAGTGTAGGAGGACATTTTAGATTTTTTAACTTAAAAGTGGGGCGTTGCGCTAAAAAGGTTGGGAACCATTGCATTTATTGCTACTAAAAAAAATTGGAAACAGATTTGCAAATTTCGCTCAATTTTCAAAAATGCCATAAAATTTTTGCAATTTATTTTTTATAAACCCGCCAGTGATTTTTTTATGTAAACTCCTAAAAAACTCGGTTTACGCAAGAGTCCATTAAATTTCGAATGAAACCGCGAATGTGCCTCGCGAAAAACTGGTATTTTAAAAAAATTACGTTTTTTCTTTCGAACTTTGATCTGCTGGAACTCCTTACCTATTCGTGGCACATTAACGAGATTAATTCCAAAATGTTAAGAATTACAACAGCTACCAACTCTAGTTCAACTTTTTTCATTTTATAGAGGGGGCCGAAATCCCTGATCAAAAAACCTCGAAAATTTAAAAACTCTTAATTTTTGGTTTCAAAACTTAACCGTCTTATAACTTCTTACCAAACGATGAAGCATCTATCAAGCCAACATTAAAATAATCTTTTATATGTACTGACTTTGTGTTATGCCGGAAAAGATTGAAATATAAGGAGAACTTAAAAAAAAAATGCGAAAGAAGGTAAAAACTATGGATTATTTGAAGCCATTTTTATCGATTTTTCAACTTTAACCCTCTGTAACTTTTACGGATAAAGTGGGGTAATCCTTAAACATTGCTCGGTGATGGTTCAAGGCCTTGTTTACACAACTGCATTTACAGTTTATCTAAATTCCAAAAACTGCCTGTTTTTTTAAACATTTATTTCAGTTTCACTGAGTTGAAATTTAAAAAAGATTTTATGATATACTTTACCTTTTTTACAAAAATGGTAATTTTAACAGTACTATTCTAAAACGCAAGAGTAACCCAACCAAACGCAAAAATTAGAAAAAAAATGTTGTCTATGTTGGAGACAAATTATACTTTTGCGCTTTATACCACATTTTTTTCACTCATCACGCAACAGTATTGATTTAAATAAATTTGACTGTAAATACTTAAAGGCAGTTGATAATTTAGCCATCAAAGTTCAGAATTGTTTTAAAAAACAACAGTCCATAAAAACGTACAAAAATTACAGTTTTGTTACAAAAACTTATTTAAATATTTGCTAAAAGACCTTAACATAAAGATAATCGGCAAAAAGAAATAATAACAAAATCACAAAGTTTTTATAAAAACCACCAAAAGCGTCAAGAAAAAATAAAAAAGCGCCATGAATAGCCGTTTTTTTTTTTTAAGGGCATTCCAAAAAAACTCCGGGTAAAAGGACCAAAAAAGCACCAGAAAATACCCGAAAAGTGTCAAAATGGCAACACAGATCTTGGAGGCATTTAAAAGATTCCACACAGCCGAATTTTACACTCTCACTTCATTTTTATCAATTTAAAACATCAAACAGCCTAAACTTCCGCTTCATTATCGGGAAGCTCTTTACGCTAACAGACTTGAGCTTACTATGTGCTCTCAAAAGAAAACTTTTTTATTTTTTAAATATCAAAATCAAAAATAAATAGGTACTAATAATTGATAGTAAAACATTTGTTGAATGTGGAGTACAAGGCTATCACGATTATTTCCGCTTATAACTTTTACGGAGGGCTGGAGCAGTTCGGATATGTGAAAAATCGCCATTATTTAAACAACTCTTTTGTAATATTGTAAGTTAGCATCATTGATTTAAAAAAAAAACCCAAAAATTAATTTTCAATAAATTATATTGACATGTTTGCTAAAACGTGTCATATTTAATTTTAAGTTTTTTTATTAAAATAAAAATAAAATAAATTGAAATGTAATAAAGAGTATTGCAAATACATTTGCAACTATTAAATGGCATTAAATTGACACAATTAATTAGTCTTTTTATATATTTAATTTTTTTCTATTTGGTCAGAATATTTTTTATTTATGATTACAATGAATTTTGGTGATTACATACAATTAAAATATTCTGATGATAAAATTGATGATGCTTTTAAGTGCACTTTTTTCACAGAACAAAAAAAATGTAATACCATATTCGATTTAAATGGATTTCCATGTCTTTAATTAGAGGCGACAAATAAAAAATTTATAAATGTAAAAACCACTCAAAAAAATACAATATACATATGGAGCATATATTGAAAATCAATTAACGATAAAATGAAAGCCAATAAATAGTTAATAAAAATATAGTCATTCATTAATTTCATTTATTCTATCTTCAAACAGTTTTGTGAATAATTTTGTTTGCTTATTTTTTTAAACAAGAAGAAATACTTAAAAAGCTCAAATTTTTTAGCCTAAACTTAAAGACTGGTTTTAGAAATTTAGATACAAATCCTAAAAAAACTTTTTGTTATATGTCTTTAAGAAACTTTTTTATTAAAATAATTTAGTTGTTCTAAAAAAAATTGAACTAAAAACTGGGAAAATTAACTAAATTTTGAGAAAAAGAGGGAATGATATGGCTCCAAAGAATTTTTCATTCGTTTTAGTTCAATTTTAACTAAAAATTAGAAAAATTCTGAGAAGTTTTAACCCAATTTTAATAACTTTTTACAAATTTTTTAACTAAATTCTAAGAAAATGTACTATATATCGTCGAACTATATTCAATAAAAGCCAACTTGAAAAAGCTTACTGTTCAGGAGAGCTAAAAAACTAGTTATTTCGCATATTATTGCAACAAAAAACAATGTACCTTCCATATGATGGTTTAAATATTCTAAATAATTTTTACATATGCCAAAAATTTTATATTTTGCACTTGTTTGCGTATTTTTCAGAGTTGGCATTTATTACTATCACAAAAAACAAATAGTAGTATTTTTTTAGAGTTGGCATATTTTGTCGGAAAATAAAAATATATTTTTTTTTTTTGAAAAATTTTTATAATTTTTTTTTGATTTTTGTTATCCTTCTTAGTACGGTAATTGCAAAAACTGAAAAAAAAATTAAAAATCTTTGCATATTTTTAAAAGTTATTAGCTCCGAACGCCTTTTAATCTCAGGGTGGTCAACTTTAGCACTCTGTAACTCACGCTGTATTGTAATAGGGTCACTCCAAACTAGCTATTTTGAGAGCTTATATCATTGACTTTATTTGCCCCACGCATAATGTTTCAATCTGATAAATAGTTTCAAAGTTACATAAATGTAAGCAATTTTTTTTTTTGCAGACACTATTTACCGATATTTTCAAAATGGCAATATCTCGAGAACCAGTCATTAGATGTCAAAATCTTTACAAGATTCGGGTTCAGCATGGCAAATGCAATAAGATATGTGATCTAATTTAAAAAAAAAAATTTTGGAAATTTACAATGGGAGTTGGCATTTATTTTCACCAAAAAAATATGTACTTTGAGTTAGCAGAATAACAAAAATGGACAACAAATTATTTTTTTGCTTTGAAATTTTTATGACAGATAGGTATTACATAGGGGAGCTATTTGCCATCGGAAACTCATTTCGGTCAAATTTGAGTTGGCATATTTTGAATATAGGTTCACGATATACGTTTTTAACTTAATTCTAAGAAGTTTTAAATAAATTCTAAGAAGTTTTTACTAAATTCTAAGAAGTTTTTACTAAATTCTAAGAAGTTTTTAATTAAATTCTAAGAAGATAAATACGAGTTTTTAACTAAAGTGTAAGAGTTTTAAACTTAATTCTACTAAGTTTGGGATTAGACCCCATGGGTCCAGACCTCATGGGTCCAGATCCGATGAATCGTTAAATTGTTGTCGTTTTGCTCTTCCTTGCTTAGTTTTTGAGATACGGGAATTTGGGGTCTTAAGGGTTTGAGATTTCGACATTTTGAAAATTTTAAGTTCTAAGAAATTTTAACTAAATTTTAGAAAGTTTCAACTAAATTCTATTAAAAAACATGTAAGAGTTTTATACCCTCCAACATGCAAAAAATAAAAAAAAATTGCAGGGGCGTTTTATTTTTTTGGGGGCGTTCGGTAGTGGTAGTTGGGGGGGGGAGCAAATTTCCTCTCGAATATGTGTTTCAAAATTCATTCTTATAATTTTTGCACTAAAAAAATAAAAGTTTATCATAATTTAAACATTTTTTTTATTCCACGCCCATAAAAGGGGGCGGACCGACAAAAACGACATTTTCTAATTCTCAGGGACCAAATGCAGGACCTTGAACTTCTTGTAGCATAAAAATGTTGCATTTGTTAAAACAAAAACACAAAAAATTATGTAAAGAAATTATATTTTTTAGAGGTTGGCTTAGTACTTCAAGTGGGATTTTTTTTCCCCCTGGTCCGATTTTGCTCATTTGCGAACTTAATCTGCATAGGAACATAAGACATATTCGTACCAAATTTCGGGAGTCTAGCTCTTTTATTTTTGACTGCATCGTGTTAACTATAGACGGACAGACTTTTTCCTCATAGTTAGGAAAATTTCCCATTTTTTAGTTAAATTTAACTAAATTTTAGGAAAATTAATGAAAAATTTTAAAAGAAATTTTTTTCCTAAATTTTAGTTATGTATTTTTTTCAGTGAAGTAGGAAGGCGAAAATAATGGCGTCGAATTTTTTTTTAACTACACTACAACAACAACAATAAAATGCTAGCAACTAAAAAATAAAAGCACGTGGAATAGTGTCTGACAAATCATTTTGAACAAAAGTTACATTGACACTTTTTTTGTTATAACTTAAAATATAAACATGTTTGTCATGTAACTCCAAGTCCAGAAGATAGAGGAACATCTGTATTTATTAAAAAACTAATTATTATTCAGTAGTGTGGAAAAAATTGTCCAGTTTTTCGGAATTGTCGGGGTCGAGAAAGTTGATTTTATGGTCAATATTATCAGAAAAAAAAAATATTGAACCAGTAAGGCAATGTCTCTGAGTTCCTTTTAGACTTGAAAGACAAAAAGTTCCGAACAAAGTGAAAAAAAATTTTTTTTTAGTTTTTACATATATTTTTTATATAAGTATTCGGACATTACTGAAAAAGTGGTAAATAATTTTGTTTTTGGCCCGCAATTTTTTTTTTTGCTTTCTGTTTTTGCAAAAAAAAAATATTTCAATTAGTTTTTTTGATGAAACTATAACGTAACACTAGCACAGTACACAGTGATTTTTTTAAACACCAAACAACACCAAATACAGATTTTTCGTATGGCTTAAATGCAGATTTATTTGCTGATTGGACATAGACATCTAATAAAACCATAAAGAATCAATAATTTATTTGTTGAATTACAATATTCGTGAATGGTTTAATTAAATTCTGAGTTTATTAGTGGTATTAGTTACCAGTAGTTCTACATAATTATGTGTGGAAAATGCACTTAATTTAAAAGTTTTTTTTTTTTAATTTTATTAAATAAATTTTTGATTTTTACGTGTTTTTAACAAATTTGTGATTTTTTAACATTTTAGATAAATATTATTTATAATACTCGTACGTACCGGTATTGATGTTTGGGTAATCGAAAATACCGTTACCTTTAACGTTAACGATACAAAGAATATGTAATACATAATATGTAATATGTAATACCGTTACCGATACCGTAATTCGTTTTGAGTGCCTACCCTGGCTTTTGATGCATATTTTATAGATATTTCGATTAAAACAATAATTAAGAAACGAAATACATAAGCTAGACACGGTGAGCCTCAGCGAAGTTCAGGGTGAACTTTAGTGTCGACGAAAAGTGTAAGCGCAGTTCGATTTCTACAAGATTAAATGTCACAAAACTGTTAACAGCGAAATCGTAGCTGCTCGCATTCGCGAGATAACGCGAAATTTGTGTTTTTGTATTTTTTAATTTTGACATTGAAGTTTTTTAAATATTTTCAAAAACTGAGTATACAGTTTGAATTGTACTTATTTAAAGGTCACAAAACAGTAAACATCAAAATCTTATCTTCTATAGCGAAATTAATTTTTTGCTGTTTTTGTTTTCGTCTTTTACATTTAGATAGGTTTCTTTAAAATTTCGTAAAAACATGGTATGCAGTTTTACTTGTGAGTGATCAAAGGTCACACAGCTGTTGACATCGAAATTGTTGGTGTAAAATTTCGCGAGATATCGCGTAATTATATTTTTTTTTTTATTATTTATTTATATTTTAAAACCGGTTTCTTTAGAAACAATAAAAAAAAGTTGTATGCAGTTTGATTTGAGCATGTTGGAAGAAATTAAAACTGCCCACAAAAAAATTATAGCTGCTCACTTTCCCCAGAAATAGCGAAAAAAAGCTTTTTGGGGGTATTTTTTGTTTTGATTAATAAAAGAAGTTTCTTTAGCATTGTTGAAAAATACGAAATGCCGTTTGATTTGCTATTGATTAAAGGTGATACGTCTGTTAACATTTAAAGTCTAGCTGCTCAATTATTCTAGATATCGCTAAAAACCCAGTATGCAAAATGACTCGAAATCGTATCGAAATAATATAATTTTTTCGTAAAATTAACTCGATATCGAATTCGATATAGTATCGAAAAAATTAGTGTTTTCCTTACTATTATGTAAAGTGATATAGAATCGAAACTCTGATGAATTACTGATGTGAAATCAAATCGAAAAGTTGGACTTATTAAGAGTCTAAAAACATGCTATATCGACAGTATATCGTTACGAAATGTAGCCAAAAAGGGATACATGTTTCGACTTTATATAGATTTGCAGAGTGTGGATGTTCCTTAGCTCCTATGCTACTTACCACATAATTCCACCCATGTTTATTCCACAAAGAACAACACACATTGCTTTTTTTAAATATTTATTGAATAACAAAATTATAAAAAACAAATGTAAGTAGATATGATATATAAAACTAAAGTAAAATATGTAATAAAACTAAAGTAAAGTATTTTACAAAACTAAAGTAAAATATATAATAAATTAAAATAGTTATATGATAAAATTAATTTTTTTTGTGTTTCTTTTTATTTGATTTTTTTTCATTTTCTAATGTCCTTTTTGATTTTTTGCGTTTATTACTGGTTTCTCCAATTTCTACCTCGGCTCTTTCTTCTATATTAATTTGTTCTTCTAAATTAGTTTCATCTTGCTCGTTTTGTGGATTGGAAGATTTTGTTTGATGGTATTTACTTAGTTTTTTGATTCTATCACCTGCACATTGGATGTGTTTCATTGAAGTCTGCTCAAACTCATAATCAGAAACATTTTTGAAACGAGATCTAAAAGCATCTGTTAGAAATATGTAATAAAAATTAGCAACATATTATTTACAAATTTAAAATACAACATACTTTTCAGCGCAGTTGCCGTGAACGATGTTCGTAGACATTTCTTGCTCATTGTTCCTGTCCATGCGAACTGTTTGGCTACGTTGTCATTAAAAACTTTGCGCCAATTGCGCCGAATAAAATCCTTTATTCCTTTGTCGCTCGACATATAAAATTCTTTCTCCTGTAAACAGATTTAAAATTATATATTTGTTGCCAATCAAAATATAATAGCGTAAAAACGGAGTGCATACTTTTAGGCTTACTGAAAAACCAATCGACTTATTGTCAGTAGTATATGGAAACATGTTTTTATATACTACTTAATCAATTGTGGTTTTTATTGTAAGCCTAAAAGTATGCACTCCTTTTTACGCAAAACATAGATAACCGTTTGGCTCAGTAATCTATACAACAAATGAACGCGAGGACTATAAAGCTTTTTTGAGAAGTTGAGAGTTCCAAAATAGGTAAGTGCAACTTTTAAGAAAAAACTGGTTGGCTTCCAAATTTTAATCGATAACTTACATTTTCTATTAAATGTAAAAGTACTATAACCAGCAAAAAAAGTGCAGACTACTTCTATTTGAAGTGCTTTAAAACTACAACAAATGTAATCGAATACAACAAAAATAACAAAAAACCCAAGAAAAAAACGCACAGGCAGGATTTTCTACTCCATAAAAAGTTGATATTCACCTCTTAACTCATTACCTTGCGCGACACTCCCATACAAAACGAAGTGGATATTCAGTAGATAAGAAGTACTCCGAGCTTTTCAACAACAAGAGGTGAATATCTACTTTTTATGGAGTAGCAAATTCTGCCTGTGCGTTTTTTCTTGTGTTTTTTGTTGTATTCGATTACATTTGTTGTAGTTTTAAAGCACTCCACTAGGAAGTGGTAATGACTTTTTTTGCAGGGTATTTAATGTATTACAAAATGCACTCGACAACGTAAAAAACAGTAACAGTTTTTCGGTTTTTTATACTAAAATACCTAAACAAAGATTTAACAAAAATTAGGCTTGTTATTACATCGAAATAGATTTATTGTTTCGATAGAATTTTAAAGACTTTAAATATTTTAAAAAAAATCGACTTGATGTCGTATTGAAATAGATTCATTGTTTCGATTGAATTTTAAAACTTGAAATACTTAAAAAAATCGACTTGATATCGTATTGAAAAGGATTCATTTTTTTGTAGGAGATTCGAGAAAAGTTCGAAATAAAGAACTAACTCTAAACATTGCATACTGGGAAACTAACTAAACTACTTTTTTTGTTTTTCTGTAAAGACAGTTGAGCTCAGGCTCTAATTATAATTATGTATTATAATTTTTTAATCATGTTATATATGGTTTGAATTGAGAAAGGTGTGAAAGAAAAATTTATTTTTCTAAAAATTTTAAGACATCCTGGTTCGTTTTTTACTAGTTTCATATAATCCAGTTATTATAATCATCAGAAAAACTTTTAATGTCAAATTTATTAAGTTAATAGTCAATTTTATTCTATATGTGAAAATTATTAACAGATCGCAGCCTACTACTATTTATTCATTACTTTGTGTTATTTTTGGTCTTTTAAAACACTTACTTCAATTAACGACAAAAATGTGGTATGCAGTTTGAATTCGAGGTTATTTAAGTTGACAAAACTGCAAGCATAAAAATTATAGATGGTCAATTTCCCAAGAAATTGCGAAAATTACTGTTCAAGCTTTTATATTAATTAATTTATTTTTTCTTTAGGGTCTAAAATAAAGGTAAAAAAATCAAGAAACAACAAATATATTATGTGCAGTTTAAATTTTATGTGGTTAAAGGTGGTAAAACTGCTCAAATCAATATCTTGAATGCTAATTTACGCCAAAAATAAATTTTTTTCCAATTTTTTTTTTTTTTTTTTTTTTTTTTAATTTTGTGATTTTTCGCGAAATTGAGAAGATATGATTTCGATGTTAACTGTTTTGTGACCTGTAAATAAATACAATTTAACCTGCGTACTCAATTTTTGAAGATATTTAAAATACTTCATTGTCAAAATTTTAGAAAATACAAAAACATTAATTTCGCGATATCTCGCGAATGCGAGCAGCTACGATTTCGCTGTTAATAGTTTTGTGACACTTAATCAAATAGAAATCGAACTGCGTTTTCACTTTTCGTCGACACTAAAGTTGAACCTAAACATCGCTGAGGCTCACCGTGTAGAGCATCAAGATTTTTTATAAAAATACTGAAATCTTTTCTTTAAAACCCAAAATATTAGCAAAAGTTATAAAACTTGCGTGTTAGGCTGGATTACACAATGCTCCGTTATCAAATAACTTATCATTAAATTTAACTTTTACATACAAATTTTGACATAAGGCTCCTTTAAATCAACAGTAAGCTGCTAACTGGACATTGAGTAATCCGCCCTTAGTGTATTAAATTTTAAAAAGTTTTTCAATCGAAAAAGGGTGGCAGGAAGTCTTGTGCCCCCAAACCTGTATAAAAATTAACTCTTGTGCCCCCAAACCTGTATAAAAATATTCCATTCTAAAGAAACCGTTGAAGAACTCATAATGCTTTGGAATCAATTCTATTTAACATTTTTGAATTGAGTATAATAACACTGTGGAACAAATTTAGGTTAGCAAAAGTATGGTCGATTCTGAGAGTGAGGGGTGAAAATAGAGGCTAAATTAGGAGATCCGTATCGCGGTGTTTGTTTATGTTAGTTCGATTTTTTTTTTATCGACCTTCGAACTTTCCAGTCAAATGCCTATGTTTATATGCATATTGTTTATATGTTTTTTTGGATATAACTAGTCGACTAATTGATATTTTTTCAGACTGTAAAAGCAAAATTATTGCTAGAGACCTGTCCAACAATTACAATTTTTTAAAAAATTGGTTTAGAAAATTTTTGTGGTGCTTATGAAGCAAAATATTTTCAAAAAGCATAAAGAAGAAAAAAATTTCCAACATTGTGTTTCATAAGCACCTCAAAAATTTTCTAAATCAATTTTTTAAAAAATTTCAATTGTTGGACAGTTCTCTAGCAATAATTTGGCTTTTGCAGTTTGAAAAAATATCAATTAGTCGACGAGTTTAAGCCAAAAAACCATATAAACATTATGCTGAAAATCGGCATTTGACTGCAAATTTCGAAGGTCGATTAAAAAAAAAATTCGAACTAACATAAACATACGCCGCAATACGGTTCTTCTAATTTTCCCCCTATTTTCACCCCTCAAATCGACCTAACTTTTGCTAACCTGAATTTGTTCCACAGTGTAATTTAAATCAATCGTTTATTAAAACAAGTATTTTTTAAAATATATACTTTTTTATGATGTTTGTACAATCTGTTCTAGAGATGGGCGCTGGTCACGTGATTTGCGTGATTCACGTGAATCACGCGTGAATCACGCGTGAGTGTGAGTGATTTTCATTTCAATCACGTGATTGTGAGTGAGTGTGAGTGGAAAAAAAATCTGAGTGAGTGATTAGTGAGTGAGTCATTTATTTTTTGCGTGAGTTTGAGTGATTAGATTTTCTGATTTGCCCAATTTTTTTTTTTAATTTTTTGTAAAAAATTTTTTTTTGGAATTTTTTCTTTTTTTTTGTAAGAAATTTTATTGCGTGAGTAGATTTTGCGTGACTCACGCGTGAGCGTGATTGAATCTTGCGTGAGTCACGCGTGAGCGTGAGTAACTTTTTTATTACTCACGTGAATAGTGAGTGAGCGTGAGTAACATAAAAAATTGCGTGAGTGATTAGTGAGTGATTCGATTATTTTTTGCGTGAGCGTGAGTGAGTGTGAGTCAAAATCCACTCACGCGCCCATCTCTAATCTGTTCCAAAAAAATGTTCCCTAAAAACTTGTTTAAATTTTATAAACTAAATGGAATTTAATTTTCTTAGTTCAATAATTTCATCGGCAAGCATTACTATGCCACAAAACTAGAATATTTTTTTCTTTTTAGTTAAATACAATTAAATTTAAATCTATTATAAAATTTCACACTATTGCAAAACCACATCAACAATTTTAAGCAATTATACCTACTATTTACAAAATAAAATAAAAAATATATTACAAACCAAAAATGTTTGCCACAATTGATTACAGCTATTAAATGGTTGAATATCTGTTATAAATGTTCTTTTGCATTTTTTTTTTTTTTTTTTACTTTTGTCATTTTTTATTCATTTGTTTTGTAAAGATAAATAAAATTTGCTTAATTTAAACAAAAAAAAAAAATCATGCAACCAAAATGTAAAATGAAACTAAAATAAAATAAAAACATTTTCAATTAAAATATTTTATGTTATTGCCAACAATTGGCTTTTAATTCAAATTTTGAAGAAAAAAAAATATGTTTGTATGAAAAAGAGGACAATTGAATAATAAAAACTGTCTTTGCAAAGGACAATTTAGGATAGAAAAGCAAATTTACCAACACAAAAAAGAAATATATTGAAAATGGAAAAAGAAATCACAAAAACTTTATGCTAATAAAGCTAAACGACACAAATATACTTGGGGGAAAATATTTTTTTTTTTATATGTATGAATCTGTATTTATTTAGCTGGAAGGATAAAGACAAGGATTATCAAACTAAATGCAAAATCAAATGACAAATGTTTTAATTTGAAAGTACAAAGGAACATATGCATTTACTTGTCTTGTGTAAATTTTAAACAAGTGATTGATATATGAAAATCGGCCCAGTTTAATACAACCATACACTTTTATAAATTTTTGTTGAATTTCATTTACTACATTTTGTTTTCCTATTAATTATGATCGCGAAATTACACACTTTGTGCAATATAACGCATTGTGTAAAAAAATTAATTTACACAAAATGCGTAAGAAAAGTTAACCAACATTCCGAATTTTACATATTTTGTATGCACAGAAAAAAATTGAAACAAATTTCAATCAACAAAAACGCGGATTCAATAAATTTTTTGATTGAAATTCCTCCAATTAAAAAAATTGTTATACTAATCATCAAATTGTAGGTGATTGATTGAAAATTTTTTCAATCAAACATTTTTTTCAATTTTGATCAAAAGATTGATCAATTTTTTATTTATAGTCAATCAAAATAATGATTGATTTAACAAATGAATTGTAATCTTATGAAAAAATTATCAAAAAATTCATATTTTTTGCTTTCTAATATGTTGCTAACATTAAAAAAAGTAAAACCCGATTTTTTTGTATATTTTTGAATTAATCTATTCAAATAAATTAAAGCGAAAAAAAAAATCTGGAATGTTGAAAATTTTAAATTCGACAGTTAAAGAAAATAACAAATAACAATAACAATTTTAATCAGAACATTGATTGACTCATTTAAATTTTGTTGATCAATAGATTTAATTGAAAATTGTAAGCCAATAATTTTTTGTGTGTGCGCAGTCGAGTTGTAGCAAGTTATGATTAGTTATCTCTGTTGAACGATTTTTTTTTATAAATTTTTCACAATTTTGCAATAGTTTTTGTTTTTATATTATTTTTCTGAATAAAAACATTTTTTATATGGACAATTGTAAATAACTTTTAATATTTAAAAAAAATGTAGATTTTTTTCGTGGTACATTGATAATGTTTAGTAGGTTATTAACATTATAATTAAGTAATTCAAATCTGCCCGCGTGCATACATTTGATCGATCGAATCCAAAAATATCGCTGTTTAAAGCTAATATTTTCAAAATTGTCAAAATTACATTTTTTATCCGAATTTTACCAAACTTACTATTTTGTATTATGCTAAATCACACACGCCTTCCCTACGCGACGGGGCCTTAATGAGCGGGGCCTTAAAAATCATTTTTCCATACAAATTTTTTTAATTTTTTTGTTATTAATTATTATATTACTTGGTTAACTTATTTACGACAAAAATTTTATTTTGGTGGGATAAGGCTTTCAGCTCTAAAAAAATTTTCGCAAAAAAAATTTAGAGCCGTTGGGGTTTTACATTAAAAAATTTTTAATAAAAATATTTTTTTTTAGTTTTGACAAGCAACAGTTTTAGTTATGTTGTTTTTAATGATATATACCCGAGTAAAAAAGATATGATATAATCATATATGCTAATATATAATTATTTAAATTTATATATGGTTATGCTTGAACTTTGATATGGACATATAAGTTTATATATAGCATTGTATTTTTCCTTATTTTTTAATATGATAACATACATATTCATATCTCTTTATATACCGATCTATATGAAATTATATATATATATTCCTCTAACTCCCACTGGAGCATAGGGCGCCAACAATTGCAGATCTCCATCTGACTAGGTTTTGAGAAATAGACCTTAATTCGTTACAAGATACACCTAGTTGATTCATTTCGGATTCTGTTGAACGTCTCCATGTTGTACGCGGCCTACCACTTTCTCTACCATCTTGATGAAATGGGTTCCATCTAAGAGCTTGCTTGGATACATTCTCATCATTCCGACGAAGGGTGTGTCCAATCCACTGCCACTTTCGCTTGCGAATTTCAGTTGCTACTTCCATTTGTCCTGCTTTTAATAACAGCTCCTTTTTCGATATTGTTCGAGGCCAGAAGATGCGAAACATCCTTCTTAAGCAACGATTGACAAATGTTTGTAGACGTCTTGTAATGCTGTTGGTAACCTTCCAGGTCGTGCACCCATATAATAGGACAGACTTGACATTTGACTCAAAAATTCTGAGCTTAGTGGTTTGACTTATTTTATTACTTTGCCAGATTGGGGCTAGTATGCCAAAAGACGACCTAGCCTTGTTAATTCTAGCATCAACATCAATGTCTGTTCCACCATTAGAAGAGATCTCGCATCCAAGATAACAGAAATGTGCACTTGCATCAAAAGTTTGGTTGTTGATGGTCATTGGAACTGTTGTTGTACCAACACTTAGTGTTTTTGTTTTGCCAGCGTTTATTTTGAGTCCTGTGTATTGTAATTTTTCCTGCAGATCTATAGTTGTTTGTTTTAGGTCATTAAGCTTGTGAGAAAGCAAACAGATATCGTCAGCATAGGCCAGGTAGTTAAGATATTGGTTATTGATTCTCCATTGTATTCCTTGCCTTTTATTCTCAATAGCGTTGAGAACATCTTCCATGACGACAAGAAACAAAAGAGGTGTTAGTATGCAACCCTGGCGAACTCCACTTTCTACCATAAAAGGGTCGGAAAGTTTTCCCTTATGGAGAACAAAGCATTTTGCACGGTTATAGCTTTCCTTTATTAGAGATATAATTTTTTGAGGTATATTTCTTCTTCGCAGAGCTGACCATATACATTCTCGATTAATTGAATCGAACGCTTTTTCAAAATCTATAAATAGAAGATGAAGTTTGGAATTCAACTCAACGCTTTGTTCTATGATGATGCGTAATGAGTTAACATGGTCGGCGCACGAAGAGCCACTGCGAAATCCGGCTTGGCATGAGCTGATGGTCTGTTCCAAATGATCCTTAATGCGATTTAATATTATTTTTGCAACTATTTTAGCTACAGTTGGCAAAACACATATACCCCGCCAGTTTGAACAATTTTTAAGGTCGCCTTTTTTCGCAATTTTCACAATTATACCATCTATCCATTCCTCCGGAAAGGATTCAGTTTCCCAGGTTTCAGTGATCAAAGGGTGTAAAATTTGTGCTGAAAGCTCTGGATCACATTTATAAATTTCTGCAGGAATACCATCAGTTCCAGCTTCTTTTCCATTTGGAAGTTGTTTTATAGCAGCAATAGTTTCTGTTATACTAGGCGGTGCTATTCTTATTCTCGAATTTGTACTAGCTTGTGGATTAATTAAAATAGGTGGCTCAAGAGTTTCATCTATAACACAGTTTAACACGGTGGAAAAATGTTCCTTCCATCGTTGAAGTTGTTCCTGGTCGGTGTTGAGAAGATTCCCTTGCAAATCTCTCACAGGGTGTTCTATACGCAACTTACGGTCTGCTAGTTGTTTTGTGACTTTAAAAACTGTACGTGTGTCACCAGCTTGTGCTGCCTTCTCGGCTTCTTCCGCCATGCGGTCAATATGCTTTCTTTTATCCCTTCGCACCGCTCGTTGTACTGTTTTATGAAGGCCACGATAATTCATTTCCAGGTTAGCCTTTAGTTCGTGGTTATCCGCTGATGCTACTTCTTCTTTAAGTTTTCGTCGTTCTGAAATAATATTCCATGTTTCATCGGTCATCCATTCTTGTTTACCCTTGGGTGCTGGCCCGATCGCACGGTCAGCACAGGATTTTATTGTGGCTTTAATTTGGTCCCATTTTGAAGTTACTGTAGTAAGTGATTCGACTTCGGGTCTGCTTATTGCTTCGCGTAGCTGCGTTGTAAAGTTTACTTTGACATCAGTGTTATTAAGGCGTTCAATATCATATTTTTTGGGCCGTATATTGTTAACCCTTTTCTGGATTGCTGCTGTACAGAGCCGAATTTTTGCTACCACTAGGTAATGATCACGAGATTGGCCTATGTCTGCTCCTCTTTTGCTGCGTACATCTAGGAGACATTTTCTATAACGGTGGGTTATAGCACAGTGATCAATTTGATTTGCTGTGTTATGTATATCAGGAGACAACCAGGTTAATTTATGACACGTTTTATGCTCGAATAGTGTGCCACCAATGACAAGTTTTCTGGCATTGCAAAAATCAATAAAACGTTCACCGATATCGTTTCGGATGCCGAGCCCATGTTTACCCATGATATGCTCTAATGATTCATTATTGGAACCAACTTTAGCATTCATATCACCCATTACAATAATAATATCACCACGTGGCGCAGAATCGTAAGTTGCATTCAACTGTCCATAAAAGGAATTTTTTACGTCATCTTTGGCAATTTCAGTTGGGGCATAGCACTGAATAATTGTTATATTTCTGATTTTAGATGCAAAACGAGCGAGTATTATTCGGTCAGACACAGGTTTCCAGTTAATAAGACTTTTTCGAGCATTTTTTGTAAGCATCAATCCGACACCAGATTCGTGGTTACAACCAATCTCTTTTCCAGAGTATAACATTGTTGTTTGGGAAGTAGGGGACGAAAATTCTCCTGAGCCTGTCCATCGAACCTCACTCAATCCTAAAATAGCAAGACCATACCAACTCATTTCACGCTCCACCTGCAGATATTTGGAGTTCATACTAGCGCTGATGTTATCGCTATCTCTTAGGGTTCTTACGTTCCAGTATCCAATCATAGTCCTTGTTCGATATGCAAAGGTCGTCATCAAAGGTTTCGGTTTTTCATTTAGAGGCTGTGTGTTTGGCGATTCGTTAGCAAGATAGATTTCGGGAAGGTGGGTTGCTAGCCCTCCTTTCTTAGATTGGTGATAGGGCTGCTATCTTCGTGTCCAATCCCACGGTGCAGTCATGCTTCAGCAAACTTTTATTTACCTACTGGCCTGAGGCGTCAGGATCTACCATGACCATTCAGGCTACATGACTGGTCGCCTTCTCACTCTAGCTAGCTTTTAGCGGATGCTGGAAAGCCATTGCCCGGGAAATACTTGGTCTAGGACTGGAAGTAGTGAGCTGCTTGGACAGTCAAACAGAGGAATCATTTCTGGACACTCCCAAGTGAATGACGATCAGAAACTTTCCACACTTCGTGCACCTCTGCTGAAAGTCCCAGATCCCAAATATGAAATTAGATATGACTTATATGATCGGGAATTATCGGGCAGATAAAAAAATATATGATTTTATTTATAATTATATCCCGAAAAAAAATTTCAAAATTTTCTAAGTCCCACACACAAAATTTTTTTGGCAATTTTTTTTTGAAGTAAAAAAATCATTGAAAATGTTTTTAGGAGAAATTTTATGTTTTTAAAAAATTTTTAAGTTCCGAAAAAATGTTTTTAAATTTTCTAAGACACAAACATTTTTTGGAATGATTTTTGAAAACAAAATTGACAAATTTTTAATAAACAAATTTCGAAGAATGCAATAAAAACTCTTCTAATTGATAACACTGTAAGTAAAATACAAACTTTTGAAATGACACACAAAAATGCCGAGACACCCCAACTTATTTTTGGGTCATAGAATCCAGTGGTATACTCCGTTTTAAAAAGTTAGCTCAAAATAACGAGATATTTGGATTTTAAATTTGCAAATTTAAGAGTAAAAATTGAATAAATCCAAAAAAAGTTATAAAATTCATCAAAATAGGGGCAAGTATTGCTGCATGTCCGATTGAAAATGGACGTCCATTATTTCCAAGATATAAATTTTGATAAATAACAAGTTTTTAACAAATTTTTTAAGTTTTTTCATTCAAATAAAATGAAAAATTTCCTTAAATCTACTACAAATTTAAAATTGAAATATCTCGGGATTTTGAGCTAACTTTTCAAAACGGGGTACACCACTGGATTCTACGACCCAAAATTAGGTTGACGTGTCTCGGCGTTTTGGTGTGTCATTTTCACCTACTTACAGTGTAATGTATCCAATCTGATAAAATAATTTCTAATTTTACGTTTAAAATTCCAAAAAATTTTGCCAGATTTCATCCAATTATATAAAAATTTATCCAATTTTAACAGATAAGATATGATTTAATACAACTAGATAGACCCATTTTTGGGATCAAACTTAATCAAATTTGATATTATTTTATCAAAATTAATAGAATTTGATATAATCGTATAGTATTTGATCCGCCAATTTTTGGATCAAAATTAATATGGATTTACATAAAAGCATATCTGTTCATATAAAATTAAATATTGCGTCATATAACTTTTTTTTACTCGGGTAAAAAATTTTTAAAAAATATTTTATTTTAGTTTTGACAGGCAACGGTTTTAGTTGTTATGTTGCTTTTAATGATATATATTCAAAAAAAAATAGTATTCATATCTGTGTCATCTTTATCCAGTATCGAAAAATCTCATAAATAAATTTTTTAACCTTTTTTCGAACACGATAAAGATGTCACAGATACAAATAATATTTTTTATGAACATATATCATTTAAAGCAACATAGCAACTAAAACCGTTACGTGGTCGTAGGGACGTAAAATTTTTCCTCAGTTATTTTTAAGTCAAAAGGAAAAAAACGAGCGGGTACCGTCTCAACATTTTCAACATTTCCAAAATAAGGGACACTCTAATGGGCATATATGAACACATCTGACCATACATCATTAACACGGAAACATATACATTAGGGTTAGTACTTTTTGCATTTTTTGCAAATATGCAACCTCCATCCTCGGAATCGTGTAGGGCATGGAAAATAACTAAAAACTGTTAGTTTAGTTTTTCGCGATCGTGAAAAAACTTCACGCACCAAATGCATTGAAGTTTTGTATATACGTTTTTTTTATTAAAGTTTCACTTTTCTCTTAATAACCAAGTTTTTGTGGTTCACTGCTTACAAAACCGTTACCCACAATTTTGGAGATGAAAGTTTGACCAATTCGCGCTATTATTGCATTTTTCTGCAAAAAAAAATGTCACTTAAGTGTAAGCAAATTAACTCAAAATAAGTATGATTTTTGTAATTGTCTAACAGAACTTTCAATAATACAAAATCATTTCCCACCATGAAAATGGACCAATTTTCGATTTTATTGGTTAATTTGCGAAAAAAAAATTTTATCGGACTGTATTTAATGGTTTGTTCCAAGCTAATTAGTAAAATATTATTTTCAGTAAAAAAACTTAAATTTTGTAAAATATTTTAATCGCTAAAAAAATCACTTATATCGCGAATTATCGAAACTTTTGTAACAAAATGGTGTGAAACACATTTGTATGTAGGATTATAATAAAAAACAACAGAAATTTTAGTTAGTTATCACTTTTATTAATTTAAAAAAAAAAATTGTTTACATAAAAGTTCGTTTGGTGCGTGAACTTTTTTCACGATCGGGAAAAATCATAAGCATATTTCTTAGTATTTTTCCATGCCCTACACGATTCCGTGAATGGAGGATGTCGCAAAAAAAGTGATAACCCTAATATACATATGATCGTATATGAACGAATATTAAAATTAGCGCTTATTCAATATATGACCATTAGGATGGGGCGATTTAAACATTTTAATGGGCGCTTCGCGTTTCTGATTCTTGGGATTATTTTGAGAAAAAAAGTCCACTGGACCATATGTCTACGGTGAAAATCTAGCTTCCACTTTTTGACTTGAAGTTTTTTCTCAGACTTTATTTTTTTAAAAAATTTGCAAATTTTCTTGGGCTCATATTTCGTAAACTATTTCAAATTTTGACTTATTTTCAAAAGAAAAGTTGTAGCTATTGTCTCGGGCTACAATTTTTTACATATTATTTAGAAAAAACTTCGTTTTAATGATCAAAAAGTCGAAAATGTAGAAAATTCACCACTTTTTGTCATGTGTTTTTTTGGATATTTTGGCCTATAACAGCCAAACCATTGAGATTTTCGATCCAATACTGAGACAAAAATTGTAGCCAAGACAATAGTTAAGAACTCTCTAGTACATCGCAAAAGCATTGGAATGCTCCTTCAGGCAGTTTTGGCCTTGTGCAAATTTTTCATGAAAATATTGATAAATTACTATTTTCAGTTGTTCATAGCGCAAAATCATAAAAATGTTCTATTTCTTTTGTTTCCACTTTTTTTTATCCAAAAATATTATATTTTTTTTTTTTGTTTTATTCAATATTTATTTTGAAAATTATGAGAAATTCATTTAAAGTACAAAGTAATTGTATTGGTAGAGACAAGGTATGAATCAAGCAGAAAGCAATTATTTTTTTAAACGATTTCACATCAAAAATTCCAATTCAGTGTATTTTTCATTCAAAGATTGCCTTCCCAATCTTTTCGAGATTCCATACGAGGAGCTTTCTTTCGGCCTTCAAAAACAGATGCCATTATACCTTCCCGGTTTTTGTCGATTGAGCGCTTTGCAACACTAGCTAGTAGCTGGACATGACGCACTATGCTTCGACCCATGGACAAAAGTCAAAAAAAAATTTTTTGTCTCAAATTGTGTTTAAATACAGATTTTTTGAAAGATAATAAGGTATCTGAAATAAATATTAACAAAAATATTTTTTCTGATTGCTTTTGCCACCACGAGAGGGCGCTAAACTCAGAGAATTTTATGCAAAAATGACTTAACAGGAAAATGTTTATTAGCTGTTTCACAAAAATAATTCTCAAAAATCCATTTTTTAATAAATGGTTCGAAATTTTGTTTTAAAGTACTTTGATATATTTGTAGTGAAGTTAAAATATAGAATTTTGTATATATTTACAAAAAAAATATTTTTTATTGCGCAAAAAAACAAGTTTTTTAAAAAAAAAAAGTTTTAAAAAAAAATAAAAAAAAATAGATATTTTTTTTTTCTTTTTTTTGTTAGTTTAAACTCTTATCTAACAGCGTATTCAAAAATTATCGCCTATTTTTTACCACAAATTAGAAAAAAATGCGTTTTTTTAAATGCCTAAATTCATGATTTTTACTCAAATATCAGTCATTTAGGAGTGTTTAATATCATTGTGCAACACGATTTTATGTTTTGAAAGGGTAAAAATGCAAAATAAATGTATATTAATTGTAGATCGAAACCCCCGCAGAATTTCGAAAATTTAGCTCTAGTTTTTTTATGGCCCACTGAAGTTTTTAATTTTTTTTTTCAAATGAGTTCAGAATAAGTCAAAAAAAATATTATCAAATTTAATTTTGAGCTAATGAGGTTACTAGATATGCTACGAAATTTGATGACGGTTCGTTTCTTAGAACATATTAACCCTCCATCTCTCATTTTTTGGGGTCACTTTAGTCCCTTTTCCAAATATCGTCGTAGAACACCACTTACACTTCTTAACTAATATATTTCAAGGGTTAACATGTTCTACAAATTTTTTCTGCATAGAATTTCATTGTTAGTTGTAAAAGACCAAAAATTCGTGAGATATAGGCAAAATGCTTAAAAAGGAAAATTTGTAATTATCATATATTGTTAAATTGTGATTCACCAAAGTCGTGTGAAATAATTTGACAAAATATAACAAATTTACTTCTGAGCTTAATACTTTTATTAGTTGTCTTCGGTAAAATATGATGTTTCTTTTTTTTTTTTTAATATATTAACCCTCTATATCCCATTGTAAGGGGTCATTTCAGTGCCTTTTTAAAATATTCTTATAAAAAACACTTAAACGTGCGTTTAAAGTGTTAAAATGTTCTACAAACATTTAATAGATATCTTTAATCATTCCAAACCCATTTAAAAAAAAAGTAACGACTTCAATGGGCCATGAAAAGAACTCGAGCTAAATTTTCAAAACAATTCGTTTTTGGTTTTCAAATGATATACCTTCATTTTTTGTTTTGGCCAATTTAAGATACACTCTGTGACCTCAAATTTGTTGCACAGTGTATTCTATTGAAGCTTTAAGTTATGTTAAATAACTCTTACATTATAAATTATATTCAAGAAACATTCAATAAGTAAAATAGTATAATTTAGTATCGTTTTATTAAATTTTATAAAAATATTTGAAATAAGGACTAAAATGACCCCTTAAAATGGGAGATGGAGGGTTAATATCTTCTAACAAAAGAACCGCCATTAAATTTCACTGAAGACATTTTATCTTAAGACATTTTTTATCTCAGTAGTATTTTTAGTACATTTTTTCGACCTATTTCAGTCTACTTTGGTAAAAGCTATTTAAAAATATATGATATTTTACAATTTTACTTTTTAAAGCATTTTGATTATATCGCATTATTATGATTAAACGCACATTTTAGTGTTGTTCTATGAGGATATGTTAAAAAAGGACAAAAATGACCCCTAAAAATGGGAGATAGGGGGTTAATGTATTCTAAAAAAAGAACCGCCATCAAATTTTACTATAGACATGTAAAAACATTATGTAGCTCAGAAGTTGATTTAATACATCTCTTTGACCTTTTTTAGGCGACTTTAAAAATAACAATAACTTATTTTTCAAAAAAGGATGTTTTTATATTTTCCATACTACTAATCCGATTTTGCCCAAATTTGGCATTAATATATATCTAAGGAATATTAATTTGCTTACAAAGTTTTTTTACGATCGGACAATTTCCGTAGGTGTTATAGCGTTTTAAAGAAAAAGGATATATGGCAGGACCTTGAGTCCTTGCTCCGATTTAAGTGAAAAATTACACACACGTTGCAAGTTGAATGTGTATCAGCATGACCACTTTTTGTAATTTTTTGTGCATTATTGAAGCTAAAATTACATTTTTCAGTTTCAGGACACATGGGAGGTAGGCATGTCCTTGCACCGATTTTTCCAAAAATTCATATTTTTCTTAACTAATATATTTTATGTCAGTGTACCAAATCTCAAAAATATATGACAACTCTTTCTAATTTTGTCCCCTCGTTACATGGGAACGAAGCACTGTGTGACGCTCCGTACCTTAAATATGACAAGGTTTTAGTGGGTCTGGAAAAAAAACTTACATTTGCGGCAGTTATTTTAAAACGCGGATTTAATTTTATGTGTATTTGATGCTGTGATTAGGGTTGCCAGAATTTTATTTCAAAAATGCGGGACAAACTCCCAAAAATTACAAAAATGGCGGGATTTTAAAAATTTTCGCGGGACAAATATATTTTTATGAACAAAACGGAAAAATTTAGCAGCATGTTGCACCTACAGTGCATTTTGAAATAGAAAAAGTGTTTTTGTTTTTCATAAACATTTTTTCGCTCTGAAAAAAAAAAAAGCGAAAAAAATGTTTTTGAAAAACAAAAACACTTCATAAAATTTGTCCCGCGAAAATTTTTAAAATCCCGCCATTTTTGTAATTTTTGGGAGTTTGTCCCGCATTTTCGAAATAAAATTCTGGCAACCCTAATCACAGCATCAAATACACATAAAATTAAATCCGCGTTTTAAAATAACTGCCGCAAATGTAAGTTTTTTTTTCCAGACCCACTAATACCTTGTCATATTCAAGGTACGGAGCGTCATGTCCAGCTACTAGCTAGTGTTGCAAAGAGCTCAATCGACAAAAACCGGACAAAAAATTGTAGCCCGAGACAATAGCTACAACTTTACTTTTGAAAATAAGTCAAAATTTTAAATAGTTTACGAAATATGAGCCCAAGAAAATTTGCAAATTTTCCAAAAAAGTAAAGTCCCGAGTAAAAATAAACATATATAACAATATACAACTTGATGCAAACATAATAAATCATATATGATTATACATCGCGTGAGATATTTTCAAAATTTTTTAAATGCAGTCATATGAAGTTATAAATAATTGAATTATGATTCGGATTAAAAGGTGTACGGTTGATAAAATTATATGAGGGTCAATACAAAATTTGTTTTTCTGTATAATTTAATATAAAATTATATATATCCTTTTCTGTTCCATATATAACACTATATGTTTCCATTTAACCAACAATTTTCTAAGTTTTTAAGGCAAAGTATAAGAAACTTTTTAAAATGTTCCTAAACATTTCCTTGTTAGGTTTATGTATATCACCTATCTGGTTCGAAGCATACCCGAACATTTTTTTGTTTAAGAAAATTATATGTTTGGTGAATGAATCGTTGACCTGCGGTGTAACTCAACCCAAACCAAAAAACACCAGGATTTTATATGTTTTTATGCAATTAGATCTAATTAGGTCCACTAATATATGGCAATGTCTGGTCAAAACTCGGATGAAATCAAATCATATTTTATACAAGTTGATCTTTTTTAATGCAAAAACATCCACCATTATTCGGATCAAATTGCGTATAAATATATATTGTGTTACATATCATTTTATATTGTATCATATAAAACTTTTTACTCGGGGTCTGAGAAAAAACTTCAAGTCAAAAAGTGGAAGCTCGATTTTCACCGTAGACATGTGGTCTAGTGGACTTTTTTGCTCAAAACAATCCCAAGAATCAGAAACGCGAAGCGCCTATTAATGTTTTTTTCCTTCCATACTAATCGCCCCACCCTAATGACCATATATGGTAGAACTTATGATAATATACGATCATATATTGGCCCATCCTTAACATAAATGATCATATATGATCGTACATGCGTTTGTATCCTTTATTTTTAGCTATATAGGGACATTTTTTCAATATTTTGGAAATAAAAACGTTTCCAGCGGATTAATTGTTTTTAGAAAAATATTACCATATGCATTACAAAAATCTCATCAAATTCTTAGAAACCACAATTATGTTTCTCTAGCAGGTTAGAAACAGCAGTGGTTCAAAAGGAACATTTTTGAAAAAAAAAAACATAAATAATTTTTAATTTGTAATATATGTATATTACAAATATATATGGTTCATTCCATGCCAAATCGCACACTTTTTGACCCGACCCCCTTCGATTTATACAATTTTTCGATATGTTTTCGAACGTATCAAATGCAACTTGCACACCAATTTTGGTTTTGAGTAATCAATTTTTCAAAATGACAATTTTTCCAAAAAAAAATTAAGAAATTGAAATTTTCAATTAATTTTGACCAGTAAAAATATCGATGTCTCAAAAAAAGTAATACAACGTTTTGTTTATATTTAAATGCAGTTTCAGAAAAACAATATGAAAAAATTATACAATGTAACTATCACTTATTTCTTAACGTTTGAAAAATAAAAGCGACTTTTTGAAGTCCGAAACCTTAGATTTTTTTTTAATTTTGAAAATTTGACTCTGTGATCACAATTGGTTCTATTTTTTATTTTTTTTTTTCAAATTTTGAAAATTGCTGATTACTCAATACCAACTGAAAATAAATGGCTGAAAATTGGTGTGCAAGTTGCATTTAATACGTACTACAATTAGTGTTTGGAAATTCCCGGACTTTTTAATTTCCCGGAAAACGGGAAATTTAAAATCAAATTTTCATTTTCAATATAAATCCTTAAAAACATTAAAATTTTACAAAATTGTTGTTTAAACCTGTTTTATTAAAAATAAACAATATGTGTACACTAGGGTGTCCAAAAAAAAAAAGTTGTCCAGGGCTCAAGCATAATTTGAAAGCATATAGGGTAAAGTATTTTTGAGATTTTTTTCAGATTTTTCGGAAAAGGTTTTAAGGTCGCGCAAATCGATTTTTTGTTGAAAATCGGCTTTGCCGACCGTTTTTTTAACTTTCTTTATAAAATCGTCAATAACCACGAGTTTCTTCACTCCTGAGAAAATATTTTTAAAGAAAAATGTCCAAACTTTATTTTTCTGTGCATAAACTATAAGTTTTGCCAACTCTTTTGCTCATTTGGGTACCCTACATTAGATTTTTTCGTAAATTTTCCATAAATTTTGAAAATAACGCTTTGTAACTTTTAAAATTTCTATGAAAGTCAAAAAAAGTAATAATGCAGTTTAAAAGATAAATTAATTCTTTATAATTTAGCAACAATAATTTTTGAATTCGCTCTTACCGTTCCAAAGTAATACCATTTTAAAGCTTTCAACCCATTGTATAAAACTAATAATAAAATAAAATATTGAATTTAAAAAAGATATTGTCTTTCACTATTTAATATATTAGGGTAAAAACTTGTAAATAGGCTATATATTATGGGTTTAAAAGCTGAATATCGGGACTATGAGATGCAGCTTTCAGAAATAACAAACAAGAGTGTTAAATTCGGTTGTGCAGAATATTTTATGTCCTGCAATATGTAAAAAAAACTCGAATTTTTCAGGTCTTTATAAGAAGTTTATTATTTTACTATTAGTTTTGTACAATGGATAGAAATTTTTAAAATGGTATTACTCTGGAACGGAAAGAGCAAATTCAAAAATTATTTTTTCAAAATTATTTAGAATTATTTGATCTTTCAAACTGCATTGGTACTTTTTTTGACTTTCATAGAAATTTTAAAAGTTACAAAACGTTACTTTCAAAATTTGTGGAAAATTTGCAAAAAAATCTTATGTAGGGTACCCAAATGAGCAAAAGCATAGCCAAAACGTTTAATTTATGCACACAAAAATAAAGTTTGGACATTTTTCTTTAAAAATGCTAACTCAATAGTAAAGAATATCGTGTTTATTGGCGAACTTATAAAGAAAGTTAAAAAAACGGTCGTCAAAGCCGATTTTAAGCACAAAATCGATTTGCGCGACCTTAAAAACTTTTCCGAAAAATCTAAAAAAAATTCTCAAAAATACTTTACCCTATAAGCTTTCAAATTATGCTTGAACACCCAAGAAAATCGAATAAAGGTTTTTTTTGGGACGCCCTAGTGTACACACGGTGAGCTTCAGCGATGTTCAGGTTGAACTTTAGTGTAGGCGAAAATTGTAAGCGCAGTTCGATTTCTACAAGGTTAAATGTCACAAAACTGTTAACAGCGAAATCGTAGCTGCTCGCATTCGCGAGATAACGCGAAATAAGTGTTTTTGTATTTTTTAAAATTTTGACATTCAAGTTTTTTAAATATTTTCAAAAACTGATTACACGGTTTAAATTGTACTTATTTAAAGGTCACAAAACGGTTTTTTATCTTTAGATAGGTTTCTTTAAAATTTTGTAAAAACATGGTTTGCAGTTTTACTTGTCCTTGATCAAAGGTCACACAGCTGTTGACATCAAAATTGTTGGTGTTAAATTTCGCGAGATATCGCGTAATTATACAATTTTTTTTTATTATATATTTATATCTTTAAACCGGTTCTTTAGAAATAATAAAAAAAAGTGGTATGCAGTTTGGTTTGAACATGTTGGAAGAAATTAAAACTGCACACAAAAAAATTATAGCTGCTCACTTTCGCGAGAAATAGCGAAAAACAGCTTTTTGGGGGTATTTCTTGTTTTGATTAATAAAAGAAGTTTCTTTAACTTTGTTGAAAAACATGAAATGCAGTTTGCTTTGCTATTGATTAAAGGTGATAAGGCTGTTAACATTTAAATTCTAGCTGCTCAATTTTTCGAAATATCGCTAAAAAAAACTCGCTTAACTATTGTTTATTCATTGCTTTCTGTTATTTTTGGTCTGTAAAAACATTTACTTCAATTAACGACAAAAATGTGGTATGCAGTTTGAATACGAGGTTACTAAAGTTGACAAAACTGCAAGCATAAAAATTATAGATGGTCAATTTCCCGAGAAATTGCAAAATTACAGTTCAAGCTTTTATATTAATTATTTTTTTTTTTTAGTGTCTAAAATAAGGGAAAAACAATCAAGAAACGACAAATATATTGTATGCAGTTTAAATTTTATGTGGTTAAAGGTGATAAAACTGCTCAAATCAATATCTTGATTGCTAATTTACGCGAAAAATATTTTTTTTTCCAATTTAATTTTTTTTTTAATTTTGCGATTTTTCGCGAAATTTAGAAGATATGATTTCGATGTTAACTGTTTTGTGACCTATAAATAAATACAATTAAATCAGTGTACTCAGTTTTTGAAGATATTTAAAAAACTTCATTGTCATAATTTTATAAAATACAAAAACACTAATTTCGCGATATCTCGCGAATGCGAGCAGCTACGATGTCGCTGTTAACAGTTTTGTGACATTTAATCAAGTAGAAATCGAACTGCGTTTATACTTTTCGTCGACACTAAAGTTGAACCTAAACATCGCAGAGGCTCACCGTGTACAATAGACCATTTATTCTTTTTTTTTTTCGATTGCTTGGCCGAAAAAGTTTCCATTTGGCCTCAAAACCTCCAATAAAAAATTTGAGGCCGATCGGATAACGCTAAGGTCTGCCCAAAGTTCATTGAAAAATTAAAACTCACTTTACAAGGGGAAAATATGACTTTTTATTAATTTTCTCAATTTTTTGATATTTTGAGTTCAGTTTGAATTCAAATGATTACAGAATTGTGATTTGGAGTAAAATGTTTATCCAATAAGGTAATAAAAATTAAAATCGGTTGAAAATTAGCCGAGTTATTACAACTTCCCCGGGCAACTAATGTGTGTCAGACCACTTGATCAAGCTTCAATGTCCTAAGATGATGAGTTTTTATCATATTGTTCTTTGCTACCTTGTTTTAATTTTATGCCAAAAAGGTCTGAATTTTTAAGCACGGTTTTCAAATCTCCAATTTTAAATTTTTATTTTTTTTGTTAAAGAAATTTTAAAAAATCGACTATTGGAGTTTAATGATTTGTTAAGCACATATAAAATAATAAAAACCCCAAAAATTGTAGGCTTTGCTGTTTTCATTTGGCTATTAGAGTGATGTAATTTCGGCGGATTTCGGGAAAGTACACTCAAAAAATTATGTAGGTAAATTCCAGTGAATATTCACTTAAAACAAATGACATTTTATTTAAAAACCATTCCACTGTTTTTTCATTTAAAATAAAAACACGTTACAGTCAATTTTAAATGTTAATTTAATGACTAACCAAAACATTAAAAAACTAGTGAATATTCAGTTATTTTGTATTGAAAAACAGTAAAACTATAGAAGAAATTTTTTACTGCCGAAATTAAATGTAACAGAAAATTCGTTTTTAATACAGTAAATTATTTTTTTTAAACTACAGAAACAATAAAAAAATTAAATCCTTTATAAAATAAGTGATTTTTCTTTTAAAATGACTTTATTGATTACTTTTTAAAATAACCTACAAACAGTTAATGACATAATTTTCTTAGTGTAGTGATTTTTGGCTTTAATTTTTTATTTTTTGTTTTTTTTTACAAACTTTATATGTTTTGGACCGAATTATATCAACACGACATAAAATACATCAATTCGCAAATTTAGCGCAAAATTGAGAAATTAAAAATTGCCCCAACTAAAGGCCAAAGGTCAAATTTTAGAAGATTTTGAATTTTTAAACATTAACAGATTATCTGAGTGGAAATATATGAAACTACTTGATGTCATTTTAAAAGGTATGTCTTTTTATTTAAATTCAGAATATTAACCCTTTAGTGCTGGTGGGGCCCATTCGACCCTTTGAACAAAATACACTTAAATAATCTCCATTAAATGAAAAAAATTATAGGCCCCAACAGCACTTAAGGGTTAAATTTCTAAATTTTAATTATTTGCCATTTAGTTTAGACAAATTAAAATAACATCAAGTAGATTCAGCAAAATCCGCCCAGCAAATCTGTTAATGTTTAAAATTTCAAAATTTTCTAAAATTTTAACTTTGACCCTTAACAGGGGCAATTTTTTATATCTCAATTTCGCTATAATTTTGCGAATTGAAGTATTCTATCCCGTGTTGATATAATTCGGTCCAAAACATATGAAGTTTATAAAAAAAAATCATAAAAAAAATAATAAAAGCTAAAAAACGGCCAAAAATAACTACTTTCCCGAAATCCGCCAAAATTACATCACTGTAATATCCAAATGGAAACAGCAAACCCTACAATTTTTGGGTTTTTTTTCCTTTATATGTTCTTCACAAATCCTTAAACTCAAACAGTCGATTTTTTAAAATTTCTTTAACAAAAAAAAATAAAAATTTAAAATTGGAGATTTGAAAATAGTGTTGAAAAATTCAGACCACCTTAGCATTTATTTAAAAGAAGTTAGCAAAATGCAATATGAAAAATATTTATCTTCTTAGTACATTGGGACTTGAAGAATAAAAAAATGTTTTTACAGAAGATAATTTCAATAAGTTTCAAAAATGAGGCTCGAATTCCTTGATTAAGTGGTCTGACACACGTTAGTTGCCTGGGGAAGTTGTTATAAATTGGCTGATTTTCACAATTCGGTAATCATTTGAATTCAAACTTAACTCAAAATACCAAAAAATTGAGAAAATGACTAAAAATGTCATATTTTCTCATTGTAATCCCTTTTTCAAACTTCAGGGCCGTTGCGGCACGCCTTACACCTTATAATTTTGTGAAACATATTTTTACACTCTTACGGTCAATATTTAACAACTTCATTTTTTTGGAGCACCCTTTGGGCACACGTTAGATACCTGGGGAAGTTGTAATAACTTGGCTGATTTTAAACCGATTTTAGTTTATAGTACCTTGTTAGAGAGACATTTTACTCCAAATCATAATTCTTTAACCACTTCAATTCAAACTTAACTCAAAGTATCAAAAAAATTGAGAAAACTAACAAAAAGACATATTTTCCCCGTTTAACTCGTTTTTAAACTTCATGACCGATGTAGCACATCTTAGATATGTGCGAAATTTCGTGAGATGTATTTTACATCCAAATAAATACATCGACTTGGAGTTGCGGCCAATATCAAACAAATTAATTTTTTTTAGCACCATATAAAATAAACCAAAGTAAAAAAAAGTGCAATTTTCAAAATTTGAAAAAAAAAAAAATAGTATGAATTGTGATCATTTCTAGAATTAAAGCTTAAAATTTGCATAATTTAGAGTAGAATTTTTAGAGTTAAAAAAAAAAATCGAAGGTTTCGGAATTTTTCAAAAAAATCGACTTTAATTTTTAAACGTTAAAAATTACTTCGAATAATTTTTCATATTTTTTTTTCTAAAACTACATTTAAATACCAACAAAACGTTGTCCAACTTTTTTGAAGATATGTATATTTTTTACTGGTCAAAATTAATTAAAAATTTCGATTTTTAATTTGCCATTTTGAAAATTGATTGCTCAACACCAACATGGTATAAAAATCTGAAAATATATCCATATCCAGAAAAAATTAATCAAAGCGGGTCGGGTCTAAAAGTGAGTGATTTGTCCTGGAATGCCCCATATATTTTGTATTCAATGTAACAACGTAGCGTATGAGAAATATTCAATTGCAATTAATAAATTTCTCATACGCAATGGTGAACGAAAATTAACCAGATATGTATGCTATACATTTTTTTTTATTTTATGTACAACGTAGCGTATGATACATTTTAAAATGAATATATTCTTCATACGCTGTATTAATACCGTATTAATTTTAGTTTTTTTATACCCTCCAACTACAGTATGGGGGTATACTCACTTTGTCATTCCGTGTGTAACGCATCGAAATATCGGTCTAGGACCCCATAAAGTATATATATTATTGATCAGTGATCGATTCTAAGACATTCTAGCGATGTCCGTCTGTCCGTCCGTCCGTCCGTCCGTCTGTCCGTCCGTCTGTGGAAGACACGATACAGTCCAAAATAAAAGTGATAGACTCCTGAAATTTGGCACATATATGTCTTATGTTCATAGGCTGGTTAAGTTCGGAGATGGGAAAAATCGGACCAAGGGGGAAAAAGTTCCCCCTTGAAGAACTAAACCAACCTCTGAAAAATATCATATTTTTACATGATTTTTTGTGTTTTTGTTTAACAAATCCAACATTTTTATGCTACAAGAAGTTCAAGGTCCTGCATTTGGACCCACGGAATTAGAAAATATCGTTTTACGGTCCGCCCCCCCCCCCTTTATGGGCGTGGAATAATTTTTTTTTTTATATTATGATCAATTTGTATTTCTTTAGTGCAAAAAGCATAAGAATTATTTTTTTGAACACTTATTCGAGAGGAATTGTGCCCTCCCATTACCACTACCGACCCCCCCCCCCAAAAAAAATACGCCCCTGCAATTTTTTTTTTTTACTTATTTGCATGTTGGAGGGTATAAAAGATTCGGCACAGCCGAGTTTAACACTCTTACTTGTTTTTAAATAATTCGGCAATTCAGTAACAAAATGAGCGTGATCAGCAGAGAAACCTGCTACTCAACAGTTGAGATGAAGCATGTTTTGATTATTTTTGATCAAATGCTGAACGCATTTTTTATGAATGTTTTAAAATATTGTAATAAATTATAGCTCTTTTTATATTTTCATTTAGTTTTTCTGCGGAAAATACTTTTCATGAATTTTTGTTTATTTCCTTGAATAACGTAAAAAAAAAATAAATAATTTCAATAAAGAAACTTATTTATCAGTTTGTGGTTAAATGTAGCATATTTGCTTACGCTACCAGTGATGAGAAGCGCCCACTCAACATTTTGACTGAAATTTAAAAATTAAACCGTTCAGCAGAATGTTGAGGAGCAGCTGAGTAGCAACTTTCTCTGCTGAACGTACCCAATGTTGTTACACTAGATAGTTTCAATAAATTTCAAAAATTGGGCTCTTATTTCTTGATTTAGTGGCCTGCAACACTTTAGTTGCCTGGGTAAGTTATAATAACTTTGCTAATTTTTAACAGATTTTAGTTTTTATTATCTTATTGGATAGATATTTTACTCCAAATCACAATTCCGTAACCATTTGAATACAAACTTAACTCAAAATATCCAAAAAATTGGGAAAATGAATAAAAAGTCATATTTTCACCTTGTAAAGCAAGTTTTAATTTTTCAATGAACTTTGGGCAGACCTTAGCGTTATCCGATCGGCCTCAAATTTTTTATTGGAGGTTTTTAGGCTAACTGGAAACTTTTTCGGCCAAGCAATCGAGGATCGCAGCAACTTTCAGTTTTTGCCTCATATGTATGCTATAAACGGTCTAGTGTACAATAGGGTGGCTCGTTTTTGGGCTTTTCTCTCTGATCAAATTCTAATACCCGCCAAAAGTGTCGGTCCCCTAAGGGTAACTCACATGCAAAATATCACTCCGATCGTAGTTTATCTTCTGTCTCCACTTTGAGCTTCACAATTGGGGTTTTTGCAAAAAAAAAAAAAAAAGTTTTTTTAGTAAAATAATTAAAAAATTATTTCTGTATAATATTTGATCGCAAGTACTTAAATATGAAATTTAAAGATTTGACGATATCATTAAACCGTTCAAACTTGATACCAAAAAAATGGCATGATTTTGGGGGCGTTCTCAAAACACTTTTTTTTTTTTAATTTTAAAATTAAAATAAAAAAAAAAAAAAAATTAATATATATATTCGATTAGAGTTTTATTCTAGTTCGAGGCCCAAAAATATTTCTATTTATGATATTGTCATAATAGAGTATTTTTAATTTATTGCTTTAAAAAAGTTACTATCTCATAGTATGTCTGTACTGATCAGTTTCATCCCCACTAAAGGAATCTTCAGCAGACTTTAGAGAATCATCGTTGGTCAATCAAACATCAAACCAGACATAATATTTGATATATTTCCCAAGTTATATGAGAAGTACTATTATGAAGGTCCGAAATCTGTTTTCCAACAAAAAATAACTCTTTTAAAGCAAAAATTGTATATATTAAATCACCGTCGGTAACTATTAATATATGTGTTGCTGTTATTTTACAATAACAACAGTGCCTAACCAAACAATAGTGTTGGTAGGATAAGTCGTACTAAACTTTGTGTTAAATGTTGTTTTTTTATTTTTAGTACCAAAAGGTACATAAAAATAAAATGTATTTATTCGGCCTTTATATATGTATATATATTCGATTAGAGTTTTATTCTAGTTCGAGGCCCAAAAATATTTCTATTTATGATATTGTCATAATAGAGTATTTTTAATTTATTGCTTTAAAAAAGTTACTATCTCATAGTATGTCTGTACTGATCAGTTTCATCCCCACTAAAGGAATCTTCAGCAGACTTTAGAGAATCATCGTTGGTCAATCAAACATCAAACCAGACATAATATTTGATATATTTCCCAAGTTATATGAGAAGTACTATTATGAAGGTCCGAAATCTGTTTTCCAACAAAAAATAACTCTTTTAAAGCAAAAATTGTATATATTAAATCACCGTCGGTAACTATTAATATATGTGTTGCTGTTATTTTACAATAACAACAGTGCCTAACCAAACAATAGTGTTGGTAGGATAAGTCGTACTAAACTTTGTGTTAAATGTTGTTTTTTTATTTTTAGTACCAAAAGGTACATAAAAATAAAATGTATTTATTCGGCCTTTATATATGTATATATATTCGATTAGAGTTTTATTCTAGTTCGAGGCCCAAAAATATTTCTATTTATGATATTGTCATAATAGAGTATTTTTAATTTATTGCTTTAAAAAAGTTACTATCTCATAGTATGTCTGTACTGATCAGTTTCATCCCCACTAAAGGAATCTTCAGCAGACTTTAGAGAATCATCGTTGGTCAATCAAACATCAAACCAGACATAATATTTGATATATTTCCCAAGTTATATGAGAAGTACTATTATGAAGGTCCGAAATCTGTTTTCCAACAAAAAATAACTCTTTTAAAGCAAAAATTGTATATATTAAATCACCGTCGGTAACTATGATCAGTACAGACATACTATGAGATAGTAACTTTTTTAAAGCAATAAATTAAAAATACTCTATTATGACAATATCATAAATAGAAATATTTTTGGGCCTCGAACTAGAATAAAACTCTAATCGAATATATATACATATATAAAGGCCGAATAAATACATTTTATTTTTATGTACCTTTTGGTACTAAAAATAAAAAAACAACATTTAACACAAAGTTTAGTACGACTTATCCTACCAACACTATTGTTTGGTTAGGCACTGTTGTTATTGTAAAATAACAGCAACACATATATTAATAGTTACCGACGGTGATTTAATATATACAATTTTTGCTTTAAAAGAGTTATTTTTTGTTGGAAAACAGATTTCGGACCTTCATAATAGTACTTCTCATATAACTTGGGAAATATATCAAATATTATGTCTGGTTTGATGTTTGATTGACCAACGATGATTCTCTAAAGTCTGCTGAAGATTCCTTTAGTGGGGATGAAACTGATCAGTACAGACATACTATGAGATAGTAACTTTTTTAAAGCAATAAATTAAAAATACTCTATTATGACAATATCATAAATAGAAATATTTTTGGGCCTCGAACTAGAATAAAACTCTAATCGAATATATATACATATATAAAGGCCGAATAAATACATTTTATTTTTATGTACCTTTTGGTACTAAAAATAAAAAAACAACATTTAACACAAAGTTTAGTACGACTTATCCTACCAACACTATTGTTTGGTTAGGCACTGTTGTTATTGTAAAATAACAGCAACACATATATTAATAGTTACCGACGGTGATTTAATATATACAATTTTTGCTTTAAAAGAGTTATTTTTTGTTGGAAAACAGATTTCGGACCTTCATAATAGTACTTCTCATATAACTTGGGAAATATATCAAATATTATGTCTGGTTTGATGTTTGATTGACCAACGATGATTCTCTAAAGTCTGCTGAAGATTCCTTTAGTGGGGATGAAACTGATCAGTACAGACATACTATGAGATAGTAACTTTTTTAAAGCAATAAATTAAAAATACTCTATTATGACAATATCATAAATAGAAATATTTTTGGGCCTCGAACTAGAATAAAACTCTAATCGAATATATATACATATATAAAGGCCGAATAAATACATGTTATTTTTATGTACCTTTTGGTACTAAAAATAAAAAAACAACATTTAAAAAAATTAATATATAATTTTTTTCTTTCTGAATTCATTAAGAACACCTTGGAGAAGAAAATTGTGAAATATGGCGGATATTCGTCGGACCACTTTTCGGGAATTGCGGGGGGAAGTTAGTGGATTTCAAGGAATTGTTGGTTTTATCAATAATTTGGATTAATAAAATCTTAGAAATAAATTTTTGGCCAAATTAACAGTTTTTTGGTGTCGTGGCATTCTATTAAATTACTTTAAGTCTGTCATGAAATCTTACCGATCTAGGACGTCTTTAACCCACATTGGCTGGGGGTCAAAAATGACCCCCGCAGAAAATTTGAAGTTTAGAGCTAAAATTTTGTGCTATAAACAAGTATAAAACAGTTTTTGTGTTTTGTACCCCAACTACTATTTCGTATTAATATATTATCTTTAAAAAAATCGTTAACCCTTCTTGGAAGGGGGTGAAAAAAGACCCATTCAATTAAAACTTCAATCTATTAGATAACTTTAAATCAGCCCAAAAATCTTATCAAAAACGTTTAGGCATAGTGCTTGAATTTTTTGATATTAACAAAATATGTATTTTTGAATAAATGGGTCATTTTTGACCCCCTGACAAAAAGGGGTAACGATTTTTTCAAAGATAATATATTAATACGAAATAATAGTTGTTTATAGCACAAAATTTAAGCTCTAAACTTCAAATTTTCTGGGGGGGTCATTTTTGACCACCAGCCAATGTGGGTTAGAGACGTCCTAGATCGGTAAGATTTCATGACAGACTTAAAGTTATTTAAAAGAATGCCACGACTACATAAAACTGTTAATTTGGTCAAAAATTTATTTTATAAGATTTTATTAATCCAAATTATTGATAAAACCAACATTTCCTTGAAATCCACTAACTTCCCCCCGCAATTCCCGAAAAGGGGTCCGACGGATATCCGCCATATTTCACAATTTTCTTCTCCAAGGTGTTCTTAATGAATTCAGAAATTCATTAAGAATTCAGAAACTCATCAAAGTGGAGACAGAAGATAAACTCCGATCGGAGTGATATTTTGCATGTGAGTTACCTTTAGGGGACCGACACTTTTGGCGAGTATTAGAATTTGATCAGAGAGAAAAGCCCAAAAACGAGCCACCCTAGTGTACAATAGCCTGTCACGAAAAATGAAATTTAAGTAAAAAAAACGAGCTGATAATGGGAAAAATAATAAAAAAAAATTGGAGTCGGTCTTTGCCTCCCTACAACCGGTTGAAGTTCGCAACCGTTGTGCAGTTTGTCAAAAAAAATATTTTTTTTTTTTGGCCGCAATCGGTGTCAAAATTTTCAAAATGTGGAGTACATTAAGGGAAAAATATTTGTATGATGAAATTAAATCCACTTATGCAATTTTTGTTGCAAAAACTAGTAAAATAAATATTATTTTTTCGACTTTTTTTCAACTTTTTATTTAAGTGGCTTAAAATGGTACTAAAATAACATGGACGATTTTAAGTAACCTTTTGAAGTCAATTTAGTAACATCCGCGTCAATATAAAAATTTAAAGTTTAATATTGCCAAAAACTTCGACTGTTTTTCTTAAAATGCTCTGATGGACCAAAATTATTCCATGAAAACTTTTTAAATAGTTTTTCTCTTAATCTACTAAACATTCCGCTAATTTTGACACCCATAGCGGTCAAAACAAAAAAAAAATTTTACAAAATACACTACGATTGCGAACTTTAACCGGCTGTAGGGAAGCAAAGACAGACTCCAAATTTTTTTGCATTACTTTTCCCTTTATCAGCTCTGTAATATGCATCCTTTTTTTGCTATTACCAAGCGAAATTCCAAAAAGGGTCCATTTTCGGGACATTCTAGTTTACAACTAATTAACCCAGCAAAATTTTCGGTTGCAAAGAACCGATTGTGGAACAACTTATACTTCCCTAGAACCTGTTCTAATTCTTGTGCAACACCGATTCTTTTTACAAAGGGATTGTCCCAAAAGCAACAGGTGTTTGTAAGCAAAATTAGAACATATTTTTGTTCTTCGGAATCGGTTCTAGAAGTAAAATTTGGAACAGAAATGAGAATTTAAAAAAATATTTTAAATTGCATTAATTTATTAAGTAAATATAAAGATAATCTTATATGACATGGAATATTCACATCCACATCCACAACTAAATCCTTTGTTTCCTCCAAAATTGCATTTCGGGCTTTGCAATTATGATATACCAGAACATGAATTTTCTGCAAACAAAAATGGAAAACATTATTTTATTAGCATTTGACCCGACCAAGACAATCAAAATTTAATTTACTTACCTTTGTATCAACAATTTTCACGATTATATCCTGATAATTTGCTAGAATTTAGTGTTTTCTTCTTGGTTAACAAAAAATTGATATTTATTTTTTTAATTTATTTGACACATAATTTTTTTTCAATTCCTGAGAACCAAAATGTTATGAAACTTTGATTGCAGAGAACAAGATTCACAATAATTTTCACTTAACTTGTTCTAAATAATTAAAGTGTAATAGTGTATAGTGTACCGAAGAACCTGTTCTAGAACAAGTGTTGTCAGAATCGGTTCTAAAAAATTTTCCTGGGAATTTTGCCATAGAAACATTTCTTAACACGTGATTACTTATTTTTTATAATTATTCGGTATGTGGCCATATTCGGTCAAAAATATGGCCGAAGCCGAATTCTGGCCGAATATTGCCGTTTGGCCAATGCCGAAGACAAATATTCGACCGGACACTATAAATAAATATGTAATAGACCACCAAAATGAAATTTCTAAAAATTCTAGAAACAATGTTCAAATTTGCTGCTTGGGTCATATTTGCCCCCTGCCAATATGGGTTACTGATGTCAAATAAAGTTTAAAGTTCATAACTGAATAACTTTGATCAAATGAAGCAAACAATATAAATTTGGTCAGTTTTTTCGAAAATCAATTTTCAGGAAAAAAAAGTATACACAAAATTCTAATTTCCTTGAAATCCGCAAAAATCAAACGGCTCCAAAAAAAGATTGAGTCGATTGTATCCCCAATTTTTTGAATATTTAATCTTTAGGTTGTTTTTTAAAAGTGACTTGTATAGAAATGTTGAATTAAATAATTTTGTTTATTAAAATTTTTAAAAAATCGAAAATACTCATTTGAAGTACCCCCATAAATTCATGGTCATTTTCAGCTTAACATTTTGAACGGGTTAATGAGGTCATAGAAAGTTGACATAATTTTTTCCAAGTAGTTTTGTGTATAAGCTTAATAAAAAAAATATATTTTAATTAATTTCATAAAATTATTTTTTTTTTTTATTTTTTTTTCAAATCATAGTCCTTTTTCCTAAAAACTGGAAACTTTGACCTCAATGCGACACGGGTTAAAGTTATTCGAACTTCCTGAAATTTTTACACAATGATTTTTAGACGTAACTACACAATATTCCGACCCGCGCATTTTGAAATTCGAAAATTTAATTTTTAAGTGAAACTCTAATGTACATGTCGCCAATTTTCGCATGTGTAACATGTATTTACATATATGAACATTAGAGTGTCCCTTATTTTGGAAATGTTGGAAATGTTGAGACGGTACCCCCTCATTTTTTTCCTTTTGACTGAAAAATAACTCAGGAAAAATTTTACGCCCCTACGACCACGCCTTCCCTACGCGACGGGGCCGTAAAGAGCGGGGCCTTAAAAATCATTTTTCCATACAAAGCAAAAAATTTTTTTTTTGATTTTTAATTTTTTTGTTATTAATTATAATACAGCTTGGTTAGCTTATTCACGACAAAAAATTTGATTTTGGTGGGATGAGGCTTTCAGTTCTAAAAAATTTTTCGAAAAAAAAAATTTAGAGCTTTTGGGGTCCTACAGTAAAAATTTTTTAAAAAATATTTTTTTTTAGTTTTGACAAGCAACCGTTTTAGTTGAATTGTTGCTTTTAATGATATATTTTCATAAAAAAATATTATTTCTATCTGTGACATCTTTATCGTGATCTAAAAAAGGGTAAAAAATGCATTTTTGATGTTTTTCGATACACGATCAAGATGTCACAGATATGAGTAATATTTTTTTATGAATATATATCATTAAAAGCAACATTACAACTAAAACCGTTGCTTGTCAAAACTAAAAAAAAAAAAATTTTAAAAAATTTTTACTGTAGGACCCCAAAAGCTCTAAATTTTTTTTTTCGAAAAATTTTTTAAAACTGAAAGCCTCATCCCACCAAAATCAAATTTTTTGTCGTGAATAAGATAACCAAGTAATATTATAATTAATAACAAAAAAATTTAAAATAAAAAAAAAAAAATTTTTTGCTTTGTATGGAAAAATGATTTTTAAGGCCCCGCTCTTTACGGCCCCGTCGCGTAGGGAAGGCGTGGTCGTAGGGGCGTAAAATTTTTGCTGAGTTATTTTTTAGTCAAAAGGAAAAAAATGAGGGGGTACCGTCTCAACATTTCCAACATTTCCAAAATAAGGGACACTCTAATGAACATACCACGGTGCCCTGGAGAGGATTTAAATAAAATTTTGGTGTTACTCCAATTTTTAAGCGGATTATGTTTTTGGACTATAAATGAAAGAAAATGAGCCAAAAAAGAAAAAAAAGCACTAGGCGCTTTTTTTTCTGGCGGGCAAAAAGATGAATTTCAAAAAAACAAAAAAGAATTTATTCTTTCAAATGCATTAAAAATGTTTTATACAGATGTAAATTCATCACATATTTACTTGTCAGTGAGATTTAAATATATATGTGACATATTTTTTCAGATATGAGACTTAAAAGAATAATTTCACTATTTAGTGAGACTAAATCAAATTTCTTCTTTAATTTAATGAAAATTTTAACTCTAGCAGTTACTTCACATTTAATATTTATCCTGTTTCTAGATTTTGAAGGGGGGAAGTTACCCCAACAATACAAACAAAATTTACAAAGGACTTTTGGCGAAATAAACAAAATTAAAAAAGGATATTAAGTCCATCCATAAGTTTCGCAATAAACAAATAGTCCAAACCACTTTCTGTGTCTCTTTTTAAACTATTTACTTTATTTTACTCTTCCTTAGGCATTGCAAACACATTTTTAATGATTTTTACTATCGTTTTCTGATTTTTCTTAGTTTTGAAAAAACATTTTTAACAAAAAAGTATTAACTCTTTTAAAATTATATGACTCAGTAAGGTCTAAACTGAGGCAACTTTGCGTTCAGCTGTCCGTCTGAGTAGTACACTGAAAACTTTTAAGAACTTACATTTATAAATAATTTACAAGAATATATTTCATTTAGTTTCAATTAATAGTGAAATTATTCTTTTAAGTCTCATATCTGGAAAAATATGTTACATATATATCCAAATCTCACTGATAAGTAAATATGTGATGAATTTACATCCGTATATACAAATTTTAATGCATTTGAAAGAATAAATTCTTTTTTGTTTTTTTGAAATTCATCTTTTTGCCCGCCAAAAAAAAAAGCGCCTAGTACTTTTTTTTCTTTTTTGGCTCATTTTCATTCTTTTATCTTCTAAAAACATAATCCACTTAAAAATTGGAGTAACACCAACATTTTATTTAAATCCTCTCCAGGGCACCGTGATACATGTCCATATTTGGACCACATATGATTCACATATGAACATTTTTCACTGGGTTACCAAGTAATTAAGTAGTTACCTCCCAATTTCAATGTTAATTACTTTAACACGGTCATGTCATTGGAGGTAACCAGATTTTGCCTTTTTTGGCGCAATGTAATGCTAATGGTAATTAGTAGTATTCAAAGCCATTACCACGTAAGGGAGGCAGTAATGGGTACAAAAAAGGCAAAATGTGGTTACCTCCAATGACATCACCGTGTTAAGGTAATTAACATTAAAATTGGGAGGTAACTAGTTACTCATATTTTTGCTAACCCCTTAAGTTAATTATTTGGTAAGCGAAGTGTTTGCTGGGTAGATCCCAAACCCTTTCTCAAACGCTTCTTTTGCATATTTTTCTGAAGATGCTGGTTTGAGTGTACTTTTTTAGACATTTTAAAATTTCTTCTGGTAAAATATATTTAAAAAGAAATTAACAGACCTATTCACAGTTATGACTGGTTATGACTAATTTTATTATTTTCAAACTTCATATTCCCTGTGTTTGTTGTAAGCAAAATCATAAAAAGTCTCAAAATTTAAAATTATTTGTCAATTTTGAGACGATATGGGTAGCAGGTCTTATTTTTTTTAAATTTTCAAACAAAGGGGCCTATTCACAAAAAAAGTCATAACTCAATCATAACTCAATTTTTTCCATGTGGTTGTTGTAAACAATCATAAAAAATTTCAAATTTTGTTTGAAAATTTAAAAAAAATAAAGACCTGCTACCCACATCGTCTCAAAATTGACAAATAATTTTATATTTTGAGACTTTTTATGATTTTGTTTACAACAAACACAGGGAATATGAAGTTTGAAAATAATAAAATTAGTCATAACCAGTCATAACTGAGAATAGGCCTGAAAATTTGAATTTTTTTATGATTGTTTACAACAACCACATGGAAAAAATTGAGTTATGATTGAGTTATGACTTTTTTTGTGAATAGGCCCCTTAAATAATTGTTGTAATGTAAAAACGTCTATTTTATAAAATTCCCGCATTTCCCGGGAAATATAAAAAGGGGGCCCCTGTAGGCTAGTTGGTAGCATGCTAGCCTATGAAACAGGGGGTCGTGGGTTCGATTCCCACCAAAACCCTTGGTCGATTTCGCTACAACGAGACGACGGTCATTGTTACCAGTTCTCGGTTAGGTTAAAATTATTTAAAATGAGTTGTAAATAAAAATTGGAAAAATAAATAAAAACTGATCATTGGATCATTATATATATAAATAAAAAAAATTCCCGGGAATTCCCGTCAGAGTTTCCCCGGGAAATCCGACTCTAAATTCCCGGACCCCAAACACTACTCCTAAAGGATGTAGTAAAACATTTTTAGTTATTTGCAAACAACAAAAAAATCGAAATAAAAGAATTATGTTTTCATACACAAAACCGTCAGGATCAAAAACATGAGGGAATAGTTGTGGTCATGAGTCCTTTTTTTGATATCTCGCCTCCTAGTCGAGTTATTAACACACAAAGTTGTAGCTAAGCAATTATAAAAAACATATTTAAAAAATATTTAAAACCAACAAAACCGAGCAAAATGTAAGTAAATATAGATGCTTTAATCGCGGTATTTACAATTTGTTATTTTTTTTACAGAAAACGAGAAGTTTTGATCTCGGAACTTAAAAGTGAAATTTTTGGAAACAAAAACTTTGCAAAATGTAAATTTGCAGTTTAATTGCATTTTTCCGAGGAATAATTTTTGTTTTAAATCATTTTTAACATGATAATGTTTTTAGGCTGGTGTCTAATTTTAAAAAAATTTGCAGGACGCGACCTCAGTTTGACTATATAAGCTAACAATTAACGAAAAAGAAAACCAGAATTTCTATTTTCATTTTCTTAAAATCAAAAATTTTAATAACTTGGGTTTGTAACTAAGATAATAATTCACCTCGTGGTGAATAAAACCGTTTTTCACCAGCTGGTGAATAAAAAGTAACATAATTATTTTTCAACAAAAAAATAATAAATAATTAATAAATAAAACTTTTTTTTCATAATTTTTTGTTCACCAATCTTTTTTTTCAAAATCAAATTTTTTTTCGTCATTTTTTTTTTTTTTGCATAAATTTTTTTTATCAAACTTTTTTTTTCATCAATTTTTTTTTTCATAAATTTTTTTTTTCATCAATTTTTTTTTTCATAAAATTTTTTTCATCATTTTTTTTTATCATTTTTTTTTATCAATTTTTGTTTTTTTTTTTCATCAATTTTTTTTTCATCAAATTTTTTTTCATCAATTTTTTTCTCACCAAAAAATTTTTTTTCATATTTTTTTCATCAATTTTTTTTTTACATCAAAATATTTTTCTTTTCTTCAAAAAAATTCATCAAAAACTTTTTTTCATCAAAATTTTTTTCACCAAAAATTTTGGGTTCATTAATTTTTTTTTAACCTAATTTTGTGAAAAAATATTTTTTTTTTACCAAAACTACTTTTTCACCAAGTCTAAGCTTTTCGCATATAAATTTTCCATTTGTTTATCAAATGTACATAAAACAAGTGAGAGTGTTATATTCTTTGTTGCCGAATCTTTTATACTCTCCAAAATGTAAAAACACGTTATTGCACTTTTTTTGCAATCACTACGAAATGTACAGCTCTTTTGGTTTTTTAATGGGGTCCTCGACTGATATTTCAATTCGTTTTGCATGGAATATCAAAGTAATATAACATTATTTTTTCTAAAAAAAACTTTGCTTTGGCAAGTACACCCAATTCTTCCGCAAAACATTATCATGATTTAATGTTGGGCAAGAGTACAAAATTCGCAGGCATTTTTCATATCTCTCTTGGTTTTTCGAGATAAACTTAAAATGTTAATTTTTTGTCGTTTGACCGCGATTTATTTAAAAACGTCTTTGGCAGATATTTTGAATTTTATCATTCTTTAGCAGTGGGGCACTCCAGATTCATAATCAGAAAAGACATTTACAGTGTTTTTAACTTGAGGTTGAGGTTAGTTCGGCCGAGGCGTGATTTTTCTTTAATTTTATTTATTATTATTTTTTACAAAAAATGGTTTTTAACTCCAAATTAAAACAGTGCAATTTTTGGCAACAAAAACACTCCAATTACAAATTGCATTTTTTCCGAGGAAACATTTTTGTTGTAAGTAATTTTTTCATATCTCTCATCGTTTTCGCTTAAAATTTAATTTTTTGACATCTAACTGCGATTTTTTTTAAAAACATTTCTGGCGAAGATTCTGATTTCTTTAAAATATATTACTGTTGCACCCCCGATTCTTAATCAAGAAATACACTTACAATGTTTGCAACTTGAGGTTGAAGTTAGTTCCGCCGTCGTTTTAATTTATCCATTTCGTTTAAATCATCCAGTATTGGAATTTTATAATCAAGTAGTTTTTTCGGAATTTAGCAGTTACACAATTTTGAGTGTAAAAACATCCGTTACAACAAAATAACTAGAAAAAAATGCAATGGAATAAAATCAATTTAATTTTTTATGACTTTTAATGTAAACTTCGCGAATTTTTTTTACATATTTAAAACAAACTATGAATGTAGGAAATGGATGAATAAACGAAAAAAGTTTGATTTTCTAAATGTTTGTCTATCTTCAATGGATTCAAACCATTTGGCCTTATGCTAAATTTACAAGATAACCATATACAAAAAAAAAAGAAATTGGTTTTGGTTTTCAATTTTTTTCTTATTTTACATAGAATAAATATATATTTTTTTTATATATCAAATACTGTTGTAGAATTTCAAAGTATTCAAATTTGTTCCTTTTCCATCCTGTCGTAAAATAAATGTTCGTTAGTTGGTTGTCTGATTTTCATTTTTTTTTTTCTATATGTTTTTTGTTTTAATTTAGAATATCTGCAGTTTTATGTATATTTTTCCTTTTTTTTGTTTTTTAACATGAATTTTAAATTATACTCTTACATTTACATATTTTTCCTGCAATATATATTTTTTTTTTTTTTAACATTTTATTCATTTCTAACTATTGCAGATATTCACCGCTCACCCCACCGACTACAAATTGGTTTCCGGTTAAAGGTGTTACCATTGCCGAGGGCTCGTCGCATTGCAATCAATTCATCTGCAATGTTGAATTGAAAAACCTAAATGTACATTCATCTGGTTCATATCGTTGTGAGGTTTCCGGTGATGCACCTGAATTCAAATTAATCGATAAAACTGCAAATATGACAGTAGGCGGTAAGTTTTTTATTTTTATTTTTTATTTTATTTTTTTAATTGTATATACATATGAGAGTGACTGTGTATTCGTATTATTTTACTAACTACTGTATGTTACTGTTGCATTTATTTAAATGGGTGGCACTATTTTACATCGTTCTGTATGAAAAAGTGTTGGGCGCTATGTAGTAATTTGTTTCCGGCACACTGTTTTAGTCGAGCGACAAAATGAAAAGAAAAAATCGATGAACTAGAACTGGATGATATATATCTGAATATATATATTCAGATATATATGGGGCATTCCATGTCAAATCGAACACTTTGAAATTTTTTTTTAGATTTTCCCAATTTGTTTACAGTTTTTAGTACTCTTCGAAAACTCCTTCGTGGTAAATTTTCAGATTTTTTGATGACCCGTTCAAAAGATATCGAAAAATTTTTTTACGTACTTTAAAAAAAGAAAACCCCAAGCAAAACTTAAAAGCGCTCTAGTATGTGATTTTTTAGTTTTAAAATTTAAATCTCATTTTTAAAACTGTTTGTACTCTTCGATTTTTTTGAAATTTTTTTGTGTAAAACTTCTATCGATTCTGCAATTTTTTTGCATAGGTGCATCGTGGGAAAACGATTATTACTATTTTTTTAAATTTTTTAAAAAAAATTTATTGTAATTTTCCAATCTTAAAATCATTTCTACTGCTCCAATGGTGCGTCATAGGGGGGTCATTTATAAGACCGACCCCCATTAATTTTTACGTTTTAACATTTCTTTGGAACAAACTAATACCCTATCTCCAATTTCTAAGGGGGATCCCACATAAAACAACACTTTTAAAATTTGCTCCAACCGCTTTAACTGCCCTAATAGTGCCCTTAGAGCAACAAAATGTATGACCGACCCACAATATTTTTTTAGTCCAAACATTTTCTCTGAACACACCTACCCTCAATCTTTGACTGTTAAGGCGGCCCCCATACAATTTTTTTTATTTTTTGTAAATTTGTTTTATTTAATCAGCTTCTACCGGTCCAATGGTGCGGCCGAAAGGAGTCATTAGTGAGACCGACCCCCATTTATTTTTACCCTACAACATTTTTTTTAAACATATCTACGCCCTACCTCCACTCCCTAAGTAGGCTCCAATAAAAATAACAGTTGGAGCAAATTTTATAAAAATGTAATTTTGAATGGAAGCCTACTTTGGGAGTGGAGATAGGGCGTAGGTATGTTTTAAAGAAATGTTGTAGGGTAAAAATAAATGGGGGTTGGCCTCACTAATGACCCCTGTCGGACGCACCATTGGACCGGTAGAAGCTGATTAAATAAAACAAATTTACAAAAAATAAAAAAATGTGTATGGGACCGCCTTAACAATTAGAGATAGAGGGTAGGTGTGTTCAGAGAAAATATTTTTACTAAAAAAATATTGTGGGTTGGTCATACATTTTGTTGCTCTAAGGGCACTATCAGCGCAGTTAGAGCGGTTGGAGCAAATTTTAAAAAATGTCGTTTTGTGTGGGAGCCCCCTTAGAAATTGGAGTTAGAGTATTAGTTTGTTCGAAAGAAATGTTAAGACGTAAAAATTAATGGAGGTCGGTCTTATAAATGACCCCTCTATGACGCATCATTGGAGCAGTAGAAATGATTTTAAGATTGGAAAATTACAATAATTTTTTTTCAAAAAATTTAAAAAAATAGTAATAATCGTTATCCCACGATCCTCCTAGGCAAAAAATTTTGTAGAATCGATACAAGTTTTACACAAAAAAATTTCAAAAAAACCGAAGAGTACAAACATATTCAAAAATGAGTTTTTAATTTTAAAACTTAAAAATCGCATACTAGAGTGCTTTTAAGAATTTTTTGGGTTTTTTTTTTTTTAAGTACGTAAAAAACAAAAATTATGAAAAAAAAAAATTGAAATTTGGACCATTATTGAAGAAGTTATGAGTAAAATAAGTTTGAGTAAAGGAACAAACTACCAATTTTAAAAAATTCGATATCTTTTGAACGGGTCATCAAAAAAATCTGAAAATTTACCACGAAGGAGTTTTCGAAGTGTACTAAAAACTGTAAACAAATTGGGAAAATATAAAAAAAAAAAATCAAAGTGTCCGATTTGACATGGAATGCCCCATATATATATTATATATAAATCAAATGTAGTAAAGCTGCATTTACAGCATTTCATTTTGTGATTCTGTGTCCTTTTAAAAGGACTTCATAGTTTTCAAGGATAAAGGAGGAGGATCTCGGATAATTTTTTCATATTAGGAAATAAAGATGTGAATATTGCCCTTTCAAAACTTATTCCTTTAATATCCTTTAAAATTTTTAACGAAATATTAAAAAAAAATCAATGCAGTTTTATTAAATTTTATCTATATATTCAGACGTGTATCATCAGGTTCATGTTTAATATTGGCTGTCAAACGGTGCTATTAATGACAAAATGGAATAAAAGTTGTTAATATCACAAATGTGCTTAAATTACCAAACAAATTTTGAAATGTTATTATTCGAATTTTAAATTTATTTAATTTTTTCGCTACAACTTCGGTTTGCCTCAAACCTGCTTAGGTAGTGCCACCCTTATATATTCAGTTGGCGTAAAATACTTTAGTTTCATTTCAAATTTGTGTTGTGCTGATAAAAATTTGGCCGACATACAAAAACATTCAATACTAAAGTGTAAATACTCTAAGCCCTTAAGAAAATGGCCTCAGTACAAACAAAAAATAGCAATTTAATATTATGGCTATTCAAAATAAATTTAAATTACTTATTTAATGAAAATAAAGAAAATTGTTTTAATTTATTTAATAATGAAAAAAAAAAAAAAAAAAAAAGTCAATAACCCACCAAAAAATATGTAGTAAGTTTTCATTCTCATTTGGAGAACTAGTAAATACTACTAATTACTTAATTTTTATCTAGTTTGATTTGAGTCCATATTTATTATTTCTGAGAAATAATAACACTGTGCTCGAATTTGCACTTTTTTTTAACAAACTACTTGCCTACTTGTAAAGTTAATTCGAGTTAAGTTAAGTCAGCGCTCGTATTCGCTATTTAAAATTTTGATGCTCAAGTACAATAAAAATTCCGTTAAATTAACTCAACAAACTATAATACTGTGAAATTTTGTGTACAGTAAAACCAATTGTAATATGCGATTTTTTCAAAGTTAGCGCATGTATTACCGATGTTTGCGATTAAATTTTTTTATTTTTAAGTAAAAAAAAAAACATTTTTTTATCATTTAGACAATTGCTGAATTTCTATCATCTAAACTCTATTGAATATATGAGGTATTCCACACCAATTGTCCCGCTACAGAAAAACATGTGTCCCGTGAGTTTCTGAATAGGTTGTATGAAGGGCCCTATATGTAACTAAGAAAATTTCGTTTTTAATTTTTAATTTTTTTCAAAAACTGGGCTTAGGAAATGCAGTACAATCTAAAAAACTTACATTCTTGTATAGTTTTGTATGGGCAATCGATTTTTGACAATTTTCAGAACCCGTTCTGAAATTTCCCGTTTTTTAAAATAGTCAATTTATCAAAAATCTGGCCACTTTTGCTTTTTTTTAATTTTTTTTTAAGTTTAGATGTTTGTCTACCCGAGTAAAAATTTTTATATGATACAATATATAATGATATGTATATTTATTTATACGCAATTTGATCCGAATAATAGGGGATGTTTTTGCATTAAAAAAGATAAACTTGATTTGATTTCATCCGAGTTTTGACCAGACATTGCCATTATTAGTGGATCTAATTAGATATAATTGCATAAAAACATGTAAAATCCTGGTGTTTTTTGGTTTGGGTTGAGATACACCACAGGTCAACGAAACATTCACCAAACATATAATTTTCTTAAACAAAAAAAATGCTCGGGTACGCTTCGAACCAGATAGGTGATATACATAACCCTAACAAGGAAATGTTTAGAAACATTTTGAAAAGTTTCTTATACTTTGGCTTAAAAACTTAGAAAATTGTTGGTTAAATGGAAACATATAGTGTTATATATGGAACAGAATAGGATATATATAATTTTATATTAAATTATACAGAAAACCCGAGTAAAAAAGATATGATATAATCATATATGCTATTATATAATTATTTAAATTTATATATGGTTATGCATGAACTTTGATATGGACATATAAGTTTATATATAGCATTGTATTTTTCCTTATTTTTTAATATAATAACATACATATTCATATATATTTATATACCGATCTATGTGAAATTAGATATGACATATATGATCGGGAATTTTTAGATATGGCAGATAAAACAAGTAAAAAAGTTAAATTCGGCCTTGCCGAATGTAGTGATACCCTCCACAATTTCAAAAAGATTATTGCAAAAAACTTTATATCAAGGAAATTACTTTTGAAAAAAAAAAAATTTTTGAAAAAAAATTTCCGCGAAAAAAAATTTTGGTAAAAAAAAATCCGCGATTTTTTTCTTTTTTTGTCAAAAAATATGTTCGTATTTGTTTAAATACCATTTGGTGTTCAATTATGTTCACATATGTCAACCAGAAGCCGAATTTAAGCATTTTGTATTTTTAGGTTATGTTGACTGTACTGAAATTTTTGAGGTGTGCGTACATTTTCGTTCATAACTTTTGAACCGCTGAACCGATATCGCTCAAATGCAATACCAAACTTCTCGGGAGAACTTTCAATAAATATGTTAAGTTTCAGTCATCTCTATGCAATATTTTGTCCGCGACAGCATTTTCCACAGACAGACAGACAGACGGACAGACGGACAGACGGACAGACGGACAGACGGACATCGCTAGAATGTCTTAAAATCGATCGGGCATCATGAATATATATACTTTATGGGGTCCCAGATCGATATTTCGATGAGTTACAAACGGAATGACAAACTTATATATACCCTCTATCACTAAGTGGAGGGTATAAAAATATATGATTTTATTTATAATTATACCCCGAAAAAAAATTTCAAAATTCACGGACACAAAATTTTTTTGGCAATTTTTTTTGAAGTAAAAAAATCATTGAAAATTTATTTAGGAGAAATTTTATGTTTTTAAAAAATTTTAAAGTTCCGAAAAAACGTTTTAAAATTTTCTAAGACACAAACATTTTTTGGAATTTTTAAATCTCGTAAAAATGATTTTTGAAAACAAAATTGACAAATTTTTAATAAAAAAAATTCCGAAGAATGCAATAAAAACTCTTCTAATTGATAATGTATCCAATCTGATAAAATAATTTCTAAGTTTACGTTTAAAATTCCAAAAAAATTTACCAGGTTTCATCCAATTATATAAAAATTTAGGTGGTAAATTTCAGTACTTCATTATCATACCACTGAAACTCAGCTGAATTTTTTTTCCGGCCTAGAGGTAGTTGGCAGCCCCAACACTAGGATCGGAATGCAGTGGTCCAATCAACCCTCATTCTTAAATTACAACGATTACAGAAACGTCAATAAATTTAAATAATAACGATCCCCCCTTGATGACGACTTATGGCTTTAAACAACGGTTAATGATTGGTACTTGGAACGTAAGAACTCTTTCGGAAACATCTCGAATCGAGCAAGTACGCAAGGAAATGGCTTCACATAGCCTGGATATCTTAGGACTCAGTGAGGTACGATGGCTAAACAACGGCTCTACCTTCCTTCCCAGTGGCTATCATTTCATATATTCGGGTAACGCCACGCATAAAAAAAATGGAGTTGGTATACTTCTTTCGCCAAAAGCTAGTCGCGCTCTATTAGAATACAATGCTATTTCCGACCGCATTATCACAGCGAGGATAAACTCTAAGTTTCGCAAGCTGTCCATCGTTCAATGTTATGCTCCAACAGAACCTGATGATGACGGTGTAAAAGATGATTTTTATGAGCAATTAGACGCAGCTGTCAGCAAGATTCCTACCGGGGATATAAAGATTTTCATTGGAGATTTTAACGCTGAAGTAGGAAACAATAACAACAACCTACAATCAGTTATGGGTAGGCATGGTCTCGGAACGGTAAGAAATAACAATGGCGACAGGCTAGTTGACTTTTGCGCTCGCAACCGATTATTTGTTGGTGGAACAAAATTCCCTCATAAAGACATCCACAAGTATACGTGGGTGTGTCCGTCTGGTCGAACCAGAAATCAAATTGATCATGTCTTGATAAGTAAACTTTTCCTTGGATCCTTAATGGATGTCAAGACCCGACGGAGAGCGGATATTGACAGTGATCACTGTGTTCTTGTGGCTACGCTTCGTCTAAGACCTGCTGCAATTAAGACTAGCGATAGGCCTGATAAATATAATGCAACTCGACTTCTCGACCGTAACATTGCGCAGGTATATAATGAAAACTTAAGGGCCGCTTTGTATGCAAACCCCTACAAGAACACATGGGCAGACGTTGCGTCGGCTTGTAAAGAAACTGCTAGATCTGTGATTGGTATAGAAAACCGTAAGATCAAACCGTGGATTAGCGATGAAACTTGGATGGAGATACAAAACCGTAAATGTCTGCACAACGATCGCATAAATGCTAAAACTCCTGCACAGAAGGAACAAGCAAAGTCCCAATACCGACAATCTGCTCGTCGAGTTCGACACTTGGTTCGTGTTGATCGTGAAAAATACTACAACAGCATTGCTGAACAGGCGGAGCAAGCTGCAAACACCGGCAACTTGCGTGGTGTGTATTCAGCCATAAAACAGATGAGTGGAAACAACATAAGAGGTACGGCGGTTTTAAAATCAGCAAATGGTACCGAACAACAACTAGAGCGATGGCGTGAATTCTTCTCAATTCCAGCTTCAATATCTAACATTGATAATCAGGTAGACGATGCACTTTTTACAACACGTCGCAATCCCAGAAGGGACATATCTATAGAGTCACCGTCACTCTCAGAAATTGAACTTGCTTTAATTAGTATGAAAAACAACAAAGCATCTGGCCCGGACAATATCCCTGCTGAACTGTTAAAATATGGCGCTGGTACTTTAGCTCATATTCTTAGCCCTATTATACAAGAAGCCTGGGCATCGAACCATATACCGAATGACTGGAAAAAAGGTATAGTGATTACTCTACCTATGAAAGGTGATTTGACCCAATGTAAAAACTGGCTTGGTATAACCCTTTTAAACGCAATAAGCAAGGTAATGGCAACTCTCATTCTCCAAAGAATTTCCCCCATTGCGGATCAAATTCTGCGAAGGGAACAGGCTGGGTTTAGACAAGGCAGATCGTGTGCTGACCACATTAACACGTTGCGCATTATAATTGAGCAATCCGCTGAATACAATACTCCCCTTTATCTTCTTTTTGTCGATTTTGAACGCGCATTCGATACTATATCTCGAAACTCCATGTGGTCAGCACTAACCTACAAAGGAATTCCTGACAAAATAGTGAACATGATACGTGAACTATTGTAACGACTCACCTTTCCAGGCCCTACCTACTGGGGAACCGTGCTACCTATAAGTCCGGCTAAGTTCAGGGAAAATGGGGGGGAGATCTTGTTCCCTCCAGGTAGATCGCAGTCAGTTACCATAAAAATAAAAATAGGTAGCTACATACCGAAACATTCGAAAACCACCAAAACAAGCCTACGTCAAAAGAAGATATAAAAAAAATAAAACTGAAAGAGAGAGGAAAAGAGTTGTACAGATAAGAGAGGAAGAGGGGAAAGGTGATATTGACCCCCCACGATCTAAACCCACCCTGTCCTTGCCATCTAGTAAAACGATCGTAGATGGCCCAATGCCTTACCTAATTGATTACCTAAACTTTCGTGGAAATAGTTAAAGATTTAGCAATTCATTTTACAAATATAAAAATTTTATTTAAAATTAAAACCACCAACGGAAAATCTATTTATATAACTAAACATTATAAATATTTTATTTTTCTTTAACTGAATTTAAAAAAAACTTATTCGTGTAATTAACAAAAAACTAACAATATTCAACGTTTTTACCAGGGCACTGGTTGAAACACATGATATTGAAACGGTATACAAAGTTCAAATATTGAAACAAGAAAAAAAAAAGAATGTGAAATTACGGAAAAAAAAAATGATTAAATATAATACTAAAGAATTAAAATTACGCGATTTTATGCATCTGTAAAAATTATGCGTGTGATTTAAGAACAAAATTATTCATAAAAAAAATGTATTAACGTTTTTTCCCCGGAATATGTATGAAACAAACTGGTATTGGAACTTTATACAACAATAGAAGGTTAAGATTTATTAAAATAGACAACATATGAAACGATTTTCTATTCAAAGAGATTGAACATTACGTTAAATTAAATTAAATTAAATTAAATTATAAAAATTAAATTAAATTAAAAAAAATAGGTCCAATTTCAGTTTGTTTCTAGTATCAAACTGATCAAATTTTATTCTCAAAATTTTCTAAAAAATGTGTAATGTCACGGAAACGAAACATGCGACTATGTTTTCCCATATTTATGTAAAGTGAAAATTTAACAATAATAATAATAAATAACACTTAACTTACCAATTCAATATTCTCGATGACATAAGGCCTTTTGTCTTCTTGATGATATGAATTTGATAATCTGCTTTTGATTTAAATTTTCACTCGATTATATCTCGAAATTTTAGTGAATGTGTGTATGTGTTTATGTATGAGTGTATGAATGCATTTTAAGATCGTATGAGTAATTTAAATTTAAGACATGAAGCAAAATGCAATTAAAAAAAATATTCCAAATTTTAAACGTTAAAATTATAAATGTAAGCAAACTGACAAAATTAAATTTTTAAACAAATTAAAAGTAACACAATTTTTGACACTTCACAAACAAAAAAAAAATTTAACTTTGAAAAAAAAAAAACCCGATAATGACGTTTATATAATTTTTCTTTGAAAGCACAAATTCAGGAATAGAAAATCTTCCGAAAAGGAGATATTGTCAAATAATTTGGTACTCCGGCACTTTCCCAAAATTTAAGTGTCACTTACGACGACCAAACAAAATAAACGAAACTTTTCCCGCGTTCGAGATGTCAAATTAGATGAAAGAAACCGGACCGTATTGATGACTGTAAGTAGCCCGAGGGTTTAACGTTGTAAAATGTTTCCTGGATCGAGTGAATATTCGTTGAAATTCCCTGACCACTCTACCAACGACCATCGATAGCAACTTCCGTCACGGGGTACTCAATTTTTACACGTTGAAATAGGGCACTACGACCACTAATGTCCCGATTATGTAGCAGACTTGAAATTTGTCCCTGATGTATACAATGCCCCACACTCCTCAATCGCTGATGTACGTTTCCAACCAGCTGGGAATCTATGTAAGAAAATTGTATTGATATTTTCCTCCTATTGCTCCATCGTCAGAAAATCCTTACCTTATTCCTAAATAAAATCCCCTGTACCAGCCAAACAATTGATTTGGATAACGATTGCGAGCCTTCCAAGGAATATTTGAAACCAATCTTCCAAATTTTGAATAAAATATTGAATTTAAAATTTTCTTGTCCGGTCGTTTTCTCACACAAATTACTAATGAAAATTTTCTTTGAAATAATTTGAATTTTATTTCTCAGACGTCAAACATTTAAATTTAAAATTTTCAAAAATTTGAAAATTTGAAATGTTAAAATAAAACAAAAATAAAAAAATGAAAAGGTCAGTTGGAAAATTATAGCAACCATCAAGTAGATATGTTTTTAAGCCCGAAGACCTCACAAAACAGATAAAGATCTAGATACATTTATCGTTGATCTGAATCTGTAAAAGGGCGAAGAGTAAGCCAATTATTAAAACGTCCGGACGATCAAGCCCAAATGTCCTTCGCGTGATAAATCCCTATGTTACCAGAGTCCACATCCTGTAATTCAAAGTTTACCTGTCCGATTTTACGCAGAACTTTAGCCTTTACTCCAACTGGAGCGAGTTTCGAAGAAAAATTATCCATCCTAGAACTCTGCGTAAAATTCCGTCTGAATACGTCTTGTCCTACAGTATAGTCCTTCTTCCGTGTCCGTAAATTATACGTCCGTGCATTCTTGTCATAAGCTTTACGTAAGTATTCCCTAATAGAGTCCCGTATAACCGAAAATTCGTCTTGTCGTTCTAACTGATAGTCCGTTTCTGCCAACAGTTGAAGTCTAGCCAAAAGTTTATAGTCTTGTCCGTGAGTAATCATTGTCTGTCCGAACACAACCTGATATGGAGTTCTACCAAGCGACGAATGGATACTATTCCTTAAGGAACAGTTAATGCTGGGTATATATTTATCCCATTCCCGTTGGTCCTTCCTTACATACGTTCGCAAGGCCTCGTTTATGGAACGATTTACGCGCTCACTTGCATTAGCTTGCGGGCTGTATACCGCGGTAAGCATGTGCTCAATTCCATAGCTCCTCAAAAATTCTTCGAAGTCCTTGCTCTTGAATTGAGTACCATTGTCCGAAACAATCACCTCCGGCACTCCATAGCAGCAGAAAATTTCGTTTCTCAAAAAGTCTATAATTTGTTTTGACACAAATTTCTTTAAAGGTCTTATAAAAGTGAATTTAGAAAAGTGGTCCAGTACAATTAACATTCCTATATTTCCTGTCTTAGTCCTAGGTAGCGGTCCAATTAAATCTATGTAAAGTCTTTGAAATGGTCGGTCCGTCCGTACCATCTGTCCCATCGGAGGTCTAATTATATTCGTTGGTGCCTTTGATGTTCTACATAACTCACAATTTAGAATGTAGTCTTTTACGTCCGTAACCAGTCGTGGCCAATAAAGTAGCGTCGAATTCGTTCTAACGTCTTACCGATCCCCCCATGGGATGAATTTAGAGCGTCGTGAGCCGAATATATAACGTCATGCCTAAGTTCCGTTGGTACATATAATTTCCATAAATTTGTCTCGTCCGTTTCGCCTGAAGAAAAGTCTGTCCGTTTATAAATATATTTGTCGATAATTTTGAAGTCAGGAATACCGGATTTACCAAATTCCTCTCGTAGTCTCGAATATTCCTCATTATCAAATGCATCCGAATTCAAATCAATCACTGGAAGATTCTCCACTTCGATGGCGTTAACAAATTCCTCTCCCTCGTGAGCCCGCGATAGCGTGTCTGGAACAACGTTTTCCCTACCACTTCGATGTTCTATTGAGAAGTTGAAGCCTTGCAGCTTCAGTGACCATCGTGCAAGTCGACCAGACAAATCTCTTTGCCCCATCAACCATTTTAAACTGGCATGGTCAGTGACTACCTTAAATTCCTGTCCCTCAATGTAGGATCGGAACTTCTTGATAGCCACTACCACTGCCAAACATTCCAACTCGGTTATGGTATAATTGCGTTGGGCCTTATTAAGTTTCTGAGACATGTAGGCAATTGGTCTTTCAGTACCGTCCTCGTCTGCCTGCGCCAATACGGCCCCGACCCCATAAGTACTGGCATCGCACTGCAAAATAAACGGTCTGTCATAATTGGGGTGAATGAGTAATGGTGCAGAAGTCAGTCGGGTCTTTAATTCGTCAAATGCCGCTTGAGCTTGTTCATTCCAATTGAAAGTCTTCTTTTTGGTCAAAAGTTCTGTCAGGGGAAAGGTCAAAGATGAATAATCTTGAATAAATCGTCTGTACCATCCTGTCATTCCTAAAAACCGTCGTAAGTGTTTTATCGATTTTGGTGTCGGAAAGTCTTGTAATGCTTTGACTTTGTCCTCATCCACTTGTAGGGTTCCGTTGCCGACCACATATCCGAGATATTTTACCCTACTCAGTGCAAAACTACTTTTATTTACGTTTATTGTTAAACCTGCCTTTCGTAACTGCGTCGCTACCTCCATCAAATGGGTCAAATGTTCGTCAAACGTCTGAGATACTACTAGCAAGTCATCTAAATATACGAATACCTGCGACTTCAAGTTATACGGAACAACCATGTCCATAAGTCTGCACAACGTCTGCGGTGCATTACACAGTCCAAACGGCATTCTTGTAAACTGGTACAATGGCCGATTAGGGACTGTAAAAGCTGTCTTAGGTTTTGAGCCTTCCTCCAATTCAATTTGCCAAAAGGCGTCTTTCAAATCGATCTTTGAAATACAGTGAACTGGAGGAAGTCTTGCAATAAGTCCGTCAATGTTTGGTATCGGGTAAGCGTCCTTAACTGTCACTGAATTTAATTTCCTACTGTCCACGCACATACGCACCTTCCCTGGTTTAACCACAACCACAGTCGGTGAAGACCACGGAGAGTTTGGAGCCTCCTCTATTACCCCCAAAGAAATCATTCGGTCCAGTTCTCCGCACAGTTGCTTTTCTACCGCCGGTGAAATTGGGTAGTATCGTTGTTTAATCGGTTTTGCATTTCCCGTATCGATTTCATGTTTAATCAAAGTAGTCCGTCCGAGTCCCTCAACCTCCTAGTTGGGAAACGCTGCAATGATTTGGTCGAGCCTCCGTTGTTGTTCGCTCGTAAGTTTCAGTTTGTCCGGGTCCATTTCCGAACAATCAATTTCCCCAATATCTGGTATACAAATTTTAAGACCGAAGACGGACCAAAAGTCGAATCCGCAAATGATATCTTGCTGTATTGTGGGTACAACCAGAAATTCAAACGATTTCGTTTGTCCTTGAAAGTGAATGTCGAGTGTCACCGTTCCTAAAACCGTTTGTCGCTGTCCGTCTGCCGTGCGTACATTACCTACACATCTCTTAAACCCATTTCCATTTTGCACTTGAACCGCCAAATTCCCTCCAATTACGCTTTTGTTGGCCCCGCTGTCCAACAAAGCACAATGAACCTCGTCGTCAACCCTTAAATTTACGAATGGTCTACTATCAAGATTTTTGCTGATAATGGGTGAAATTACACATGCTCTAAACGACTTGAGTTTCCGATAATACTCCCGAATACGTTTGGACGATCTGCTGATCCTCCTCGTCTGTCCAAATATTCGTTTTCGAGCTTCCTCGTACTCTTTCAATCGAATATGATACGGTCTCATTAACGGATGGACAACAACTTCCTCCTTGTCACTGTCTGGAACGTCACTTGTCAGCGTCCTCGTAACGTTTGGTTCTTCAGTTTTGGATGCCCGTTCTAATATCGCCGGACATCCCTCTGGCCGTTTCCCGGTATCCGGTGTCTGCAGTTTGGACACGTTGGTCTGTAGGTGTCCTTGGCCCCACATCCGTAGCAAAATACTTTTCTGTCCTCAACGCAGTCCATATAAGTGTGACCCTGTTTTTCACAATTATAGCACTTTACCGAGTGCTGAACGCCACAAATTTCTGCTTCCGTTTCCGGTGCATTCTCAAAGTTATCAAAATCCTGTCCATTGAGTGCCGCAACGCGATCTTTCGTCAGTCTGCGCGAACCCTCATTGTGTGTGTCCCTCATGAATTTCTCATGTTTCCGGACCTCGAGTCGTAATCTTGAAATAGACGTTATGTCCATATGCAATAACTCATGACGGATTTCCGTTCGTAAGTTTCTGATGATGGTTTCGCACAACTTTCTGTCTGTCTCTGGTGATTTTAGTTTGTCCGTCATTTCCAAAATTACGTCCAAATACTCGTCAAAATTTTCATTTTGTCTCTGTTTGCGTCTTCGTATGTCCTCCAAAATGTCATAGTCGTTATAGTCCGGTTGGTATTCGGTCTTTAAGGCATCTGTTAACATACCCCAGTCAAAGTCCTCGTTCTTCCGGTGAAACCTCCAGTACCACCCTAGAGCCTTCCCCTCAAAAAGACAATGAGCATGGTCACATAGAACGTCAAATCTTCCCTTTAAATTTTTATTGGTCAATATGTTAACCCTCGATATAAACTCCTCCACGGAGAGTTCATTGTCATGCCCCACGAACTTGATCTTCCAATTCCGAATGATGTTCAGTACCTTGTCAGAATTAAAGCTATCTGCCCCAGAAGTCGAATTCGATCTGGAGGTTGTTGGATCGTCATATCCGTTCCGTAAAGTATGTCTATGGTTATAAGCTGGAAAATGACGGTTTCTGTCATAATCTGGTTGGTCCCTATTTCTAGGAACATTTGTACTGGCCGGTGATTCAGTTCTAGCCGGTAAATTTGTGTCATTAGTATTGGTAGTCACATTTTGAAACATTGTTCTCAATTCCGTTGAAATGAAATTGGTCATTTCAGTTCGAAATGAGGCAAACGAGTCAGAAATAAGTTGAATCGTTTCAGTATCCGGTGCACGATTTGCAACCGGTCTGTTACCCGAGTTTTTATTGGTAGCTTGTCCCGCAGGTCTTCCCTTGGGACGAGCACCTTGTGCGGCGTATGCTCCTTGAGCTGTATTATCGGCCCCTAAATCCATTGTAAAACTGAAGTTAGCAGGTTGGTCAAGGTTCATTAAATTCTCCTGACTTCGCGTTAAAACCATTTTGAAAAAAAAAATAATTAACCTACACACGAACGATAAAATATATATTTAAATTCCACTACTTATTAAGGCTTTAGCAATTAGGTAAAACTATAAAAAAAAATCTTTAACTGTACACCCAAGAAAAATGTTAAGAGCATTTCGAATTTTGATGAGTTTTAATAAACAAAAAAACTGTTAAAAAAAAATCTCCATCAAAATTCAAAACAAAAGGTAGACATGAAACCCTCCTGAGGTTTATGAAAGGTATGTATCCAGTAGAAATCCAGATAGACAAGTCACAATTATAACTCCCCAAGAAATCAAATTTTGAAGTAAATGAAAAGATACCGAAAAACGAAATCTATAAGATTTTTATGGGTTTAATCCCGTTAATCCCGACAAGATTAAATTTCCCAGACAAAAATCTGACAGATGGAGACGAAAATTGTCTACATAATCACAAGGTCAGTATGAAATCCACCCGTTACCCACGTGAAAATCCTAAATCCATTGCGATTAAGATAAACCAGGAAAACAAAGAAAAGAAAAGATAAAGAAAGACATAGAATTATTCATGGAAGTGTTTGAAACCGGAAATAAAATTGTTTGGAAACCTCAGCATTGTTGTTGTTATAACAAAAAAAATACCACCCTATCGGTAATAATTGAAAAAAATCTCGAAACGACATAAGTCGGAGATACTGCTGAGGCCCCACGTTGGGCGCCATTTATTTTATGTAACGACTCACCTTTCCAGGCCCTACCTACTGGGGAACCGTGCTACCTATAAGTCCGGCTAAGTTCAGGGAAAATGGGGGGGGAGATCTTGTTCCCTCCAGGTAGATCGCAGTCAGTTACCATAAAAATAAAAATAGGTAGCTACATACCGAAACATTCGAAAACCACCAAAACAAGCCTACGTCAAAAGAAGATATAAAAAAAATAAAACTGAAAGAGAGAGGAAAAGAGTTGTACAGATAAGAGAGGAAGAGGGGAAAGGTGATATTGACCCCCCCACGATCTAAACCCACCCTGTCCTTGCCATCTAGTAAAACGATCGTAGATGGCCCAATGCCTTACCTAATTGATTACCTAAACTTTCGTGGAAATAGTTAAAGATTTAGCAATTCATTTTACAAATATAAAAATTTTATTTAAAATTAAAACCACCAACGGAAAATCTATTTATATAACTAAACATTATAAATATTTTATTTTTCTTTAACTGAATTTAAAAAAAAACTTATTCGTGTAATTAACAAAAAACTAACAATATTCAACGTTTTTACCAGGGCACTGGTTGAAACACATGATATTGAAACGGTATACAAAGTTCAAATATTGAAACAAGAAAAAAAAAAGAATGTGAAATTACGGAAAAAAAAAATGATTAAATATAATACTAAAGAATTAAAATTACGCGATTTTATGCATCTGTAAAAATTATGCGTGTGATTTAAGAACAAAATTATTCATAAAAAAAATGTATTAACGTTTTTTCCCCGGAATATGTATGAAACAAACTGGTATTGGAACTTTATACAACAATAGAAGGTTAAGATTTATTAAAATAGACAACATATGAAACGATTTTCTATTCAAAGAGATTGAACATTACGTTAAATTAAATTAAATTAAATTATAAAAATTAAATTAAATTAAAAAAATAGGTCCAATTTCAGTTTGTTTCTAGTATCAAACTGATCAAATTTTATTCTCAAAATTTTCTAAAAAATGTGTAATGTCACGGAAACGAAACATGCGACTATGTTTTCCCATATTTATGTAAAGTGAAAATTTAACAATAATAATAATAAATAACACTTAACTTACCAATTCAATATTCTCGATGACATAAGGCCTTTTGTCTTCTTGATGATATGAATTTGATAATCTGCTTTTGATTTAAATTTTCACTCGATTATATCTCGAAATTTTAGTGAATGTGTGTATGTGTTTATGTATGAGTGTATGAATGCATTTTAAGATCGTATGAGTAATTTAAATTTAAGACATGAAGCAAAATGCAATTAAAAAAAATATTCCAAATTTTAAACGTTAAAATTATAAATGTAAGCAAACTGACAAAATTAAATTTTTAAACAAATTAAAAGTAACACAATTTTTGACACTTCACAAACAAAAAAAAAATTTAACTTTGAAAAAAAAAAAACCCGATAATGACGTTTATATAATTTTTCTTTGAAAGCACAAATTCAGGAATAGAAAATCTTCCGAAAAGGAGATATTGTCAAATAATTTGGTACTCCGGCACTTTCCCAAAATTTAAGTGTCACTTACGACGACCAAACAAAATAAACGAAACTTTTCCCGCGTTCGAGATGTCAAATTAGATGAAAGAAACCGGACCGTATTGATGACTGTAAGTAGCCCGAGGGTTTAACGTTGTAAAATGTTTCCTGGATCGAGTGAATATTCGTTGAAATTCCCTGACCACTCTACCAACGACCATCGATAGCAACTTCCGTCACGGGGTACTCAATTTTTACACGTTGAAATAGGGCACTACGACCACTAATGTCCCGATTATGTAGCAGACTTGAAATTTGTCCCTGATGTATACAATGCCCCACACTCCTCAATCGCTGATGTACGTTTCCAACCAGCTGGGAATCTATGTAAGAAAATTGTATTGATATTTTCCTCCTATTGCTCCATCGTCAGAAAATCCTTACCTTATTCCTAAATAAAATCCCCTGTACCAGCCAAACAATTGATTTGGATAACGATTGCGAGCCTTCCAAGGAATATTTGAAACCAATCTTCCAAATTTTGAATAAAATATTGAATTTAAAATTTTCTTGTCCGGTCGTTTTCTCACACAAATTACTAATGAAAATTTTCTTTGAAATAATTTGAATTTTATTTCTCAGACGTCAAACATTTAAATTTAAAATTTTCAAAAATTTGAAAATTTGAAATGTTAAAATAAAACAAAAATAAAAAAATGAAAAGGTCAGTTGGAAAATTATAGCAACCATCAAGTAGATATGTTTTTAAGCCCGAAGACCTCACACTATACAGAGATGCACAATGTAGGATACGTTTCAATGGAAATGAGAGTCGATCATTTATTCCCAGTACAGGTGTACGACAAGGCTGTATCCTCTCCCCAACGTTGTTTTTGCTACTGCTTGATTGTGTCATGGAAAAAACCAACAGAGATGCGCCATTCGGAATTCGCTGGACTCTGTCTGAATTTTTATATGACATAGACTATGCAGACGACATATGTTTAATGGCCCATCGTTTTTCCGATATTGAATCGAAACTTATCAGCCTATCCGAAAACGCTAGAAAAGTTGGCTTAAAAATTAATATAAGAAAAACAAAGCTTATGCGCATAGGCACAGATGTCACTTCACCATTAATACTTAATGGCCAAACAATTGAAGACGTAAACGCTTTTTCTTACCTTGGCAGCAAGATAACCAAAGACGGCGGGTCAACTGCTGATATAACTGACCGCATTAATAAAGCACAAGTGGCCTTTTTTTCGCTATCTAAAATTTGGCGTAGAAATAATGTATCTAGAAAAACCAAAATCCGCATTTTTAACTGTAGTGTAAAGTCAGTACTACTACATGGAGCTTGACTCAAAATACAACAAGAAAAATTCAAACTTTTATAAATAAATGCCTGAGGCAAATTTTCCATATTCATTGGCCAAATAGGATTTAAACAATTGCCAGAGATAGAATCAGATGGAGAGAATTTGTTGACGCCCTATGTTCACACTGAACTTTATTTAAGTATTTTTGATATTCAGAAATGTATTTCTAATTATATTTAGATAAATAAAGGACATATATATATATATATATGGACATTTCCATTTAACTTTTCATTTCTTTGAAATTTTGTTTTTTTGGCCAAAACTTTTTTATTTGCATTCAAATGGCTATCTACTGATAGATATGCATAAAGGACTTCTAATTCAATTAGCTTACAAACACTTAAGGCCAAAAATCTTAATTTACGGTAGTTAGCGACAATCAAACTTCCGAAATGTGGAAAAGTCGATTGAAATTTCATAAAAATAATGTACTCTTTGGCCTATTGTACTTGCGCCGTCCAGCGTATTCTTCGAAGATTTAAAATATATGGTCCCTATACTTGTTCAAAATAGATGTATTTATGAATTTGATGTGCCATCAATAATAAAAAAGTTATTTGGTGGTAACGGTTTGAAATTAAAATTTCTTCATTTTCAATTTTTCGTCTAGACAAAGGTTGAGAGACAAAACGTGAAAGTCATCAAAAATCCACTTTTTTGCGAGGCACATTCGCAATATTATTTAAAAATGGCCAGCACATCGCGTGATCCAAATATTTTTTGATTTTTTATAATAAAATCGATATAGCGTGTTAAAATTTTGATTAGCAAAAATTTTGCAAAAATCTGACATTTCACGATTTTAAACTTTTGCTTGTATTTTCACGCGAAAAGAATTTAGATTTAAAATATACCCGTCAGACGATTGCTTGTAATGCGTATTATGGATCGTGTGCAAAAATTGGGACTTAATGTAACTGTACGCTGAAAACGCGCCAATTTTGTCCTCAGATAAACCGCCAGGGCACACCAAAACCGCTAATAGAAATTAATTTCTATAAATGGCAATTGCTGGCACTTATAATGCTTTATTCCAAAACTGAGCGGCATTAATAAATTTTGAAGATTGTGGATTTTATGCATCTTTCAAAATTTGATTAATCAGAAATTGCATCACTTTTAAAAATTGACATTTTTGCATAATGCACAAGTTTTTTAACTAATTTGAGGGTGCTTAATCCGAATATGACCTTTAATTTGGTCCATCGTCATAGATTTCGCGTAAATTGCATATCAAGTATTAAGAGAGCAACTTTTTAAAACAAACTTTTAATGTAAAAATCTGATTGTATATCCACGTTAATGGATGTAGTTTATCTGGTTGTTATTGGGGATAGTATGAAACATTAATTAACGTTGATTTTGTCAATTTCTAATAATAATTGTAATTTTGAGATTTTTTGTTTTCAGTTAAAATCTTTAAACCGCCATAACTTTCGCGCCGTCAGCTAAAAGTTCTTCACGCGAACGGATTTGAACTTACTAAATGTATGTTTATACGCGTACTAAGCGATTTTGATGTGCCTTCAAAAAAAATTTTAATATTTTTAAACCTTAAAATCAAAAGTTAAATGGAAATGTTCATATATATCAGACATGAGATCAAATGTATTCCCTTCTTCGCTTACACCAAATCATTCGCTTCAGAGTACACTACTTTTAGAGTACAGTGCTTGCGAATGAGAATGTTTACTATGATGCTAAACAACAAATTAAAAAATTTGCTCTGCTTGTTTAAACGAACACGACAAATGTCGTGTTTGAACGATTAGAATGAAACAAACGTTCGGTTTTAGAATAACAAACATAGTAGAGATTATAAAAATTACACCGTGTTCTAGAATATTTTTAACATACACTGATCGCTTAGAATGTTTTTGTAAAAAAATATTAAAAAAAAATTGTTGGAAAACTTATTAAAAATATGGGGTTAGTAAAAAAAAAAACGTTTTGATGAAAAAAAAATATGCTTTGTGAAAAAATGTATTAGGATGTACAGTGCCGGTCAAAAAAATAGCACCAATGACAAAATCTCTATTCATTCAATTAAAACAAAATATTATGTGCGTATTCGTTTAAAGTAAATATGCAATACTCTTATACTAAGTATATACCCCTTAAATGTTTTTACTTTTTCCAAAAATTGTGAACGGTTCTTTTTTAATGATCGATATTTTAAAAAAACTCTAAATCAGTGCAGTCAATAAAATAGCACCGAATTACAAAATTTCTTTAAAAAAATTAATATTGTTTTAATTATTAAAATAAAAGTGTTAAATATTAAAGAAACATAGTTTTTATTTATAAAAAATTTAATTCATTACAAAATTTGACATTTATTTTCATAAAAATATGACGTGGAAGGAATTACACTCCTCAAAAACGTGCTTTTGTAAAAAAATTAATTTCTGAACATAAACCATACTCTGAAATAGGAAAATTGATTGGGTGCGATTATAAAATGATCGGAAATTCAACAAAATTAACCTTAGAGCTTGAAAAACTTAGTCACAAGCGATGTTTGTCACCATTAGTGGTTAGGTGTTTGTAAAGACAATGGAAGAAAGCCTCATTTACGGAAGCTCCAGAGCTAAAAAAGGACAGCAAATGGCGAAAAATGTTCGTCAAAGAATACAAAACAACAACATTGACGCTTGTAGATACGGAAAAGTGGGCCTACTCTCACTTAAGCATGCTGCAAGTCGTTTGAAGTTTGGTAACAGTAACTCAGAATGACCAGCTTCAAAGAGGATCAATATTCTATGGACAAATGAATCCATCGTTGTTTTATTTGGAGACATAGGATCACATACCTATGTCAGGAGACCCTATACCGCGGAATTCAATCCAAAATTCGAAATAAAAATAACTTTAAATGGTGCTTATGGTGTGGGGGATATTTTCCTACTGCGGAGTGGGGTTCATATATTGGACCATGGCTCTCATATTGGACCAGATCAACCGTGGATATACACTTAACGTTTATATCTTCCAGAAAGTAATGTTACTATAAGTTTCTGATCAAATTCCACAAATTTAGGTCTTTTAGCACGTCAATTACCTAAAGCATGACGGGAAATTGGCGAAAAATTGGGTCTGAACAATAAAGTAAACGTGATGGAATGGCCTGGTCAGTCCCCAGATCTAGACCAAATCGATAGTTAATGGACAGATATAGAGAAGGGAGTGTCCCGAATACAACCAACTTGTAATGAAGCTCTTTGGGTGGATGTTCAGCAAATCTGGAACTCAATTTCTTTTTAAAGATCCCAAAGTCTTGCGAATTCGGTACAAAAACGTTGTACAGAGGTAATTGTAAATAATGAGCACTCGACAATTTTTTTTTTTTTTAATATTTAAAGATATCAAAACAATACTGAATTCATAATCCATTCGTTTTTCAAATTTAAGAATTTAATTTTAATACAAAAAGTACTGTGGTGCTATTTTTTTGACTGAGTCTTTTTGAAGTTTTTTTAAAAACTCTGAAAATTTTTAATAAAATAAAAAAACAAATTAGGCTTTTCTTATGTAATATTGTTTCACACTCTTATAAGTATCTTATGACACGTTTTCAGTGGCATGAGTTGAAATCGTTAAAAAAAACCAACGAAGAAAATTTTGTTTTATACTGGTGCTATTTTTTTTACCGCAGCTGTATGTATAAAAAAATATGCAAATTATGCAGTTAGTTTTCTGTTCGTCATTTTACACTTGCTCGTACACGCACACGCACAATCTTACGGTGTCATTGAAACAAATCATAAACATTGTGTTTTTTTATTTTTAGCTAAAAGTAAGAGAAACAACATTATTCCCAACAACAATAAGTACCGCTTTAAATTTTTTTAAATTACAAATATGTTAGGGTGAAGAGAAATATAAAAAAGATTAAATAGTACCGTAGGGAAAAATGTTCATATATGAGGAGTTCCGGCTAAGACTTAAATTTTAAGGTAAAAAAGATGTGATTTTTGTTTTGATGGCACATCGATGAAAGTTGGCATAAATATTAGAAGCTATTTAAGAATAAGAAATTCGTTCGCGTCAATTAAATCGCGCAAGGGGGTCAAAAGTTATGGCGGTTTTAAGATTTAGCGGTTTTAAAAAATCTTAAAAATATTTTATATATTTTTTTTCTACACATTTGTTGCATGCGTTATTAAAACATGCCAGGATATATCATTTCTTCTAAAATATATGATATAAATTTAACCCTTTAATGACCAAACGATTTAAAAAATATGTATCTAAGTACCTAAAATCGCGATTAATTCGCGGTAAAAGTAAAGTTTGACAATTTTTTATAACATATTTAGGCAATGCGCGTTGGTTTTACTGAAAAAAAAATCACGGAAAATCGTATCATTGTACCAGTGTTTAAAAAAATCGGTGATGCTTTTTTATAACAAGAAAATTTAATATGGTCCAAAAAATCTATAATCATCAAAATTTTTTAACCCGCCTCTGATTTTATGATGACACATCAAGTGGGCTTTCATTTAAAAAAAATTTCATCCGATTTCGTGTAAAGCCTTGGATGTGCCAGATCAAAACAGGTTTAGATAAAATCATCGCGCTTTCCGCTCAGAATGGCTTAAAGTAAAAAGTCTAAAAAATTCCAATTGAATTCCTTTAAAAAAATCAACAACAAATGGGGGGTTGGCAATGGATGTTGGCAATGGGCTTGCAGCTGGAACCAAAAGAGAAATAAAACCAAATAAAAAACACGAATGATTGTTTTTTCAAGTAAATTTGGTGAAGTAATAAATACTTTCCTGTTTTATTACAAAGTATATCCAATAAAATTTACAATTTAAATTTTACAAAAAAACAATTTGTAGAGCGCGAACAAAAATTACAACTTTAGGTATCGAAAAAATTACAACGATAAAGCTAAATTATTGTTCAATGGCATTCGTTAAACTTAGAATTAAAAAACAAAAGAAAATATATAATAACAAAGGCGCCGCCTAGGGGTCAATTACTCCGATATAAAACACGGCCTTCAAAAAGGGGTGACCATAAGTAGGGTGACCATTTGGCTTAAACATCCCGGCCGCCTTGCAGTACTGCAACAAAATACCAGTACAAGGAGTACCTAGGAGACAAAAAATAAAAAATAAAAGAAGAGAAAAAGAACCAGAACTCCAAATTATCGGTTCAAAAAACTCCATTTTATTTAAAACAGAAAAGAAAAAAAAAAGAAAATAAAATAAAAATAATATATTAATAAAAATTCATAACAATAAGAAGTTAAACCGCCAGCAGCAAACTTCAAAATCCAACAGCTACCAGCTGTTTAGTAGGCAAAAAAACCCAAATATGTTGGGGGGGGGGGAAAAAAAAACTAAAATAATAAACAAAAAAAATTATGTTTATGCATCGTGATCAAAAGTTCCAAAAATATCAAAAAAAAATATGCTCCTTACAGATGTAATTATTATGGAGAACAGGACCCAGATATGATGTAGGCGAAAATGGTAAATTGGGCTAAGGGCTTGCCAAAAGAGCCACCAGAAACACCATTTCTCATTATCCTCGCGTAAACATCACCGCCAAGAACCACATTGACCGGGGAAGGCACATGAAATTGTGGATCAGCCAACTGCAGACCCGGAAACTCATCAACAATTCTTGCGTCTATCTTCTTGGATGGAGTCGTCACGCTATATCTTCGTCTCACTTCAGCATAGACCTCTATAGTTTCACTGAGGCCATGGTTCCCCTTGATCGTAAGCAAGCACCTCTCTCTCGACGCAACTACAATTTTTTTGGCACCAAACCGGCGTATTACCTCCTCTGAGACGATCGAACAATCCGAGCCAGGATCGATTAACGCTCTCACCAAAATAAACCGATCTTTACACACGATCTTTATCATTGCCGTCGGTTTCAACAAAATAGTCTCGCTTATGTGGTAGGTAGCAAGGGCCGAAACGGTCTTGTGGGATCGATATTTATCGCTGGAACTCTTGCGCCGCGTGTTTGAGCTGTTCTTCGAATGACGAGGAACAAGAGCTTTCGACGAACTTGGTCTTTCGCTCTCTTGACCATCGGACGAACGAGGTCCCCTGGCTGAGTTTTGGGACGAACGAGGTCCTCTACTCTTTGGGCGGGTCGACGAACTAGGTCCCCGTTGGCAACGCTTTACTTGTTTTTCCTTCTTCGGGGCAGACGAACGAGGTCTTTTGCCCGGTTTGTGTAAAAGCGTGTAATGCATATCACCGCAGCGCTTGCACTTTCCCGTACTCTCACAAGTACGCCAGGTATGGCACAATATTTGTAGACGGATACCAAATGTATCCTCTCCTTGTAGTCCACCTGCAGGAACTTCTTACAAAAGCGTAAAGGGTGGTCTTTCAAACAGACCCGGCAAATCATTTTAGCGGTGGTGCGACGACCTTCAGCATATTTTTTCGACGAGACCATGATGCTATAAAGAAAATTTAAGTAGTAAAAAACAAAAAGACTAACAAGTTGGAAGAACTACAAGCTTCACAACTGGTCTTGTAACTAAGCCACGCGCTGTTTTTAACTCTACAACTCTGACGTGACCATCATTACCCATGTGAATTTTAACTACCCGACCTAATCGCCATTCATTAGTCGGTAAGTTGTCTTCACGAATAACCACCATATCACCGATTTCAAGATCTTTCTGCATAAATTTCCATTTATTTCGTTTTTGAAGATCTTTCAGATAATCATCTTTCCACCTGACACACAAAAGTTGATTTAAAGCCTTTACCCGCTGCCATCGATTAGTAATGGAAATCGGGGCTTCCGAAATTTCAACTTCAGGTGGAGCTAAAAATGGGCCGCCAATAAGAAAATGACCAGGAGTTAAAATGTTCAAACAATCAACATTTTCAGTCAAAGGGCACAAAGGTCTTGAATTTAGGCAAGCCTCAATGCGAGCTAACAGGGTCGAAAACTCCTCAAAAGTGTATTTTAAGCTACCTGCTATTCTACGAAAATGGTGCTTGAAGCTTTTTACACCCGCTTCCCATAGGCCACCCATATGTGGCGCACTGGCCGGGTTAAAATGCCAATTAAGGCCCTGTGGTCCATATTCAGAATTTACTGCAGAATTTGAGCAACGAAGAAAATCTCTAAATTCTGTCTTCAAAACTTTGGAGGCACCAACGAAATTTATGCCATTATCCGAATACATGTCTGTCGGATACCCACGTCGAGCAACAAATCTTGAAAAAGCGGCCAAAAACGCTGGAGTAGATAAACTACTCACCGCTTCCAAGTGAATCGCTTTGGTTGCGAAACAAACAAATAAGCAAACATAGCCCTTTGTTACTAAACATGCTCGACCTTTGTAATTTCGAATATCGAAAGAACCAGCAAAATCTACCCCAGTGGTAGTAAACGGACGTGAAATTACCGTTCTAGATGTTGGGAGGGCTGCCATAATCTGACTTTGATTTGCCTTTTTCTGTATTGAACAGATTTTGCAACGGCCTATTACTCTCTTTATCAGATTTTTGGCATGTGGAATATAAAATTCCGTTCTTAGGACCCTTAACATCAACTGATTTCCTCCATGCAACGTAATCTTGTGAAGATAAGTAACAAAAAGAAGGGAAAATTCGCAACCAGAGTGTAAAACGATAGGAAACTTTTCGTTGTATGTTAAATCAGGTGCGTTAGCCAACCGGCCGCCAACACGAATAATGCCCTTATCGTCCAAAAAGGGATTTAAATTTAACAATTTACCTTCCGAAATAGGTTCATCGTTTGATAACTTATAGTATTCTCTCGCAAAAAACGCTTTTTGTGATACTATTATCAGTTTCTCCTTTACTGACTGAATTTCAGCTGGAGTGACTTCAGGCGTCGAAAAACTAATCTCCTTTTTAAGAATTAATTTCCAACCTCTAACCACCAAAGCCAAAACACGCAAAGCTCTTGAGTAAGAAGAAAAGTCTTTTAGCAAATCATAAAATGACTTAAAATAGACAAAAAAGGCCTGATGTCTACGTTCTTCTTCTCTAGTTCCAAACTCTTTGGCAGACGAAGAATGCCAACGGTCCGTTGAACCACAGATCCATGGTGGACCATGCCACCAGAGAGGATTATCGACTAAATCCTGCGGACGAACCCCTCGACTTATTAAATCAGCTGGGTTGTCCTTAGAGCAAACGTGTCTCCAGCAATCTTTGTCAGTTTTACCAACAATTTTTGAAACCCTATTCGCAACGAAAGTTGTCCATGTATTGGACGGTTTCTGGAGCCAAGCCAAAACGATCATCGAATCGCTCCATGTAAAAACCTTGGTTCGGGTTTCATCAAATTGGAAGTCTTTTCTGACCGTATCAATTAAATCTGTTAAAAGAGCAGCCCCACACAGTTCCAATCGAGGTAGAGAAATTGTTTTTAGAGGCGCTACCCTTGACTTCGCCAACAACAAATGAGATTGAATAGCGCCGGTATCATTCTGAAGGCGAACATACACGCAAGCGCCATATGCCTTTTCAGAGGCGTCAGAAAAGCCGTGAATCTCTAAATAGGCTGACGGTTCAAATCCAACCCAGCGAGAAATGGTAATTTTATCAATGTCACCATAGTCATTGATAAATTGTATCCATTTCAACGAACTTGCCTCAGATAGAAATTCGTCCCAATCAGTTTTATCGCTCCAAATCTGTTGCATCAACATTTTAGCAATAACAACTATTGGGCCTAGCCAACCAGCGGGATCAAAAAGTTTAGCGATGATGGACAAAACCTCTCGCTTTGTAAAATTTTCCTTAAAAGGAATTGGCGACGTAGCAAAATAGAATCGATCCGATTTTGCGTTCCACCTAATACCCAATGTTTTTGTGGTGCTCTCATCATCGATTTCCAAAAATTTTTCACTCAAAAGGTGATCAGCCGGCAAACCATGTAAAATTCTTTCATCATTTGAGGTCCATTTCCTCATTGAAAATCCAGCCGATGTTAGTGCTAACATCAGTTGGTTCCTTGCCGCAATCGCCAAAGAAACATCATGAGCCCCTGCCAAAGCATCGTCCACATACATCATGCGACGTAAAATCTTTGAAGCAAGGGGCCATTTTTCCTCCACATCGGAGGCCAACTGATGTAGCGTCCTTATAGCCAAATACGGAGCGCAATTCACCCCGAAAGTGACTGTCTTCAACTCGAAATCCTTTAACTCATCATTCGGGTTTTCACGAAAAACAATTCGCTGAAATTTAGTTTCTTTCGGGTCCAAAAGAATTTGACGATACATTTTCTCAATGTCGCCATTAAAAACGTATCAGTAAAAACGCCATCGAATTATCAGCAACATTAAATCATTTTGTAGGACTTGCCCCGTGAACAAAATATCGTTTAGACTTAGGCCCGAAGACGTACGAATTGAGGCGTTAAAAACCACTCTAACCTTCGTGTATGAACTTTCAGGCTTGAACACAGCATAATGTGGCAAATAAAATGACCCCAAAAAGTCCGAATCATCATGCTGTACCCGAGCCATATGGTCCAAAACCTCATATTCCGAAAGAACATTATCGTACACCGTCTTCAATGTCGGATTTTTGAGAAGAGATACCTCATTTCTCAAAAACTGCCGCCGAGCCTTCTCACGCGAACAACCTAAGCCACTATCAACCAAATATTGCGGTTTAATAGGCAATGAAACAATATACCGCCCATCAGAATCTCGCTTTGTCGTTCTTTGGAAGTGATCTTCACAATATTCATCTTCCGGCGAAGATTCTGAGGCCTTTGGGGGTTCTTCCAATGTCCAAAATTTTTCCAACTGCTTGTCCAGACCGATTTCCGTGTAAAACGACACACAAGTTGTGAAAGCACCTTGTGCTGTGTCAGGAATTGACCCCGTCAAAATCCATCCAAAAATGGTTTCCTGGGCCATTAAATTCCCAACAATATTTCGCCTGACCCCTTCTCGCATGATATTTGGATAAATATCCGCACCAATCAAGAGGTCAACCTGACCACTTTTCGAGAAATTGGGGTCAGCTAGTTTCAAACTAAACAACGATGACGAACGCGAAATATCTATCGATTCACACGGCAAATTTCCAGTCAATTTAGGTAGAATCAAACCATCCACCTTGATTTTAAATTTACTATTCACCGGAGAGCTCAAAACAAACGAACAGAGTTTTTGTACCGATCCTGCCAAAGCATTGTTCAATCCAGAAACTTGAGCATTTATACCCCTAACCGGCAAACGAAGTTTCCTTTGCAACTTTTCCGAAACAAAAGTTGCCTGAGAACCCGAATCAATAAGCGCCCTGGCCGAAAAAATTTCGCCGCGACACTCTATATTCACGACAGCAGTCCCCAAAAGAATCTGCATTGAAGTCGCCGCAAAACAGTTCTGAACTGAAGTACCCTGTGCAGCTGCCTGACTCGTACTTGGTCCCGTATCAGCCGTGGTGTTGTCCTCAACCTTCTTATGCAACAACGTATGGTGCTTTAATTTGCACACCGAACAACTAAAATTGCTTTGGCAGGAACTTAATTTGTGGCCTTCACTCAAACAGTTCAGGCACAGATTGTTTCTTTTTACAATCACAAATCTCTCCTCCGGTGACATTTTCTGAAATTTGGGACAAAATCTCACTAAATGGTCCTTAGAACAAGTTGGGCATGATTTCCTTGTGACTTTTGCCTGATAAGTCCTCACTTTTTTCTTCGAAAAAGAATTATTACCTGAAAAAGAAGTATTCCCCGAATGAGAATTATTACCCGAATGAAAATTATTCCCCGAATGAGAATTTTTGTTCGTGGCAGACTTTTCAGAATGCCTGGTCGGGTTTGAGCGGATTCCAGATACAGTTTCCAAAGACTGAAAACGAGAAGTGAGAAAATCATCCATTTCGTTCCACTTTGGAATCTCTGTTTTATCTTTGATCGATTGTTCCCACAATGACAAAGTTAAGTCGGGCAATTTTATCGAACAAAGAAAAACAAAAATAGGATCCCAATTTTCGATATCAATTTCATGTGTATGAAGCGCCGAAATGCAATTATTGATATCTCTTTGCAACCGTTTTATTTCACTAGCTGACTCCGATTTGACTTCAATTAAGTTGAACAAAATTTTTAATTGAATATTTACTAAAATGCGTTTATTTTCGTACCTTTCCCTTAAGTTTTTCCAAGCAGTCTCAAAGCCCTCATTAGTAAGAGGAGATTTCTTTACAATCTCCAAGGCTTCGTCCCTGGTATTTTGCCGAAGATAAAACAGTCTTTCGACGTCCGACAAACCGTTAGCCTTCAGATAGACTGCCGAAAACATATCCCTAAAAGTGGGCCAAGATTGGTAATCACCATGAAAAACTTCCGTAGTACACGGAGGCAACTTCATCTGATGACTAGGTGGACGATTTTCAACAGGCAGAGTTACCCCAGTTGAATTTCCACCACAATGAGTTGAAGAAAGCATCGGCTTGCTTATAAAACTCTGAAGTTGTTCGCCCATTTGTGCAGCACAGGTAATGTACGCCAGTCTACATTCCTTAAACATCAGCTTTGCTGCCTGGCAATTCGCTTCAGAATCTTTACCCTCATTTGAGGTCACAAAAGTCTCGTAAGACACCCTAACTTTTTCCCACAACACTTTAAATTCCTCCTTTTCAACGTCAATAGCGAAAGACGTCTGGTTGGCAGGGCGGGCGTTGGTGTAGTCATCCTCAAACTCCATAAAAAGAGCAGCCAGCTTTTCAAACTTTTTCAAAAGACCAGATTTCACCATTTTTCTTCCTCTTTTCCCAAACAAAACAAAAATTTCACGAATAAAAATTTCAAAAGTAGAAAAACTTGCAAAAGAATACGAAAAAACTGCTCACAGCACGAAAACAAACCGAATTTTCAAGAAAAATATTGATTTGTAATCAAAATAAAACTTTTACTCAACAAAAACGTTGCTTAGTAATTTAAAAAAAGTTTAAAGCACCAACAAATTTTCAAAAAACAAGCAAAAATCACAAAAAACTGACTTTAAAATCGCACAAAAGGAGCGAAAACTATTTCAAGTTAAACAAGTATCGATTGAAAATAAACAAAAAGACCTTTTTCTAACAAAAAGTTTACACGAAGGTCAAAAAACGATTTAAAAATCCAAAAAAGAATATTCAAAAAATTTTTATTTTTTCAAAAAAAGTCTAAAAAGCACTTTAAAATACAAAAGACTCACCAAATATTAAATAAAAACAAAAAAAAATAATTTTATTTAAAAACAATATAAAAATAAAATATATGACAACTTTTGCCCTTCACTGTATCGAAATATACAGACAATTTCAGTGCTTTTTTTCCAATTGTTCTACCACTTTTATTTGTTGTTTTCAACACTGTTTTTCACTTCTGTTTATTTTCACCACTTCACAAATATTTTTTTTGTATTTATTTTTTCAATTGCAATTGAAATTAATTGAAAATAAACACAATTTAAATTAATTAAATTCTCATAGAAAGAGAATGAAAAAGGTAAACAAAAAAATACAAAGTGACAGCAACAGATGATCAGCTGAACAGATGATCAATATGGTGTTGCCAGATCAACAAAAACTCAGAGATGTATTCACAATTCGGAGTAAAAACAGGGTGGCTCTAAATTTAATTATTTTTGTGTCTTTTTGCACTACTTTTTATTTCTTTTATATATAGGAGTATATTTTACTCCTTTTTTACCTCCAAAAAATATTTCCTTATTTAATGGCTTTCCAACAACGAAGGTTCCACTGCAATCCGGTTCGATTAGGACCAATAAAAAATTCCAATTGAATTTCCTTAAAAAACAACAACGAAATGGGGGATGACAATGGATGTCTGGTTTGCAGTCTGGAACCAAAAAGAAATAGAACCAAAGAAAAACACACAGTTTTATGTTTTCTAAAAAAATAGTGATGAAGTACAATATACTTTCCTTTTATTTTAAATTATTTATAAAATTAACAATTTTATAAGGCAAATGCAAAATGCTAGAGAAGCGCGAACAAAAAAAAGTTACAATAAAAATTTTATAAAAAATTAAATAAATTTGTAAAAAGCGGAAAAAACACAACTTTAGGTATCGAAAAAATTACAACGATAAAGCTAAATTATTGTTCAATGGCATTCGTTAAACTTAGAATTAAAAAACAAAAGAAAATATATAATAACAAAGGCGCCGCCTAGGTGTCAATTACTCCGATATAAAACACGGCCTTCAAAAAGGGGTGACCATAAGTAGGGTGACCATTTGGCTTAAACAAAGTCAAAAAGCAAATCAGTTCTACTCGTTAAGGCACGTCTTTTGGTGAATTAAAATGAACATGATGCATTAATTGCTACTAAAAAAAATTGGAAACAGATTTGCAAATTTCGCTCAATTTCGAAAAATGCCATAAAATTTTTGCAATTTATTTTTTATAAACCCGCCAGTGATTTTTTTATGTAAACTCCTAAAAAACTCGGTTTACGCAAGAGTGCACCAAATTTCGAATGAAACCGCGAATGTGCCTCGCTGGTATTTTAAAAAAAATACGTTATTTCTTTCGAACTTTGATCTGCTGAAACTGCTTAACTGTTCGTGGCACATTAACGGGATTAATTCCAAAATGTTAAGAATTACAACAGCTACCAACTCTAGTTCAACTTTTTTCATTTTATAGAGGGGGCCGAAATCCCTGATCAAAAAACCTCGAAAATTTAAAAACTCTAAATTTTTGGTTTCAAAACTTAACCGTCTTATAACTTCTTACCAAGCGATGAAGCATCTATCAAGCCAACATTAAAATAATCTTTTATATGTACTGACTTTGTGTTATGCCGGAAAAGATTGAAATATAAGGAGAATTTAAAAAAAAATGCGAAAGAAGGTAAAAACTATGGATTATTTCAAGCCATTTTTATCGATTTTTCAACTTTAACCCTCTGTAACTTTCACGGATAAAGTGGGGTAATCCTTAAACATTGCTCAGTGATGGTTCAAGGTCTTGTTTACACAACTGCATTTACAGTTTTTCTAAATTCCAAAAACTGCCGGTTTTTTTAAACATTTATTTCAGTTTCACTGAGTTGAAATTTAAAAAAGATTTCATGATATATACATTAGGGTGGAGCTAATTAGATCTATTTCGAAAACGTTGGGTCGGTAAAGTTGCCTTTTAGGGTTGATATTAACACATTAAAATATTGATCCTTTGATACAATGGCCTTGGCTTCAAAATCGGAAAGTTCCTAACAAAGTAAAAAAAAAATATTTTTTTTTCTTAAATTATTTAATATTCGGACATTACTTAAAAAGTGTTTTTATGGTAAACAATTTTTTTTGTCCGTAAAAATTTGTTTTTGTCTGTAATTTTTTTTTTCTTGTTTTGCAAAAAAATATTTTATTGTGCTCGATTCTGGAATACGATTTTACCATTCACCTAATTTTTAAAAATTTGATATTCTTTCGAATTTTAGATTTTTAAACTTGTTCTTAAGATATTAGGCTTGTTTTTTGCAGACCGGATTAAGATTAACTCCATTTAGTTAAAAAATGGGTTAAATCAAGTTCAGACATATTTTTTTAAATTTTTTTTCTGAATCTACATACAATTAATAAATATAAACAGGAAAAAAATTAAGCGTTGCTCAAAATGTAAAATGGTATAAATAAATCTGAGTTAATCCTAGGATTTAACTTATTTATTTTTCATTCTTAACATTTTGGTCAAAGCTTAATTTGTTTTCCTGTTTATATTTACTAATTGCGTATAATTTCAGAAAAAAAATTAAAAAAAAAAAAATCTGGACCTGATTTGACCCATTTTTTAATAAAATAAAGTTAATCCTAATCTTATTCCGGTCTTCAAAAAACAAGGCTATTAACTAGATCTTTAATTTTTACAAGAAAAAAATTTTAAAATCCTTAAATTCGAAAGAATATCAAATTTTTAAAAATTTGGTGAATGTGAAATCGTATTTCAGAATCGAGCACATTATTTCTTGTTTTGCAAAAAATATTTTTAATTCGTTTTTTGCTGAAAATATAACGTCATTTTGGCTCAGTTTTGAGAAGTGTATATTTATATTTGTCGTTTTATTTAATTTGGCCTTTAATGCAATTTGAAATTAATTTAAAAAAAAATAAGTTGTTTTTAAAGAACATTTTTTTTAAATTTCTTTACAGAAAAAAAAAGTTTATCATAAAAACACATTTCAGTAATGTCCGAATATAAACTAAAGGCTGGGTTAGCTACCCGTTAGACTGACATTTTTCTGTATGGCCAAAAAAATTTTTTGTCCAATTTTCAAAGTCCGGTCATTTTTTTATTCTACTAGGACTTAAACGGATGTTGTACAAATTTGAGGTCAATCGGATTAAATTAACCCGAGGCGGCCGGCAGTCAAAGTTTTGGATTTTTGAAAAATTAAAAAAAAATAAATAAAAAATGTAAATTTTTTTCGACACATCATATTTGTTAATTTTGATGCGGTGAGCACAAATATCAAAAAAAAAAATTAAAATCGGTCGAACGGTTTTCGAGATATCGCCATTTGAAATTTGAAAAAAAATGGCGGTTTTTTCCTACATTCAAGAAATTTTTTAAAAAACATCAGATTTTTTTTTTCTCGGCCATTTCATAGAGCTTAAGACAATCTTTCATTTAAATCTAATTTGAGCCAAATCCGATCATTTTATCCCGTGGCGCCCTTCGGTCAAAGTTTTGGATTTTTGAAAAATTTCCACCAAAAATCCAAAACTTTGACCGAATGGCGCCACGGGATAAAATGATCGGATTTGGCTCAAATTAGATTTAAATGAAAGATTGTGTTAAGCTCTATGAAATGGCCGAGGAAAAAAAAATTGTGATGTTTTTTAAAAAATTTCTTGAAAGTAGGAAAAAACCACCATTTTGGGCATTTTTTAGAAAATTTCAAATGGGGATATCTCGAAAACCGTTTGACCGATTCAAGAAATTTTATGACATTCGTTTTCAGCATGCCAAAATTAATTAAGATAATGTATCAAAAACATTTTTTTTTTAATTTTTAAATTTTTAAAAAATCTAATTTTGTGGTGGAAATTTTTCAGAAATCCAAAATTTTGACCGAAGGTCGCCACGGGATAAAATGATCGGATTTGGCTCAAATTAGATTTAAATGAAAGATTGTCTTAAGCTCTATGAAATGGCCGAGGGGAAAAAATTGTGATGTTTTTTAAAAAATTTCTTGAACGTAGGAAAAAACCGCCATTTTGTGCAAATTTCAAATGGCGATATCTCGAAAACCGTTCGACCGATTTTAATTTTTTTTTGATAGTCGTGCTCACCGCATCAAAATTAACAAATATGATGTGTCGAAAGAAATTTAAATTTTTTATTTATTTTTTTAAAAATTTTCAAAAATCCAAAACTTTGACCGCCGGGGGTTAAATTAATCCGCCACGGGTTAAATTAATCCGATTGATCTCAAATTTGTACAGCATAAGTTTTAGACCTTGGACAATAAAAATTTGCCCGGACACTTGGGAAAATCGAAAGTTGAGAAAAAATGCCGGTCTACTACCCGTAACTGTCCCCTTACGTAGCGTAGTGATCAAAATCAAATAGAAAATCACGGTCTGAAAGAAGAATAATTGCACTCATTTGTTCTCATATAACGGAAATCTCTCTACGCTAGTTTACGGTTGAGGGTGCATAATATTTTATTCAGCCTTAATATTTTAAACAAAAAAAAAATATTTTTTTTTCACCGACGTTTTCGAAATTCGAAAAAAGCATAATTTGCTCCACCCTAATGCACATACAAAAAAATAGACAAACTTTTGCTACATAAATTTGTTTGGTTTCACAAAAAATCGAATTAAAAAAAATCGTCTTCGGTATTAGCAGAATAGTTGAAAATTTTGTGAAAAAAAAATTGTATTTGGTCACACTACATATTTCATCATTATAGGTATTAACATTTTCTGCCATAAAGCAAAACAATTTTTTTACCACATTGAACATTATTTTTCGAAATAGAAAAAGAATTCTTCAATCCACCCTAATATTTATTTTTATGTATAAAAATTTTTTTATCCACTCTTATTTATAAATTAATTTTCCCCATAATTATTTTTTTTTTACCTCTTCATTTATTCTACATAACAAAATGTTTATTTTAATTAGCATACATATATTTTTTTTATAAAAGAATTCCCCCAAATAGCCAAACAATATTTTTTTTTTTTATAAAAATCATTCTATTCACACGCTTCAGAGTATAGTATTTTCAAATTATTGGCTGTCTATGTACTCCCTAATTGGTTCATTCGTGTTACGAATGCCGTTACACTAGTGTGTGTAGCTTTCTCTTGCACTGTGAGCATAGAATGAAAAACTCATTCGCTTTGAACAATAAGAATAGAATATTGTCCACATTCTAAATTTTTTAGAATGTCTCTAAACGCATTTTAACACCATCCGTGCACATGTCTGATATATATATATTAGGGTGGTTTTTTATTTATTTTTTTTTGGAATTTCGAGGAGCGCGCAGCTGATTTTTGTGCCATTTGATGTTAAAATAATTGTGTAAAAATTTGAGCTAAATCGGATAAAATTAACCCGAGGCGCAAGAAGGTCAAAGTTTCGAGAAAAAACCAAAATGGCCAAATTTTGAAAAAACTTAAAAAAATGTAAATTTTGCAGAAATAAAAAAAATAAAATATTTTTTATTTAACCTTCTTGCAATAATACTCAGAAAAAATTATCTTTATTTTTTATGACGGCAGTAACACTTTCAAACATGAAATACAAAAACTACCATGCATTTTGGGGGGTACCTGAAATAAGTGTTTTCGATTTTTTGAAAATTTTATTAAACAAAAAAATTAAATCTTACTATTCTATAACAATGGATTATTAAATACATCCTAAAGCTTAAATATTTAAAAAATTGGGGATATCCATCGACTCAATTTTTTTTTGGAGTCATTTGAGTTTTGCGGATTTCAAGGAGTCAAATGACTCCAAAAAAAAATTGAGTCGATGGATATCCCCAATTTTTTAAATATTTAAGCATTAGGATGTATTTAATAATCCATTGCTAAAGAATAGTAAGATTTAATTTTTTTGTTTAATAAAATTTTCAAAAAATCGAAAACACTCATTTCAGGTACCCCCCAAAATGCATGGTAATTTTTGTATTTCATGTTTGAAAGTGTTACTGCCGTCATAAAAATTTAAGATAATTTTTTCTGAGTATTATTGCAAGAAAGTTAAATAAAAAATATTTTATTATTTTTATTTCTACAAAATTTACATTTTTTTAAGTGTTTTCAAAATTTGGCCATTTTGGCTTTTTCTCGAAACTTTGACCTCCTTGCGCCTCGGGTTAATTTTATCCGATTTAGCTCAAATTTTTACACAATTATTTTAATATCAAATAGCACAAAAATCCGCTGCGCGCTTCTCGAAATTCCAAAAAAAATAAAATAAAAAACCACCCTAATATATATATATGGGGGTTTTCGTGTCAACTGACACAACTTTTGAAACCGATATCTTCCGATCGGGATGAAATTTGCCCCAAGGTTAGTCCTATTGGATAGTAGTTCAGACACAATTTTTCAACAAGATCGGTCAAGAACTCTCTGAGTTAGAGGGGGTCGAAATTTGATATTTTGGCCAAAGAGGTGTTGATTCTCATCCATGTAACTTCTTACCTATTGTTTTTAGCAAAATGTGTCCCAAAGAGTTTAGATAGCTATTTCTTCAGTCTTTCGAAAAAAAATATAAAAAAAATAAAAAAAAATTTTTTGATTTTTTTTCTTAAAAATCCAAAACTTTTTTGACTTTTTCCTCAAATTGGGCCCTTTTTTTTTTTTTTTTTTTTGATTCAAAAGAAAGCTTAGGCGATTTCCTTTAAGAGCTGTGGGGTCGCTTAGTGGGATGCGAGTGGGATATCTATGAAAAATTTTTTTTTTTTAACTTTGGAACACAAAAAACGGTTCTTCAATTTGCACTATTAGGCGTGGGATAGCTAACCAGTTTTCGATTTCGATCCGCGATACCCTCTAATTTTTTAAGGTTCGAAAAAGAAAGCACGAGCCAAAAAATGGGAGCGCTGGAGGGGTGCAACGTGAGACCGACCTGCAATAATTTTCTGCCGCCAACATTTTTCTTGAACATACCTTACCCCTATTTCCACTTCCTAAGGGGGCTCCCATACAAAATGACATTTTTATAAAATTTGCTCCTACCGCTCTAACTGTCCATAGGGTGCCCCTAGAGAAGTAAAATGTATGACCGACCCCCAATATTTTTTCAACTCCAACATTTTCTCAGAATATACCTACCCTTTATTTTTAACTCTTAAGGGGGTCCCCATACATTTTTTTTATTTTTTTATTATTTTTTAAAAATACATGTTTTTATAATGTATGGGAGCCCCTTAGGGAGTGGAGATAGGGTGTTATGATGTTCGGACAAAATGTTGGTAACTAAAAAATAATGGGGGTTGGTCGTAATTTTTGCCTCTCTAGGAGGCACGGTAGGGGCGGTAGGAGCTGGTTTAATAAAACAAATTTATAAAAAATAAAAGAAATGTATGGGGACTACCTTAAGGGTTAAAGATACATTGTAGGTATGTTTGCAAAAAATGTTGGAATTAATAAAATAATGGAGGTCGGTCATACATTTGGCCCCACTAGGGGCACTTTAGGGTAAGTTAGAATGGTAGGATCAAATTTTTTAAAAATGGTTTGTATGGGAGCCCCCTTAGGAAGTGGAAATAGGGGTAAGGTATGTTCAAGAAAAATGTTGGGGGTAGAAAATTATTGCAGGTTGGTCTCACATTTCACCCCTCCAGGGGCGTTTCTAGGGGAGTTTTGGGGCTTTTTGAGGATTTTTACCTCTTTACGAACAACTTTGACCCCAATGAGGGGCCATATGGCCCCTCCCCACCGCTCCCATTTTTTGGCTCGTGCTTTCTTTTTCGAACCTTAAAAAATTAGAGGGTATCGCGGATCGAAATCGAAAACTGGTTAGCTATCCCACGCCTAATAGTGCAAATTGAAGAACCGTTTTTTGTGTTCCAAAGTTAAAAAAAAAAAATTTTCATAGATATCCCACTCGCATCCCACTAAGCGACCCCACAGTTCTTAAAGGAAATCGCCTAAGCTTTCTTTTGAACCAAAAAAAAAAAAAAAAAAAAGGGCCCAATTTGAGGAAAAAGTCAAAAAAGTTTTGGATTTTTAAGAAAAAAAATCAAAAATTTTTTTTTTATTTTTTTTATATTTTTTTTTCGAAAGACTGAAGAAATAGCTATCTAAACTCTTTGGGACACATTTTGCTAAAAACAATAGGTAAGAAGTTACATGGATGAGAATCAACACCTCTTTGGCCAAAATGTCAAATTTCGACCCCCTCTAACTCAGAGAGTTCTTGACCGATCTTGTTGAAAAATTGTGTCTGAACTACTATCCAATAGGACTAACCTTGGTGCAAATTTCATCCCGATCGGAAGACATCGGTTTCAAAAGTTGTGTCAGTTGACACGAAAACCCCCATATATAAAAATTTATCCAATTTTGACAGATAAGATATGATTTAATACAATTAGATAGACCCATTTTTGGGATCAAACTTAATCAAATTTGATATTATTTTTATCAAAAATAATAGAATTTGATATAATCGTATAGTATTTGATCCGCCAATTTTCGGATCAAAATTAATATGGATTTACATAAAAGCATATCTGTTCATATAAAATTAAATATTGCGTCATATAACTTTTTTTTACTCGGGAAACAAATTTTGTATTGACCCTCATATAATTTTATATAATTATATCAACCGTACACCTTTTAATCCGAATCATGATTCAATTATTTATAACTAAGTACATATGACTGCATTTAAAAAATTTTGAAAATATCTCACGAGATGTATAATCATATGTGATTTATTATGTTTACATCAAGTTATATTTTGTTATATATGTTTATTTTTACTCGGGTATCCACACAAAAAATGCAGACATGTGTTTTTCGTTTTTTTTTTCGAGAAAATCGCATTTGAATAATGTAATTGTTTTTGTAAAATGGGAAAATGCGAAAAATGTAATTTAGTAATATTTTTAAGAATTAGAAATATGAAATAAAAACTTAATGGACATTTTCTAGATCTGAAAAGTCCTACTAAGGGTTAACAACAACGAAAAAAATTCAACTCTTTAAAAAGTTGAGATAGATTAAGTTTGGCCAAATGAATACACCATGAAAGATGTTTGGTGTACGGTAGGCTGGTTCATATAAGGCATTTTTTGTTTGAATTTTTGTATGGGCACCGTGATATAATAACACGTGATTATTTTTTTTATGAAGTCGTTAACGAGCCCTAAACTTTGGGTATTAAAAAAAAAAAATCACACAATCAAAAAAAAAATTGATTTTTCTAAGTTTAAACTGTGATTTTTTATTTCTTTTGATTATTTATTTATTTTTTTAATTATACACATATTTTTAAATGATTAAATTATGTAATTAAAAAGAAACAATTTAATAAAAACATAACTCCTGATGATGTCGGAATACAACTGACGAAACGTCGAGAAACATGGTAAAATAAATTGTTTTATTTATATCAAATTTAATCCCTGACCATAATCAGCCCAAAATAAAAATTAAAATTTACTAAAATATGTATAAACACAATTGGTCATAAAACACAAATTAAAATTTATATTTTTTTATTCATTCTCTGTAAATTGGTGATAAAGACACAGTTCCCTTTTGTCTAAAGCAGGCCACCAGACAATGTTTCCATATAGCAGAATTCGACGCAAAACTGCTGTATAAATTCAATGAACGACCTTAGGGCTAAACCCAATGGCTCTTTTACTGGCATATAAAGCAATAGTCGCTTTTCTCACCCGTTCCTCAATATGATATCTGAAATTTATCTAAATAAAATTTATCAAAAAAAACAATCGTCTGTAGATGACAAAATAAACGAGCTAGACTCCTAAAGTATGGTACGAAAATATCGTTTGGTCATACGCTCGTTAAGTTCGGTGATGGGCAATATCGTAAAAGGGAGAAAATGTTTCCCCTTGACAGAGTAAGCCAACCTCAAAAAGGCGCCACATTTTGTTTTTTAAAGCAAATATTTAAAACCGGTATACCGCGGTATTTGAATACCAGAAATGTCTATGATTTTAAGAAATTCAATTTTTCTTCTGCATTTTTTCAACTTTCACCCTTAATCTCCAAATTAGTTTTCCTGATCTTTTAATTAAGCATTTGACGAACGTTTCTCAAAATTGGGATTTTTAGGAAAAATATAAAACCAGTAAGAGTATTTTTAAATTTTGCAAAATGTAAACAAATTTGCAAAAAATATAAATTCAAGGTGAGTTTTTTGCAGGGTTGGCAACCGATACCCACCTAGAATAACGGTATTTGGCTATTGTACCGCAACCAATAAAGATATGGACATTTTTATTAGCGATTATGAAAGCTGATGAAATTTCTAGTATTTTAAATGTGTCACTTCGTGTTTCTACCGGTTCGTTTTCGAAATATAGGTCAATACCTTTATAATACCGTTTGAAACGGTATTATAACGGTATTTGCCTATATAACTAAAAGGAACCGGTAGAAACACGAAGTGACACATTTAAAATACTAGAAATTTTATCAGCTTTCATAATCGCTTTTGAAAATTTCCAAATCTTTATTGGTTGCGGTACAATAGCCAAATACCTTTATTCTAGGTGGGTATCGATTGCCAACCTTGGTTTTTTGAATCTAACACCTTTGTCATCATTTTCTAAGGGAAAACAAATATCTCGAATATATTTTAAAGAAAAATGTCTTAGAATTCCAGATATTATCTTTACAAAATATTTAAATGCTTATTTGACTCTGAATAAAAGATTTCTTTTTTTTGAAACATTTTCCACAATTTTAAAAATTTTTCTGTAAGTTATAACTTCTATAGAAAAAATCTATAAAAAATAGTCCCTTAGAAACTGGGAATTTTTCCTAAAAAATACTGTTTCAGAATGCCAAGAATCTTTCTGCAAAAAAGATTTCTCAGGATCGGATAACTTTTCAATAGGAAAAACGATTAAGAATCTGAGCTTTTCTATGAGAAATATATTTTCAAATCTAAGAATTTTTGTTATGGAAATATTTTTAAGAATATGATTTTTTTTAATCTTTTAGAATCTGAGAATTTTTATATAGGAAAATTTTATAAAAATCATTGATCAATGAACTTTTCTATAGAAAACTATATTAGATGGGAGACTTTTTGGAACTACCCAGCAAAACTTTGGTAATGGGTAGTGATTATATAACACATTACCAGGTAATGTATGTACCTTATTTGTAGCATTATTTTAGGATGTCTTACCAAACATTTGTTCCACAACGTATTATTTTAAAGTGAAAAATAATGCATTACTAATAATTTGCTACGTAATGCATGATTATTGGAAAAATGTATTTCATATTTATTATTTCTAAACATTATATCATGGATGATTTATATTTGGTTACATTATGTATTATTTGAAAGTTTGAAATACTGCATTATTTATAATTAAATGCATAATGCATTACAATAACATAAAAAATAATTATTTTATAAAAAAATGCATAAGTTTAAACTAGAGATGGGCTCACGACAAGAAATTTCTAACGACACACACTCACTAGCATATTATATCTACTTACACTCACTTACAATCACGTGAGTAAACTTTGGTAATGGGTAGTGATTATATAACACATTACCAGGTAATGTATGTACCTTATTTGTAGCATTATTTTAGGATGTTTTACCAAACATTTGTTCCACAACGTATTATTTTAAAGTGAAAAATAATGCATTACTAATAATTTGCTACGTAATGCATGATTATTGGAAAAATGTATTTCATATTTATTATTTCTAAACATTATATCATGGATGATTTATATTTGGTTACATTATGTATTATTTGAAAGTTTGAAATAATGCATTATTTATAATTAAATGCATAATGCATTACAATAACATAAAAAATAATTATTTTATAAAAAAATGCATAAGTTTAAACTAGAGATGGGCTCACGACAAGAAATTTCTAACGACACACACTCACTAGCATATTATATCTACTTACACTCACTTACAATCACTTGAGTAAATTTAATACAAAATTACTTTTTCACTACTCGTAACACCTTATATATTACGTTCTGGTATGCTATATTATATACCTTACTCGTAACCTATAAAATATCATATATTTTACACCTTACTGGTATTCTTCGTTATAAATTTATGACTTATTTTATACCTTACTGGTATTCTATGTGATAATGTGGATGCATTACTTTGAGTCTCATCGCCTGTTAAAATCATCAATGCTGCAATGTATAAAATAAGAGATCATATACCTTATTTTATACCTTATTTGGTAATCTAAGTTTTGCTGGGTAAAAAAAAAATACTCTGAATCTAAGCATTTTTCTGTTTGTAAGCATTTTGTAAGAATTTTCTATAGGAAATTTATCTCTAAATCTTCAAATTTTCTGTTGAAATAGTGTCTTAAAATATTTCTTTAGAAAAATGTCTAAGACCCTAATAATTTTTTAAATCAAAAATGTTTCAGAATCTGAAAAACTGCCTCAGAATACACTTTTTATAGAAAATTGCTATAAAATTAAAGATTCTATTTTTAGAAAAGTGTACAAAATTTCTTTATAATGTTTCTGTTCGAAAAAGCTTTCAGAATCAGAGAATTACATTAAAATATTTTAAGAGGTTTTCTATAAATTAGTGGATCAGAATTTGGAAATTACTAAAAAAAATACTATTGCATTATAAGTTTGAACTTATTGTAAGTAAATTACTAAATTACATTTAATTAGAAGATAGTGGCAATTTACTCTCATATGAGGATGTATTTAGTAATTAAGTTACCTTAATATATAGAAATGTTCGAAATATATTTATTTGTATGAAAATAAAATTATTTTTTTTATTAATAAAATTCTTTCAAGAATTTTAAATAAAATTTTTTAGAATTTTATTTCTTTTAAGTATTTAAAATAAAATTTTTTTAGAATTTTATTTGAAATTCTTTCTTGAATTTTTTGAAAAATTCAAAATTAAATTTTATCAATAACGAATTTTAATTTTTATTGTTTTTCCTTGTCTGAGTAGGATTTTAAATGTCGGTTTGTCTTGTTAACGGAAATTGTTTTTTATTTATGTGAATATTTATAGGTTATTCAGAATATATTTTGACAGTTTCCAACACTTCAATTCCAAATGCCAAATGGCGACATATTTTGTCAGTTATTTTATTTGTTTGTAAGTCCAGATCGAGCTCGAACTCTAATTTTATTTGTTTTAAGGGTAAAAGTGGGCGTGGCAAAATTCAATTTTTTGACATTTTTGCCTAATTTAAAGCCCCCTAATGACTTAGGAAGCTGAAAATTTTCTAGAATATAGTCCTAACGATGGCGCATACCCTCAAGTAGTCGAATTGAAAATTTTCGCAATGTGGGCGGAGAATTGAGGGGAAAGGTGGCGTGGCAAAATTGGGTTTTTTTAAACATTTTTACTTCTTTTGAAGCCCTCAAATGACTTAGGAAGCGGAAAATTGCATAGCATGTAGTTCTAACAGTGAAGCATACCCTGAAGTATTATCGTATCGGATTTATATTTTTTAGATTGTGGAAGGAGAATTAAGAGAAAAATGGTCGTGGCAAAATTGTGTTTTTTTTATATTTTAACTAATTTGAAGACCCCCAATGACCTATGTATAAAGATGAAAATTGACATTTTTGCTTATTTTAAAGTCTTCTAATGACTTGGAAAGCTGAAAATTTCCTAGCATATAGTCCTATCGATGAAGCATATCCTGAAGTAGTCGAATTTTAAACTTTTGGACTTTGGGCTTAGATTTGAAAGGAAAATAGGGATTGACAAAATTGGGATTTTTAACATTTTAACTTATTTTGAAGCCCCCAAAGGAAGCGGAAAATTGACAGCGTATAGTCCTAACGATGTAGTATACCCTGAAGTAATCTGATTTAAAATTTCTCGACTGTGGACGGAGAATTAACAGATAAAAGAGCGTGGAAAAATTGGGTTTTTTAATAGTTTAACTAATTTGAAGACCCCGAATGACTTAGGAAGAGGAAAATTGACATGTATATAGTAGGTTTCATGGGGAAGATCAACACGAACCTGGATTTTTTGATATCCAGTGTATGGTTGGAGAATAAGAAAGGCAAAGGGGCGTGGTAAAATTATTTCCATTTATTTTCTGTATAAATAATTTATTTTTTTTGGTTTCTCTTATTTTTTGTGTATACAGCGCCTTTTGAATTTCATTAATTGACTTAAAAGCTTAAAATTGGCATGTATATAGTAAAACACCAGGAACAGATTCTTACAAAGCCGGATTTTTTGCCTGTAGCGGCGAATTACGAGAAAAAGGGGACTTGGCAAAATTTATTTTTTTAAACATTTTAGAGTATTTTTAAGCTCCGCCCCAATGAATAAGGAAGCTGAAAATCACTAACATGTAGTCCTAACTATGAAGCATATTCTAAAGTAGTCCGATTTAACGTTTTTGCAATGTAGACGGGTGTTGAGAGGAAAAAGGGGCAATGCAATATTTTGTTTTATTTTTTTTTAATTTAAATAACTTTAAAGCCCTAATGACCTACACAACCGAAAATTGGGCAGCATATTGTATTGACACTGGACCATATCCTAAAGTAGTCAGACTTAAAATTTTTGGAATGTGGACGGAGAACTAAGAGGGATAAGGGGCGTGGATACGAGTATAGTACTATCGATGGAGCTTATCCTAAAGTAGTCAGATTTAAAAAATTTAGAATATGGATGGAGAATTAGGAGAAGAAATGGGCGTGGAAAAGTTAGGTTTTTACATCTTACCTAATTTTGAAGACATCTTATGACCTTGAAAGATGAAAATTGGGATGCATATGGTACGGACTATGGCAAAGATCAACACTGACCTGGATATCCAGTTAAAGGGCGGAGATACAAAAAAATCCATTGTAAATTTTGTTCAGTTTATATACATAATCTGTAACGTAGCCGGATTTTTGGCCTTCAAGACAGGGGAGTGGCGGAAGACGGCGAATTTTAGTTTTTAAACATTTAGGTGGTTATTCATAAAAACTGAAATATAACTAAAGTAGGTTTATTTGACAGAAATTGCAGGCATATTTGTCAAAAAAAACCTGCAATAAGTCTTCTGTAAGTATTATGAATATCACCCTTTAACTATTTATGAAACCCCTAATTACCAAGGAAGCTGAAAATTGTAAAGCATAAAGTATTGACAATGGATCATATCCTTATGAAGTCAGATTTAATATTAAAACTGTGTACGGAGAATTATAAGGAAAAATTTAAGTGAAAAAATTGTGTTTCTTAATATTTTAGCTAATTTTACAACCCTTCATGAATAAGGCTGGACTACTCAATGCTCCGTTATAAAATCACTCTCCGTTAAATTTAACTTTATCATACAAATTTTGACATAAGGCTCCGTTAAATCGGCACTAAGCAGCTAACTGGACATTGAGTAATTCGCCCTAAAAAGATCAAAATTTCCATGTATATAGGAGTGACCATGGGACAGATCCACACGATGGATTTTTGTATCCGGTTTAAGGACGGAGAGACGAAAAGGGCGTGCTAAATTTAGTTTTAAAATTTTATCAGTAAAATCTTTTATACTCATTAAATTTTTTCCAGTTCGGGAAATATATTGATGTTACTCAATCTAGCAATATTAAATTTTTTAAGCATAAACATCATTTTTTATACAGTATGGTAAAAAATTTGAATTATTGGTAAAAGTGATTTGGTGTTCCGCCTGGCAGGGACAGGCTATTCAACTAGTAAAAGTATAAATTGCTTATAAAATTCTTTGACTAGGTGTAAAAAAGTATTACCTCCTCATCATTGAACAAATTAACATTATTCACAAATTTAACCTTTATTCTCAATACATTTACAAAAAAAAAAAAAAAAATTACCCACACCCTCAAACACATAAATTTATGAAATTTATTCAAATTGTTCAATTTGTTATTTATAAAAATTTAACCATAAAAATATTACAATAAAAATATTGATGTTTTGTAACAACAATTGAACATTTACACTTATAATGTAATCATCATTTTCATCATTTCCATCAACGTCATCAATGTTTCCATCACCATTATCATTATTTTTTCTTATTATCATTTACCTTGAAAGAGCAAAAAAAAGCGAAAAACAAAATTTGAATACAAAACAATAAAACATCGTAAAATGGGGAAAATTGTGGCAATATGCTATAAATAAGAAAATTACATTAGAGACCAATAATGACGATATGAAACCTTTTTTGTATGTAACACCATCTTCAAAATAGTGTGAAAGAAATATTAAATATACGTTTGTATGAAAAAATTCCCTAGATAGCAAAGGAAACAACAGCATAAATAGTACCAGTAGTTAAAGTATCATTGACATTGAAAACAACGTCAAATACCATAAACAGCACAACTCAAAAGCCAACAAACACGAAGTGCTGCTACTGCATTGAAACGTCTATTTTACACAGTAAGTAAGTTTATTTAGCACGTGACACTTTTAACGCAACAACAAGCCATTTTTATTGTACTTTTGAGCCTTCGAGAGAAAAAAAACAATAAACATTAACACTATGTTAAAAAAGTAGTTAAATTGTTTTTCTTTAAATTTTATTAATTCAGAACTTTACACATAAACTTCTTGATAAATTCCGTGTTTTTTCATAGATGACAGCAGATAGCCCAGCAGATAAGACAAAATATTCGTGAACAGGTAAAGACTGCCCTGCATATAGGCTGGAACTTAATAGTTATAACACCGTCCGACAGCCAATGTTAACCATAAACCGGATGATATAAATCCGAAAGAAGATATCAAATGGAGTATAACTGCATTTACAGTTTTTCATTTCGTGATCCTGTTTCCTTTTAAAAGGAATTAAAAATTTTAAAGGATACATTTTATAAAATATTTTGGATGCCTCATAAACGTTATCTATGTTTCCACTAATTTCAATCATCTTATTACACCGTCCGACAAAAGTGAAAAAAAATCGTTAAACACGAACTGGATTATATACGTTTTAAACCTGAAACTAAATGTAGTAAAACTGCATTTACAGTTTTTATTTTCGTAATCCGGTTTCCTTTTAAAATAACTTCAAAGTTTTAGAGGATTAAATTGTATAAAATATTTGTACTTGTGAAATGAAAGAGAAGGATCTCCCTAATTTTTACCTTTTTTTATTAATCCAAATAAAAAACTGTAAGTGCAGTTTTACAACATTTAGTATCTAGTTTCAAACGTATATTATGCAGTTCGTGTTTAATGACTTTTTTTATTTTTGTCGGACAGTGTAATAAGATGATGGGCACCCAAGCTGCGGGAAGTTTTGGTTGTTTTCCTCCTTGTATTCTGGGATACTTGAAAGATCCTACTAGGGAGTGGTCTTCCTTTATTGGGGAGTCGTTGAGTCTTATTCTCACCACACTTTTTCTGTGCAATTTCATGAAGCCTTTTCAGGCTTTGAATCGCTCTGCTGCCCAAGCATCTGAAATTGCGTTCATGGTAATAAATATACCACAATTAATCTGGGCGTTTTAAAGCTTTAGGCCTTATTATACCCCGGAGCTAATGTTATAATTCCTGCTGAGATGCAGCGAGTGTTGGACTAACGATAATAATTATGACACAATGGTTTTTATCTATGTTTTTCATTTAATTACAAATCATTTTTTATAATTTCAACCTAACCGAAAACTGGTAAAAATTATCGTCGCCTCGTTTTAGCCAAATCGATCACAGGTTTTAGTGGGAATCGAACCCACAACCCCCTTTTTCATAGACTAGTACACTACCAACTAAATTACATGTGCCCCTGGTCGGACTATATAGCTCCTAAACTGTAAATTCTCTATACAGCACGCATAAATTGAGGAATACCAGAGTAGTTTTAATCCCAATTCTGACCAATTAGTCCATCATCACTTTTGTAGAGGACAATGAAAGGAAGGATAGACCCATAATTGCGAAGAGTTGCTTTCAACTAGCCAATATGCATTAAGCAAGGGTAGATCAACGGAAACAACCCTTCATGAGCTCGTTGGAACCATCGAGAGATCGCTTTCGGTAAAGGAGAACACTATGGTGACTTTCTTGATGTAGAAGGGGGCTTTTAATAATGTCATTTCAGAATTTTAAATGGTAGACAATTTACTTTGCAATTGGATTCTGTAATTTCAGTATTAATCTTTCTAGAACCACGTAGATGTCATGTTGTCGCATATCCTGGCGATTATCGATGCTAAATGAACGAGTGTGCTTTGAAGTCTATTAGGGAGAGATTCAAGATTCTTAGATAATTGCAACGTTTACCAGACTGTGATGCTGCCAATAAAGGAGTTGGCTGACTTGGTGAGACGCAATGTCTTGCCTACAACTGCAGTCAACATCTATCTTGACAGTCGAGCCGCGGCCAAATCCTTGAAGTCAATGTTTCTGAAAACAAGATAACAAATTAACTGCCGCATGTCTTTAAATGAGATGGCCAAGCAGTTTGACATACGACTCATATGGGTCCCAAGGCACAGAGACCTCCCAGGAAATTGCAAAGCCGATGAGCTGCAAGACTGGGAACTACCAAACAGGTTCCAACAGAATGGTAATGTATTTGTATGCCTCTAGAAACTTGCAAGCAAAATCTACGGATTTGTTCCGCTGCGGATACTAATCAGAAATGGACACATGAATGGAAGAGCGAGACTACACGACAGATTACTCCTTTTCTTACTCAGAAGCGCACAAGTTAGCTGATACGATAGCGGTTGCTAGCATTACCGGGAAGTGTCTTAGATGTGCCGTCAAATGACTTTTGCCGAAGTTGCATGGGTGAGGATGAGTTGGAAACTATCGAACACTTTATCTGCTATTACCCAGCATTTCCTGGTCAGAGAATTGCTTCACTGGGATCTAGGGAGCTGTATGATCTTACTGATTTGTCAGATGTCAAAATTCAATATATTAGGAGTTTCATTAGGAGCACAAATTGGTTTTAAGGCACGGACTATTAGTGGACCTTAGTACTTCCCCGGTATCACAGCGGACCTTACAGTCTATGTGTGCTGGCGTAAAACATCAACAGCCACTTAAAACGTAACCTAACCTAACCTAACGAGGCTGCAAGACAAATGTGTTCTTCTCTTAGTCCATGGCTCACACTCCCTCATAGGTAAGCACTCTAAGCTGTTTAATGTACATTTAAATGCCTTCTGTCGGAGTTTCATGGATGAGGAGGACTTGGAAACTATCTAACACTTTATCTGCAACTGCCTGTCACTTTTTGGCCAGAGAGCTGCTTTACTGTGGGGTCATGTCAAAACGCACAGAAAACTGTCATTTTCGAATTTATCATCTCAGATTTTAATGAAATTTGCCATAAATATTGTAAAGGGGTAGTGTTCATAAAATCATTAACCTAACGACCCCAAAACCTTTCGGTTTTCGAAATATGACGTCTTGAAAATTGGCAAAAACGACAATATTTCAAAAAATTTACCATACAAAGTCGATTATAACTTCTAAAGTATACAACATATAATTTTCATAATGGTACCATTTCAAAGGTGAGAATGTTACCTTCAAAAGGGCGTCCCTAATTTTTTTTGTAAAAGGTCAAAGGTAATTTTTTAAGAAAAATGTTATAAGACCCATATTTTAAAATTCTGAAAAAAATATATGTAAATATGTCACCCCCTAGAATTAAAGAATAGTTGACGATTCAAAAAAAAATATTTTCTTTTTTGCCACGCCCCTGGCCGTCGCCATTTTCGTTTTTTATTCATTGCGTCGGCATTTTAAGTCCGATCTTAACACTATGCATATTGTTGTTCATGGTTTGACAACAGTTACATTTTTGACTTTGCTCATTTTTGACTCCGACGTCAAATTTTTGTTGTGACTTTCGGTATCTCGGTTTCTACCCCACTTTTTTTCTTGTCATATTGTAAATTGTGCTACAAATAAAATAACACTAGTTTACAGAAGTTTTTATCTACAACGTTTTGCATTTATTTTCCTTGTAAAATATCGGGCTGAATCTAAAATTAAAGTTTTATTGCTTAATTTTCGAATTTTCAATTTTTTAAAAAAGTGGCTTTACTTACATAAAAATATTTTCGGACCAAATCAGTGAATTAATTTTTTTGTTTTAAATTAATTGTTTTTAAATGCTTTATTAATTCTGCAAAGAAAAACTTTTTTTCTGATTATATACTTTACAGCTAATAAATGATATATCGACAATTTTTCTTCACTCTAACAGAAACTTTTTAGCCTCTGGACTTTTCCAACAAAAACTAGGTAATGAGTACCCATTCCCAATTGGATTACCTGGTAATGAGTACTAATTACTCGCTGCGTTACTTTATACTCCAAAAAGGACTTACTTTTAACTTACGATGTAAATGATTTGCAATCTGAATTTTAAAAGCCAGTTAAGTTTCATAAAAATATATAAAAACAATTTTACTCTTAATTTATTTTCTCTCATTTAATAAGAGCAACTAAACAAACAATGCAGTTACTTTTTCAACTTTTCGTAAGCGAGCTAGGAATGGGCTATTATTTTTTAGCTTTTCCGTAAGCGAACAAAGAAGGCCTTGGCTCCAATGACATCGCCTTGTTAAAGTAATTAACAATGAAATTGGGACGTAACTAGTTACTTATTTTTGTTATAAATCCCAAAGTTAATTACTTGGCAATGGAAGTTTTTGCTGGGTTATTTTTGGATTCAACGCAAGATTTTACTTAGAAAATTAATGCAAAATGTCGTAGAATGCATTTTTTTAATTTGTAAACTATTGTTAATGATTTGCTTTGTAACAACGCAATTTGTTAATACAATTAAATATTTTGTAAATATGACAACGTTTAAATTAAAAATGAGTTAAAAATACAAAAAAAATCTGTGTAGCTTTTTTTTAAAAAATTTCCAAAAATTTAATAATGTTATTTATTTAAATAGTTAAACATGACTGAGTTTTCCTTAGGTTTTGATATTTTTTCTTTTTTTCCAGTTTCTTTCTCATAATAGTTTTTGTAGAGAAACAGCACAAAAAGACTCATTGTCAGAGATAAGATTATAAATTGATTTGTACGGTAAGCACGATGTTGTCAAATTTGTTAAACTGCCGGTTTCTGTTTTTCTGCTCGTTCAATTTTTTTTTTACATTTTTTTTTTTAAATATGTTTGTTACTATGTCGGTCGGTTAGTTGTCATACTGCGTTCTTTTGTTGTTTGATTATGACAAACATCATCATTTTTTTTAAGCTTTGACTGAAATCAAAATAATGCTTATACGAATAAACAGGGGGTACGGGAATTTCTTACTTACTTGTGCGCTGTCTGTATGTTGCTGATGCTTATGTCAACAATAACAATTTATTAAGGATCATTAGTCATACAAATGTAAGAAGCATGTTAACAATTTTTCTACTTATGCTAAGGACATCTTTTTCATTTTTGAAATATGATTTTATCTTTTTGAAGTACAACATTTTTTAGTATCTACTTTAATGTAGATGGTTTCAAAAAAAAACAAGTAGAAAAATTAAATTCGACTTGATCGAATCTATGAATACCCTCCACAATGTTATCTGATAGTAATTTTCTAAAAAAAAAATTCAAAAAATTGCATTACAAATTTTTTATTAGAAATATGTATATTATTTTGAGTCATACTTTCTTTTAATCAATCAAATTTTTTTGAGTGTAAAATTTTTTTGACTGTCAACATTTTTTTTGAGTCTGCCATTTAATTCAAAAAAAAAAAAAAATAATAATGTGTACATTTTTTTTTTGAGTGTAATATTTTTTTTTTGAGTGTAAATATTTTTTTAGTGTACAATTTCTTTGAGTAACAAATTACTTTGTAAAATATTTTTGTTGTTTTATACCTATATGTAATACAAAAAAAACTATTTCACATATTTTCCTCTTTTTATATTACCATCCTCTTCTTTAAAAACCAAAAACAAATTAACGTTCAATCATACACATACTTTATTTGATTTTTTCCCGTTACATACAGTTACACTAACAATAAAAACACAATAACAAATATTTACTTGTCTAACAACTAAACTGCACCCCACGACAAGAAAACAAACAACAACAAGTTTTACAAAACTGGTATTTCACCATGCTTTTAAAACTTGTTTAACGAGTTTTCAACAGTTTAAGGTGAAACAAATCTGAAATTCAGTGCTTTGCTTATAACTTTTGAACCACTGAACCGATTTTGCTGAAATTCAAAACCAAACAGCCTTGGGGAACGACAAATATATATGCTAAGCTTCAGCCCCCTCAGAATTGTCTTTCGAAAGTTATAGTGGTTTTAATCTTGTAAATTCGAAAAATACCCTTGCCGAAATTTACGCTTTTGCTCATAACTTTTGAACCACTGGACCGATTTCGCTGGATTGCAATACCAACCTGACCCGGTAAATGGAGAACATATATGTCAAACTTCAGGAGCCTCCGTAAAGTCTTTCAAAAGTTAGCGTGTTTTCAACGGACAGACAGACAGACAGACAGACAGACGGACGGACGGACGGACGGACGGACGGACGGACGGACGGACATAGCTAGATCGACTTAAAATCGATCAAGGATCATGAATATATATACTTTATGGGGTCCTAGACCAATATTTCGATGTGTTACAAACGGAATGACAAACTTATATATACCCTCTATCACTAGAGTGGAGGGTATAAAAATACCAGCAATATATGTACATATTTTATGGATGTCTCAAAACTTACAATCCATTTCGATGCAGTATGTACACTACTATAGGCCGTCCCGTCAAATCTAAACTTTAAAATTTCGGGTCGAAATACCTGCAGAACGATGGCCTCGGACGATCTGATTGTGAAAAAATTTATGAACAAATTTTGCAAGGACATCTTCTTAGAAAATGGGAAAGATATTTAAAAAAACTCCAAAATAACGATTTTCATCAACAGATGTTGTTTTTAAACACACAAAACATTTTTTATCCAACTTGGTGTCAAATTTGGAAAATGTTATCTAAAAAATATTTTTCACAGAACATACTTAACATTTTCAAATTTTTAAGACCAATTTGGTTAAAAAATAATTTATATGTTTAAAAATCAGCATTTTGTTTAAAAATCAGCATGTAGGCCAAAATCGCTGTAGTAGATTTTTTTATATATGTTTTCTATAAAGTACGCTAATATTCATAATTTTTTAGCTGGATTTGGTTAAAAATTTCTGACATGAATTTTGGTCGAAAAACGTAATTTGTTCAAACTTTGCCGACTGAAGATGCCCTAACAAAATATTTTCATCAATTTTCCCACAATCAGCTATTCCGTGGCCATCGTTCGCAGATATTACAACACGAAATTCGAAAGTTTAGACTTGACGGGACACCCGTATAGAATTTTGGATTATTTTTAATAGCGAAGCACACGAAATTTAAAATAAAATTAAAATTTACTATTCGCGACCTTGGAACAACAAGGATCTATTTGCACTAACATAACTAAAGTTGAATATTGTTAATCGCTTTACTAAGTCAGTTTTGACTAAATTTAAAAGCGGTTTTTGAATAATTTGAAATTAGTCTTTAAATTTTTTTATGTATTTGAAAATATTTGCGCTACTATATTAGTTTTTGCACAATTTGAGTCTCAAAAAGCAGATAGAAATCTGTTGCTCATCGATAAGGCCATGAATTTGGACAACATGGTTCTAACTGCCAAATAGAACCTTGTGTTTCTGTAAAAAATATTTTTTTTGCAGATAGAACCTTGTGGTATTTGGATTTATATATAATAATACAAAATTTGTTAATCAAAAAAAAAAAAACCAAATTACAAGGTAAGGTCTCCCTAGCGTCCACCTGGGATCTTCATAATATTTTTTTTTATTTTGTAGAGCTAGAAAAATAATGTCACACGTAATTAAGGGGGTACATAAAAGGAAGAGGACGGCCAGTTTATATTCCCGGGAATAAATATTCATTGTAATGCTTTCATCATCGGGATGAGTTGTAATAAAATACTTCATTGCTAGGGCCATAATGGAGTTTTTGCTTTTTAGTAGCACAAGAATCGCTCCATGTTAACAGTTTTGTGATATTCTTGTCTTCGAATACTTTTTCGACATTTTTTTGGAAGGCTGATGCAATATCGTTTACACTTCTTCCGCCAGTATACTCAGTCCACAAAGCACAGTATATTTTTTTGTTGTTGACAAGTGTGTGGTTGGAGTACCTGAAGTTTTATCGAAAGCCTTTTAGGTATGTGTTTTTACTTCAAACCTTGCCTCAGGAATTCTTTTTGCTAGTTACATTTTTTTTCTTCTCGTGTGTGCTCTATGCTAAGCCACAAGGGAATAAACTCTATATTTTGAAAAAGTTTCAAGACACTACTGTGCTCACGTGCCTTTAAACACTCATTTATCATTAAAGTTGGTTCTACACTCAAAAAAAATCCTTGTAAAATTACTAGAAAAAGCCCCTTAATCCCATTTTACAAATATTTGAGAGTTTTCCTTGTTTTTTAACAAAAAATGTTTGATCGATATTTAAATTTTTCTTTGTAATTTTAAATTTTTTTTTGTAAATGTACAAATAACCAAGGTAATTTTACAAAAATAAAAACTAGTTAAGGCACGAGAATTCCTTGTAAGCATTATCGCATCAAAAAGTTGTAAATTTCCAATTTTATTGGTAACAAACTTGTAAAATTACAAAAAGCTCGTAATTTTTACTAAAAATTATCGTAAAATTGGAGGTAGCACAAAATCTAGTTAAGTTACGAGAAGTCACTGTAATTTTTATCGCGTCAAAAAGTTGTAAATTTACAATTTTATTGGTAGAAACCTTGTAAATTGTTTGTAATTGTACAAGCTTACTACAACTAAAATCGCAATTTTTACTAGGAACTCTCTTAAAATAGAAGGTACTCGTAGCAATCAATTATTTTACGAGGCTTTTTTTGGTAACTTTAAAAGATTTATTTTCTAAGTGTACACTAAAAATAACATTGTCAAGTTACTAGAAAGTTATATGCAGCCAAAATTTACGAAAAAAATTTTAATTTACAAGAAAAAATTGTTTTTCACAAGGAATTCTAGTAATTTTATAATAAAAACAAAAAACTCGTAATTTTTACAAGGAATTCTCGTCAGAAAGGAGGTACCAAAAAATTTAGTTGAGTCACGAGAATTCCTTTTAAGTTTTATCGCGTCAAAAAAGCTGTAAATTTACAATTCTATTGGTAAAAAGCATACAAAATTACAAAAAATTTTTGTAATTTTTACTAGGAATTCTCGTAAAATAGTAGGTAGAAAAAAATTACAAGCTTTTCTTATCATTTTACAAGTTTTTTTGTTTAGTGTATTTGTGCAATTCGCAATTTTTAATTTGTGCAATATGGTTCTGTTTCCAATTAAAGGGTCCACATGGTTCTATCTGCAAAACAATATGGGCTTTTTTGGTAAACAAGGTTCTATCAGCCAGTTAGAACCTTGTTAACTGAATCTCAAACCAAAAACACGTAGATAGAAACTTGTTGCATTGAATATCTAAGAAGGTGTAAGAGATAGACAAAAACTGATAGCGCCAATCGAAAGAGCGTAGTCGCTTTAGTGCGATGCGATATATAACTCATTTTTGAAAAAAATGTCAGTTAGAACCTTGTTTTCCCAAGGTCGCGTATTATGTATATATTTTATTTTAAATGAAAAATCAGTGAAATGGCTTCTAAATAAAATTTAATTTGATTTAAAAGAATATTAACTGCACAGAAAAAAAAGTTCATACTCAGAATAATTTTTTTCATAAATATTATGATTCGTACATGACTTTTTTTTCCGAGAACTTTTTTATTTACAGAATGATTTTGTTCATATATAGTATGAATAAAGTCGAAAATATTTTTTGGTGTAATTTTGCACTTTTTTCGCAGCATATGGCCTATATATTCATAATTATTAACAAATTCATGCGAATGGAACATAAATTTTGATTCTGCATCCCAAAAGTTGCAATTTTATTTATATTCAATTTACAAATACATATAAATAATTAAAATACATAATTAAAACGCCAAATGTATGCCATCTGCTTTTCCATTTGCTTTATCCATTCTTTTGAAATTCTATTAACACACGCGTCTTCTATTCGTCAGAAAATGGTACATACATTTCGATGATAATAACATCAAATTTCATATACTATGTATCTAGAAAGAAATAATGCCAGTTTTTAGCGTTTGATTAATAAAATGGGACCTACATATCGTTCATACACAAATTTGCTTACCTTTCCTTTTTCCACGGTTGTAAATTAGCGATTTTTTTGCAATTGTTTTTTTTTGTTGATAAAAAAAAAATGGAAAATTGTTTGACAATTTTTTTTTATTTTTCAAACTGACTTGTTTTTATTATTTTTGGAAATTTAAAAATTTTAGAATATATTCATAAATAGTATAATTTTGTTCATTCATGGCATGCACTCAATTCAATGAAAGCCATTCATACTATTTATGTACAAAATTTGTTCTGTGTGGAATTTACCTACATAATTTTCAAAAAAAAATTAAAAAAAAAACAAAATTTAAGTACTTTTAGCCATCCACTTTTACATATTCCTACGTTGCTTCCACAAAATAGGACTTATAAACTGGACCTCCTGATTCCAGAGCTGCAATCCAAATTTTTGCTAGCATGTTTGGTTTTTGAGATAAATTTGGGTTCGAAAATTTTAGTGTGAATTATAACAACGTTCAACAAATTTCAAATGTTGGCTGTACACATGAACCGCACCAAAACATTCTGAGAATATGGCCGAAAATAAAATACCCGTATCTCCCAATTTTTCTAGATCAATTCGCGTTTTCGCAAAAAAAAAAAAATGTTTGCACTATAGAAAAAATTCAATCCAGTCAGAAAGTGGGTATAAAAATAACATTCTTATATATCCCAGGTTTTTTAAATCAATTCGCGTTTTTCGCGAAAAACGAGAACAAAATATGTACTCTGATCAAGTAAAGCGATAGTTTACTATTGTCGATTTTCAGAGTCCTGTTGCTCCAAAACTATACAAAATGTGTCCATAATTTTTAACCCTTCGTTACATGGCATTGCATATATGCAATGTTGACTTCGCGCGTATCTAGCAAATCCGCTATTCCCCATTTACCGTTATTTTTGTTTTTGTTGATCTATTTTATGTAAAAACAATCAATCTTTTCGAAAATTTGCGTAGTTTGTAAAACATTTGTTAAAACAAGAATAAATCCCCAAAAAATGTTTTCTATAAAGAAATTAAGTCATGTAATGAAGGGTTAATGTTTCTGGATTAGATAACGCTCTTCAATATAGTAAAGAAAACGATATGTATTTTGATGTAGTTTGTGCATCGTCAGTCGTCTTCGTTTAACGTGATTAGCTCCATGATGTTAAATTGTATTTCACAAAGGAAGTGTGAAAAGTTGAAAAATGTAGTAAATATACTTCTGAAAAATTTGGTGTTAATAGATATCTTCAGTAAAATTTAATGGCGGTTCTCTTTTTGGAACATATTAACCCCCTATCTCCCATTTTAGGGGCCATTTTTGTCCCTTTTGCAAAAACTTTTCTAGAAAACCATTAAATCTTGCGTTTAAATGGTTAAAATGTTCCACAAAAATGTTTTTCATAAAATTTCACTAGGGGTTGTCAAAGGCCAAAAGTTCGATCAGGTGCAAGATAGGATAAATTTGCTAAAAAATGAATTGTAGAGTAGTGTTATGGGCAACAAAAGTCTAGTTATCTGTCAGTATTTAATTTGTTCCACTAATTAGCAAATAGCTTTGGCCAGTACTGTGTAATCTTTAGAGGGCACTTTTTTCACCCATAAAAATAAGGGGGAATGAGAAGGGCTATGGGTCCAATTTTTTGTTTCATTACTATTATTAGTTAACAGATCACGACAATGAACAAAAAATCAAAATCGCTTCGGCTGAAAATGTATGGTCGTCAAAGGGTTAAAAAAGTAAAATTGTAAATTATCATTATTTATTGTATCATGCGCGGGTACAAGGGCGGAAAAAAGGGGAAATTTCCCTCCTGCCCCCAGACCAAAATAAAAAAAAAAAAGAAAAAGAAAGAAAATGGAAAGAAGAAAGAACGAAACTCTCCAAAAAAGGTTCCAAAGGCAAATAAATTTTGAAATCTGAAAATTTTTCATAGAAAAAAACCTGAACATTTTTGAAGAAAAAATTTAAAAAAATTTTATAAGGAAAATCTGATTTTTTTTAGAGAAAATGTGACAAAATCTTAAAATTTTTTGTGAAAAAAATATCTGTCAATCTAGAAGTTCTTATTACTTATGAAGAAAATTTTCTTTGGGAAATATTGTTGTGAACATGACAATTTTGGTAACATGACTTATAAGGGAAGTCTCCCTAGTGTCACCCGTGGATCTTTATGGAATTGGTTTTATTTTGTAGATATGAAAAAATATCTAAAAATATAAGTCGAAAAATATTAACTAAGTTAATTTAACTTCTTTGGCCCGTTGTTCACACCACGAGATAGGTATTTTTAATACCTTTAATCTGATACCACATTTGCTTATATTAATTTTGCTTAAATAGGCGTAAATCGTAAAAAACAGAAAAAGGTAAATTTCCCCCCATACAAATCGACCCCCCTAAAAATGAGTTTTGAGCCGCTAAAAAAAAATACGTTTCGAATTAATTTTCATTCTTAACAACATATCCGAATTTCATGAAGATCGTAGGGTGACACCAGGGAGACTTCCCTTGTTAGACTTTTCCTTAAGGAAAAATGTATCAGAATCTGATACGTTTTCTATAAAAAAAAATATCTCCGAATTTGAGAGCTTTTCTATTGGTAAAATGTCTCAAAATTTTCTATAGGAAAAATGTCTCACAATCTGAGACTTTTTCTAGAGGAAAAATGTCTCAGAATCTGAGACTTTTTTAAAGGAAAAATTTCTCAGAATTTAAGACTTTTTCAATAGGTAAAAGGTGATTTCAGTCATTGATTTTTTCACATAAAATGCTCAATGAAATCGATTTCATTGAATCATTATTCCATACAAATTTCTATCATTGCCATTTTTTATATTTTATCTGAGACTTTCTTTAGCAAACGGTCTCACTATCTCAGACCTTTTCTATAGGAAAAAAGCCTCAGAGTGTGAGACTTTCTATACGAAAAAATAGAGAATTAATAGAGAATTTTTCTATAGTAAAAGGTTTAAGAATCTGAGATTTTTTCTGTGGAAAAAAGTTCTTAGAATCCAAAAATTTTTCTATAGGAAAAAAGTCTCAGATTCTAAGATATTTTTCGTTAAGAAAATCGCTGATTTTGAAAAAAAAATCGATATAAAAGCATTTCTTTACGAAAAATGTATCAGAATTTGATATTTTTTTGTAAAAATAATGTCTTCTATTAAAAAATTCTCAGATTTAGACTTTTTCATATGAAAAATATTTTAAAATCTGAGTCTTTCGTCTACATAGAAAATGTTAAATTTTATTTTAAAACAAATTTAAAATAATTCATCTAAACGGAAACATGATCATGAAAAACAAAGCTCGTTTCAAGGAGGGCTCTGATTTTTTAATTGAAAAATCGGCTGCAGTGGTTTGGAAAAAAGTAAATTTTATGATTTTATAGCCTTCCCATCACTTTTTTTGCAAAAAATAACAATTCACCGTTGTTGGACAAGCAAAAAAAGGATCCTTTTTTTTTTGCTTGTCCGACAAAGGTGAATAATTATTTTTTTTATTCGAAGTAAAAAAAATCCCCCCCCCCCAAACTCAAAAGCTTTACCCGCCACTGTATTAAAGTGTGTTTCACCAAATATACTTACCATTTTATTTTTTAAGCATTTTTCTAGCTTCGCACAAATTATTGGCCTTTGACCATTCCTAGTGAAATTTGATGCAGAACATATTTGAAGAAAAATTTAACCCTTTAAATGCACGATTTAATGGTTTTCTATGAGAGTATTGGAGTTTTTTCAATATTTAAACGCGATTATCTTAAAAGCCTTATGTGATAGAAAAATTTGGAAGTCATGTTTAGAATCCAGTGGTCAAAATCTATTTACTTCATGTATTCTGATTCATGGCAGTGCAAATGTCTTTGAATTTGTTTAACAGTGATATCTCTGAGTAAACATAAAATTTAAACATTTTGTGCTCAATTTCAGGCGTTGTGTGTTATTATACATAGAAATTTACCCACTTTATAGAAATTATTTTACAAGCTTATTTTTATAGTGAAATCATTAAAACTATTAAACTTATTTAAATTCTAATTTTAAGTTATTTTTCCAGCTGAAAAGCAATTCCTGAGAAATTTGTCCTGCACAAAAAATCCAGATTCCAATTAAAACTTTAAAAGAAAGTTATGATATAACTTGAATTTTGGTCTCAATAAAACTTTTTTAATTGTAGATTCAGCGATGCTTTTAAATAGAAATAAGTTTTCTATTAAAATTTTTCACATCGAATACATTTTCCTTGCTATTCCTTTCTTGCTTTATCAAATCCCGTTTGGTGTGAGAATATTTCCAAACCACCCACGGGAATCCGCTCTACAAATATGACCCTTGATTGTCTACTAAACAAGAAAACTTTGTAAAGTTAATAAATTAATCAACATAACGTAAATTAAGCATGACATTTGAAGTTTTTTTGTTTGTGTCATATTTTAAATAAACACTTTAAATATTCTGCAAAACTCTTATGCAAAGAACGCCAACCACAAAAAAAAACTATAGGAACAATACAAAACTTTATCAAATTTAAACTAATTCTGATTATGACAACATTTTAATTAGTAAAACAAACAAAAATATTTTCTTACAACAAAGATGGGCGTTAGCCGTAAAGTAGGGAAATTATTTTTGTATTAAACTCTTCTGTTTAAGTAATCAATAATCAAAATTATAAGAAAACTTTTTATGTTGGCATAAAAAGTTGATTAACACCAAAAAACAATACAACTAATAAAATGGAAATGTGAAGAACAAATAATCGAAAAGGAAAATTACAAACACATATAAACTGAGCAACACACACACATTTAAGCACATACACACACACAAATAAATATTGTATAACCGGAAACGACACCTAAAAAACAGGAAAAACAAAATAAACTAAATAAACTCTTGAACCCTTGTCATAAAGTTTTTTACCCTTCCCACATTTGTATGATGTTTAATAAGTAATGAAAAAAGTCAACAAGACAGTTGACAGTTAAATAAGAATTGACTTTTACAAACAAAAAAATAAATAAAAAATTTAGGTGCAAATGAAAGATTAGGACTTTAACATTTTTTTTTTATAATTATAAATTAAAGGTAAAACATAAAGGATGTTAAAGATTAAACTCCTTCTATTCTATAATTATATTTTAAGTAATGGGACGAAAACATGAATTTGTTTTTAATAACGCAGTTCAGCTAAAAAGAAAAATGTCTGCGAAGTTTGTACTCTTGACCAAATCATTGAATCATGATTTTTGCTGTATAAATAGGTGTTCTTTCCATAACAAAATTCTTCTACACCATTTACAGATGTAATTCGAAAAAGATCAATTGTAATTCGAAGATTCTATATGTAATTCGAAGATTCCATTTGTAATTCGAAGATTCCATTTGTAATTCGAAGATTCCATTTGTAATTCGAATACTCCAATTGTAATTCGAAGATTCCATTTGTAATTCGAAGATTCCAATTGTAATTCGAAAAAGATCAATTGTAATTCGAAAAAGATCAATTGTAATTCGAAAAAGATCAATTGTAATTCGAAAAAGATCAATTGTAATTCGTAAAAGATCAATTGTAATTCGTAAAAGATCAATTGTAATTCGAAGATTCCACTTGTAATTCGAAAAATATCAACTGTGTTTCCATTGATATTTTTCGAATTACAATTGGAATCTTCGAATTACAATTGATCTTTTTCGAATTACATCTGTAAATGGTGTAGAAAAAATTACGCTATAATAATTTGTCATTCGATGCAAAAAGAAAATGAAATTTCGCTCAAAAATTTTTCATACAAATTTGGGCACATTTTCATAGTTTTTTGGTAAAATTTCAAAATAATAAATTGGGTGATTTTTCATTACGAAAAATTGCCCAAAAATAAAATATGAAAAATTGCCAATTTTTAATTTGGTTAAAATTTTTGTCAAAATCTTAAAATGACAAAACTGAAATAAGTTGCTCATTGCAACTCAGTGCCAATGGAAAAATTAAATACCCTATATGGTTGAACAACCTAAAGGGCAGTTTACATGTTAACTTCCCTTGACCACACTTATCCACTATTTCCCAGTATTGGTAATACGATTTTCCGGGTTTAAATAATTTTGTATGAAAAATTGTTTGAAAATCAAACTTAAAACAAATAGTTTATTAATTTTTTACACTCAAAATAAAACATTAGTAGATTTACTAATTTTTTTTTTGCTAATGCTACACCATTTACAGATGTAATTCGAAAAAGATCAATTGTAATTCGAAGATTCTATTTGTAATTCGAAGATTCCATTTGTAATTCGAAGATTCCATTTGTAATTCGAAGATTCCATTTGTAATTCGAATACTCCAATTGTAATTCGAAGATTCCATTTGTAATTCGAAGATTCCAATTGTAATTCGAAAAAGATCAATTGTAATTCGAAAAAGATCAATTTTAATTCGAAAAAGATCAATTGTAATTCGAAAAAGATCAATTATTATTCGTAAAAGATCAATTGTAATTCGTAAAAGATCAATTGTATTTCGAAAAAGATCAATTGTAATTCGAAAAAGATCAATTGTAATTCGAAAAAGATCAATTGTAATTCGTAAAAGATCAATTGCAATTCGAAAAAGATCAATTGTAATTCGTAAAAGATCAATTGTAATTCGAAAAAGGTCAATTGTAATTCGTAAAAGATCAATTGTAATTCGAAAAAGATCAATTGTAATTCGAAGATTCCATTTGTAATTCGAAGATTCCATTTGTAATTCGAAGATTCCAATTGTAATTCGAAAACCAACGAGTAAAATCGTTTCTTACGCCTTTAAAAACATTGTGTTTTGTTGATTTACTCGTTGGTTTTCGAATTACAATTGGAATCTTCGAATTACAATTGGAATCTTCGAATTACAAATGGAATCTTCGAATTACAATTGATCTTTTTCGAATTACAATTGATCTTTTACGAATTACAATTGATCTTTTTCGAATTACAATTGATCTTTTACGAATATTAATTGATCTTTTTCGAATTACAATTGATCTTTTACGAATTACAATTGATCTTTTTCGAATTACAATTGATCTTTTTCGAATTACAATTGATCTTTTTCGAATTACAATTGATCTTTTACGAATTACAATTGATCTTTTACGAATTACAATTGATCTTTTTCGAATTACAATTGATCTTTTTCGAATTACAATTGATCTTTTTCGAATTACAATTGATCTTTTTCGAATTACAATTGGAATCTTCGAATTACAAATGGAATCTTCGAATTACAATTGGAGTATTCGAATTACAAATGGAATCTTCGAATTACAAATGGAATCTTCGAATTACAAATAGAATCTTCGAATTACAATTGATCTTTTTCGAATTACATCTGTAAATGGTGTAGTGAGCTAACCTTTAGCAAATTTTTTGTTGAGATTAGCATGTTATCAAAAATATCTTGTAAACTTCATTTAGCGCATTAGCAATTTTAAACAAAATTTTAACTAATTTTTTTGGCTAAATTTGAAATTGGTTGACCAAATTTTTACAAGCTTTTTTGCTAATATTAGCAAAAGTAAATCGTAATTTTTTGTGTGGACCCTAATGCGCCCTAACTTTGGATCCAAAAAAGTTAGCATTCCCAAAAATTTAAAAAATGCTCATATCTCGGTAAATATTGCCGACAGAACAAAAAGGCATTTTTGTAGCCCTCAACACGTAGAACAAGACCGCAAAATAACCAAAAGCTCTCTGAGTAATATGTTTGAAGTTATCGAGTTTTTTAATTCTCGAAACCCCAGTGGTCCCCTAAAATCACGTATCTTAAAAACTAAGCAAGGTAGAGCGAAACGGACACAAATTTTGGATCAAAAACTATGACGATTTTTAAGGAACCTAACTAGGTCTAGGCCCATCGGAGTCTAGACTTATCGGGTCCGAACCCAATGGGGTCCTCAAAGGTGTATGAACTAAGTTGAAATAAAAAAATTTTAGCTAATTTGGTAAAGTTAGCAAAACATTTTTGCTAACTTTACCAAAAAAATTGTGGGTTCAAAATCAGCAAATTTTCTTGTAGGTTTAGAAGCTTTTTTTTTTTTGCTAACATTACAGTTTTTTTTTTGAGTGTAGAAACAATACAGCGAATTGTTTAGTTTTTTTTTATATATAACACAACTAACCAAGAAAAAGCCAGGCACCGCTTTTTTCATCAAATTTAAAATTTTTTATTTTGTTCAAAATTTTTTTTTTTGAACACAATAAAAAGTTTTAAATTTGATGAAAAAAGCGGTGCCTGGCTTTTTCTTGGTTAGTTAAGTGTGTTATATATAAAAAAAAAACTAAACAATTCGCTGTATTGTTTCTACACTCAACAAAAAAAACTGTAATGTTAGCAAAAAAAAACTAAAAAAAAATATATTTTTCTTTCAAAAAATATAAACATAAAAATACCAAAAGAAACTTTTTCAATAAAAATAAAAAAAAGATATTTATCGAAAAAAAAAAAATAAACAAAAAAAATTTTTTTTTTGTAGCAAACCAATTTGGAAATATATATCTAAATTGAACTGAAGTCCTCAAATTACAAAATTTAATGGGATCGGATCATTTACCTTCTAATAATAATACAAACACCTCTCCGGATAGTCACATAAATCTCTCAAACTATATGAAACTTGGAGGCGATGAATTTAAATTTAGTCCAAAAAGGGTACGACTGCATCCATTTTTGGAATTAATCTCTATCTAAGAAGCCGCCAGACATTTACTGAAATGATCTTTCATAGATGGGACTAATTAATTAAAGGGACCAATTAATTGACTGTTTAATTACCATATAATTGATGTCAATGGTAATAAAATTTTTTTCATTACCATTGGTTGTATCAATTGTACCAATTAAATTACTTATCAATTTAATTACTAATGAAAATTAAAAAAAAAAATAATTACCATTGGTATGGCATCACTTAAAAAAAATAATTACCATTAGTAAAAGTCGTCACAATATTGTCAAAATCGTTTATATTTGAAAATATCTGTTGTTTTTTGTTATATGGTGTTTGATTGCCTTTGTATAACACAATTTTTGAAATTTTTATTTGCGTTTTGTTTTTTGTCATTAGCATTTTCATATTTTTTTGTAAAAACATACTTTGATGTTTAAATTTTTAACTTTTCAAAAAAACAAAAATGTGCAAGCCAATTATTTGGAAACCAATTATAATTAGTGTTTTTCAACAATTGGTGCATTTCATTACCATTAGTAATTATTTTATCAATTAAAAAAATTTAATTACCATTAAATGGTAACGAAAATTTTTTCATTACCATTGGTATCAACCAATGGTAATTAAATTTTAATGGTAATGAAAAATTCCCATCTATGTGATCTATAAATATATAAATACATATATTATTTTTCATTAAAATTTGGGTTCCATAGTAGGGCTGCCAATACCGGGCCGGTATTAGAAAATCGGTATTTCGATATTGGGAAATTTTCAATACCGAATTTTCGGTATTTTCGGTATTCATAAAAAAATTATTTTTTGATTCATTTCATAAATTGATTTATTTAAAAAGTGTATTCTTGAAGTCCTTAAAGTGATACAAAAAATACCAACAATAGTTCTTCAAGTTTTGCAAGGTGGTCAAAATCTACTGCAAAATAACACACTTTTATTCAAAATATAATCATTTTTTTTTTTTGGATATTTGCCCTTTATAAATTTAAGCAAAAATTGGAGTACAATTACTTTTTCTTTTTTGTGGGTAGAAGTGAGTTAATTCTTGAAGCTAATGCAAAACTGTTGACTAAAAAATGGCTATTAACCCTTTCCTGCGTTTTCATTGTCCCCAGTAAAATTATAAAAATGGTCTATTCGTACTTATTTACCGTAGTTAATTAAATTATCTTTTTGATTTTTATTGAGAAAAAAAAAATTTATTAACACACCAAAAAAATAGTTTAACGTAAAAATCGCTGTACCACTATGAATAGCAATAACTTTTATATTTAAAAATCAGAGTTGTTAAAATCAAAAAAACGTTGTATGCAATACCGAAATCGAAATTGACTAAAAATCGGTATTTCGAATTTGAAAAAAGACCTCGAATTTCGACGCATTCGGTATTACCGAATTCGGTATTACCGAATTCGGTATTGGCAACCCTATACCATCGTACTTTATGGAAAAAATATTTTAAAAAATTCAAAATCGCTACAGATGCTGATTTTAAGAACTTGACAAAATTGTCTCAAAAGTTTTAACATGATCCAAAAATACAGATATGTTGGCTAAAGTCGCGTTTTTTTAAGATACAAAAATATTTTTCGATTGTCTGGACAAGACTTTTACAATTTTGCACAAATTGTAGCACAAGACGAACAAGAATTTTCATCAAAAACAGCAATTATTTTTTACATTTATAGCAATATTATTAGCTCGCAATATTTATGGTATCGTAAGCGTATAAATCGCTATTAAATTTCTTTAAGCGACAACCCAAAAATCAAATTCAAATCTGTGATTTTATGTACACACATATATATAAACTGATCAATTTATATCTCGTTGGATTCGACATTTGTCCCACATACATTCTGATCTTATTAGATCTGACTTGATCAGAATTGATATTGTAGCATATGGGAATAATATTAATTTTTACAAATTTTCTATTGTTAAGGATAAATAATAATTACATTTTTATTTAAAAAATTAATAAATAAATTTTATTCAGTATTATTAATGATAAATTTTTTAACAAATAATTACAATTAAAAAAGTATTAGTAGCAAAAAAAAATCAGTATAGAAAAATTAAAACTACGAATTTTTGTATCAAGGAGATAACTGCTTGAAGATAACAAATCTTAAGGCTTATTTAGTCTTAAGGTAAATTGAGGTTTAAGTATTAGAAAAAAAGTGAGCAATGCCTAACTAAGGTAGGCATAATACTAATTTTTTGGAACTTGTCAAGTAACTTTACCAGAGCTTTTCTATTTTAATTTTGGTAATTTCAAAATTATTCATCGAAGGTAACAAAATTGTAATAGGAAACACTGATAATGCCGCTTGAAAAGTTAAAAATAAAGTTAGTACCAACAGTGAGTATTTTTAGTGCTTAGAGAGTGTTTACACGCCGTTTTTTATTGTGCGCAGTAAAGACTTGCAACTTTTTTTTGTGGACAACCGGGGAGAGAAGCTGAACACGTCAAAAGCAGAATTCGTGATTTTTTACCCGTTTCGCAGTCAGCAAAAAAATCACCTCTGACATACTGCTGACTCTTCCTTTATAAAATTGTTGACATCTCCATACAATTTTTCAAAATGTCCCCAATTTTTCAAAATGTCCCCAATATCAGCGGTTGTTTAAACAAATTTTTGGTGGCCAACGACTCTGGTGGACACAGCTGACCAACTGCTGTCATGTCATTAGGGATATTTTGAAAAATTGTATGAAAATGTCAGCGATTTAATAAAGGGAGAGTCTGCAGTATGTCAGGGGTGATTTTTTTGCCAACTGTGTTGCTTTTCACCCCTGTTTGCCACAAAAAAGTTGCAATTTTTTATTTCGAGCAAAAAAAAAGCAGTAATAAATACCCTCTTGTTGACAGTTCGAATGTTAATCTTGTAAGTACCCAAAATCTTAAATAACCTCAAGACTAAATAAGCCTTTATTTTTTTTTCAAAAACAAATCCGGATTCTTGTGAAATTTGTAGTTAAAATACCACATAAACATCCGTGGATATTTGAAATGCAGACACTTTAAATTTTATTTGAAACAAACGGCTCCCTTTTCAATTGTTTTAATTTTAGGAAAATGTATAGGCTTATTGGTTCAATCATCATCTACAATCTTCACGGTTTAATCTTCATCTTCCAATTAAACCGCATTTCAGTATTAAAAAAAAATCTGCAAATTGGGGAAAAATTTAATATTTTTAATTCTTAATTTTCATGCTTATTGGCAAAATACTTACATCAACGTTAAAGCCATCATAGTGCTGAAATCAAATGGATTTTTCCATATTTTTAAATAAATAATGACAATTATATATTTTTTTTGCAAAATAAATAAATTTTTTATTTTTTTTTTCTTTTTATTTTGTTTGGCAGAAAATTCGAATTATTATTTTTTTTTTGTTTGTATTTACATTTTGAATTTGGTTTATGAAAACAAATAAAAAATTACGAAGATTTTAAAAATCGAGGGTGTTTATTTAAAATTGAATTCTAAAAGAAGCTTAGTTGTTTGATTAAGTTATAGTTGGTATAGATATAAATCTTTCTTTAGCGGCAGATATGATAGAAGACATAACCAGATATAATACAAGATATCGTTATATATAGCGTCAGATCTAACATATCTGCTTATATATATTTTGATCTTGTATAAGATATAAATATATACAATCATATCTCGTTAGATATAATTATATCTAATCATTTTTACTCGGGAACAAAAAGTAAACAAAAATTTCTAGTTGTAGTAAAAATAGTTAGAAATTTAGGTAAACAAACAGACCTCCGCAAAATAAAACTTTTTATGTGTTTTGGAGAAAACGTATTTTCGGAAATTTATTTTTCTTATTTTTGGTCATTTTTCATTTCTTTCTTGTGCTTTTTTTCGTTAATTTTGAGCGAAATTTCGTATTTTTCTTTTTGGGTAATTTTTCACATTTTTTGGACGATTTTGCATTTGGGCTTTTTTTAATAAAATTTTTTGGGCGATTGTTCTTTGGGAAATTTTGCCTACAGCCTAGTGTTTGCGGTCCGGGAATTCCCGGGTCGGATTTCTCGGGAATTCCCGGGAAAAGACTGACGGGAATTCCCGGGTTTTTTTTTATTTTTCCCGGGAAATCGGGAATTTTATGAAATAAACCATTTTACATAAAAAACGTTTATTTTAATTTAATTTTTAATTGGCTATTTTTTGTAGTTTTTCGGTTTGGAAGAACAGTGCAAATATATATTCATAGGAAAACTGACCAAGTGTAAAAAGTATGACAATATCATGAAAAAACTTAAAAAGTCAAGAAATACACGTCGGTTAATGATAATTTTGCTAAGACTGTCAAAAAAATATAAAAATTTTGAACCTAGAAATTACATTTCCAGAACAAATATTAAAAGTATTAGTTTTTGCTCGAATAACGCATTTTAAAAGTTTTTTGCGATTTTTGGCTATTTTTTGCGATTTTTTGTGGGGGAAAAAGTTGCAATACTTTTTTTGTTTTGTTTTATTGTATTTCAGAATTTTTAACTTTTACAGCCTTACCATAGAAAAATAAAATATATTTAAAATCAGCTTTTAATTTTATTTCCATACAAATTGTTTTTGTTTTTAAAATCGACTTTCAAAAAATGTATTGAAAATTTGAAATTTAAAATAAAACTTTTTTTAAAATAGACTTTTTGTTTTCTTGTGGTAAGGGCCTTAGTTTTTGATTTTTTATGTTTTGATTACTTGTATATCTGTAATAAAACTGTTTTTAATAAAAAGTTGGTCAAATTTTAATGTTTTTTATGATTTATATTAATTCCCGGGAATCCCGGGAAATAAATAATTTTTTTCCCAAACACTACTACAGCCGCAAAACGCATTGAAATATCGGTCGAGGACACCATTGTGTTTATATGTATATTACACAGCTCAAAAATAAAATATGTACTGAATTCTCGTTAGTGATTTAGATAGTGCTTGTTGCGCTGATTCCAAATACGCAGCCAAAATTTGTCTATCACGTCAGGCCAGGCGGGGATCCAGGGGGGGAGAATGGGATTTCTCCCCCCCCCCCAAAATGATTTCGAAAGAAAAAAAGAAAGGAAAGGAAAAAAAGAAAATAGGAAAGGGAAAGGGAAAAAAAGAAAGGGAAAGGAAAGGAAAAAAGGAAGGAAAGATAGAAAGCAAATGCTAGAATGTAAAAAATTCTTAGGGGATTTAGGATAAAATGTTTTAGAATTAAAGAAATTACATATGAATTTTTTTAACTGAAAAATTATCTCAAATTTTGTAAAAAAGAATTTTTTTAACTGAAAAATTATCTCAAATTTTGTAAAAAATTTCTTATTACATTTCTACAGAAAAAATCCCTCAACACCTGAGAACCTTTCCTTAAAAAAAATGTTTCAGAATCTGCCACAAATTTTTAGGCAAAAAAAAATCTCAGAATCAGATAACATTTCTACAAGAAAAACGTCTCAGAATTTGAGTTCTCTATATGGAAATATATTTCCAAGGTTAATTTTTTTTATAGAAATTTTTTTGATACTGAGAATTTCTCTATTTGAGAAATCTTTTAAATGGACGAATTTTTCTATAGGAAAAAATTATTAAGATCTATTAATTTTTTTTATAGAAAACATGTTTTTTAACTTTTCTATAGAAAACTATAGAATATTCTGAAATTTTGTCGATAGGAAACGTGAAATATGTAAATATTTTAATAATAATTTTTCTATATGAAAAATGTTTTAAAATCTAAGAAATTTAAAACATTAGATGGCATTAAAACCGTTAAATTTTTCTATCGAAAAATGCAAAAAAAATCTAGGATTTAATTTTTAGAAAACTATAGTAAAATTTTTTCATAAAATGTTTTGAACTAATAAATTTTTAGTATCAGATAATTTTACGAAATATGATCTAATAACATTTTTGTACGAACAAGTTTTATAAATCTGCGAATTACTTTAAAATATTAGTATTATTTCAGAGATTTTTTATAAGAAAGATACATTAGAATTTGAAAATGTTTTATATAAATAATGCCTAAGAATCTCAGGTTATAGAAAAAAGTTTAAATATCGGAGACATTTTCTATAAGAAAATGTTGACTCTGAGAGTTTTACTTAAGAAAACACGATCTGAGAATTTAATAACTTTTTATATCAAAGTTTTAGAATTCAAACATTTTCTAAAGGCAAAAATCTCAGAAATAGGTTATTTTTCTATATGAAAACTATTTTAGAATCTAAAAGTTTTTCTGTAAAAAAAATTTGAGAAATTTTGTAAACCATAGTAAAAATAATATTTAATTATATAAAAAATCAATCAGATAAGACCAAATTTCGTATCAAATTATATAAAATTTGATATAACTCCCGATAAAATTTTATAAAATTTTATACGAATTTTGGCCTTATCTGAGAATTTTTTTATATAATTTTATATAATAAGATCATTTTATGTAAAATTAGATATATTTGTATCAATTCATACATGGATATATACAAAACCATTTTTACTAGGGAAGGAAAGATTTATAAAAAACTAATAATATGGTTAATTTTTTTTTCGAAATATTTTTTTTTTTTTGGTTTTTCATTTGGTTTCACGAAAATCAATTTTCGACTGTGGGTCGCAGTACAGTATTGTATGGTTAGCAATACAAACCAAGCAGTACCCTACAAGCAGTATAAACTTAAATGGATACACCGCCGCAAATTGGCACGAATTTGTGGCTGGTAAACTTCTTAAACAACAAATTAAAATTTGTTGTTAACATTTTTTGTAGCGCTTTTATTGCCCCACCATTCTGTTTTTTAATTCATTACTTTTGAATTTCTACTGGCAGCGGTAAATTTATATGAACCTGGAAGTAAGTACAGGGGTTGTCAGTTCGATTCCCACCATAACCTTTGTCATTTACTCCACAACGGAAAGGTTGTTCATCATCTTTTTCTTGGTTAGTTAAATATATAATTTTTTAGCTCAAAAAATATAATAAACTATTGGTTTTACGTTGTTCTACTATTAAGGGCAATGGTTCTCAAACGGTGGGTCGCGACCCCCTAGGGGGTTTTACAATTTTGGTAAAACCTTAAATTTTGGTAAATTTAAAACACATTTTGTTATTATGATATAAAAATATACAAATACTTTTCCCAGCAGAAATAAATCGAGATTTTGGCGACACAGCATCTGTTTATAGCATACCGTAGCGCATCCAAAGAGCGCTCTTAGGGATGCAGTAAAAGGAAGGGGAAAAAATTTTATTTTTTTTTAAAGATTTTTTATATAAAACTTATAATGTGTAATTATTTTTTGATAAAATTTTACACTTGCTTTCCTTTTTAATATTTTTAACACTTTTTGAATAAAAAAACATGAGTTTTAGACAAAGACACATGATTTGACTGCATCATTATTGCGCATTAATCAGCGCTGCAAAGAGCGCTTCAATCATAGCATCTTTGACCGCTGTTCCCAATAAAAATCCCATAAAAAATGTGAAAATGAAAATTTCCGATGTTTTTTTGATGTTCACTTCCGATTTTTTTTTTCATTTTGTTTCACATAAATAAAGTTTTGTAAAGCAAAACGAATGAATTTTTTTGTTATATTTTTTTAAATTTTAGTTATTTGATTTCAACTTTGAACAGCATCTTTACAGCATCTTTATTCTGCTTAAATCAGCTCTACAAAGATACATGAATTCACTGCATCTTTATTCTGCTTAAATCAGCGCTAAAAAGATACATGAATTTACAGCATCTTTATTCTGCTTAAATCAGCGCTCTAAAGACACGTGATTTCAGTGCATCTAAAGAGCGCTGTTCTGTGTATCCAACTAGCGCTCTAAAGTGGGACATCGCCTTAGGGAATCATGCATGAATTCAGCGCAATTGGATGCGCTCCTTTACTCAAGTTCCCCTTCCAAAAGCTGCTGAACGTTCAGCAAAATTTCTGCTGGGTTATTAAAGAAATAAATTATTTCCATCACTTAAGGTCCCTCTGTAATCACTGTGCAGTTGTTTATTTAAATGGATTCCCAAGACTGATTTGTGAAGTTTTTTGGCTTAGTCTGGGATCTGACAGTTCGTTTTCTATTAATTTTTCTATGCTGATTCTGAATTTGGGGTTAGGATTTTGAGAAAATTAATGGCAAAGTGCACAAAAACGTATTCTTGTGCAACTTTAAAAGCATTGTTTGTGATATTTTTGGATGCGTCTGGGATCTGCCCACTTTTTCGATTTACTTTTTAATGCTGATTCCAAATCAGTATCCGAATATCGGATCCAGATTCGTAATCGAATAAAATTTCGATCAACACCAAACCTTGGTACATCATTTTTAAAAAAGAACAATCATTACTTCAAATTGGACTTTAAATGCTTTCTAGGTAAATATTTCTTCATTTCTGATCAGGTTAAACTGCTATTTTGCTTTTATTTTCGGAAATAAAAAATGGATGACGATAGTAAGTTTCGATATAAAATGCCGTAGTTCGGGACATGGTTTCCAAATTTTTGCGGAAATTGAGGTCAAAGTTCACAAAAATTGTGTTTTTTTTTATATGAAATTTTTGGTATGCGTCTCGGATCTCACCACACGGTTTCGATTAATCTTTCAATGCTGCTTCTGAATTTGGTTGCCAAATTTTTTCATTACTTCAGGTTTTTAAATAAACCGAGGGAAAAGTTCACGTTAATATTTTTTTTTTTATGTTGGGGTTCGCAAAAAATTTGAAATATTGAAAAGGGTTCGCAAAGCAAACGTTTGTGAGAAGCTCTGATTAACCATGTCGGTGCCACTAGACAATGTATGTCTCTGGGCCTCTTCAGCCTATTCATACTTCCTACAACATATTTTTTCTACCACAATGTAATTTTTTTCATAATTACGATGTCTTTATGCCCTCCAACGCATTGAAATATCGATTTGGGACCCCATAAATTATATAAAATGGTGGCGGGAATAGCGAATTATTTCGAATTTTGTCGATCGCCGGGCAAATTATGATTCATTTTAGTTTTAAAACCCTTTGTTTACATTTTTAGACAAATCGGACAATATAAACCCGTCCCCGGAGGGAGTTAAAGATTTTCTCTATTTATTTTTTTTCATACAAACTAAAACATTTTGTTTGAATTTTTGTTTTAAGACTATAACTTTCTTATTTGTTATTTTTGAATTATAAAAAATTCAGCTTTCTGCTTTAAAACTGACTTTGAAAAAAAAAAATATTTTAGTCGTTATATTTTTTCAAAAGAAAAAAATTGGATACAAACAAAGGAATCGTCCTTGCCACTCCCAAGTAAGTCGCAAATCAGAAACTTCCCAACACTACGATAAGTTCCACCCCTAAAAATTTTAATTCAATACTCGAGCCAAAGACTAACAAGACCTCCGACTCTACATAACCTTACAAAAATAATTCACACGTACAGGTACTGTGTATTTCAACACAATTGTAAAGGTGTGGTGAAATAAAAAATATGACATTTGTAAAACAAATATAAACAAAAATTTGTTTATTTTGGCCGTATTCATTTAAACTCGTATACACCAAGTATACCGTATAAACTTACCAAACTTATTTTTTATAAATGGAGTTTGACATAAATTGTATAAATTTATCAGACTTACATATTATACGAGGTGTTTATACGGTTAGATGAATACCATTTTTATTTTTAATTAAACATCGAATTTTTGGATGTTTTTTGTGTTTTTTGGCACAAAAACTTAGTAAGTATATTAAAATCTAATATGTATGAGATTTTTAATTAATAAATTATGTTATTTTAGGCCGTAATCGTACAACCTGCCTTTGGTTTTGTAAGGATTGAAGATGAAAAGATGGGATGAAAACATATGCAAGGAATATGTTACAAATAGCATAATTAAAGATACATAGATATTGCATTAGGTTTGTTTTTTGTATGGAATAGTTCCATTTATATATTTTAGATTTTTGGTGCCTAAAAAACTGTTCCCGTGATGTGCAGAAACTTTTGTATTATTTTGGAGAGAAAAAACTGTATATCCTTGAGAGTTGTGCTTTTATGTACTACGAATTGTTGTTTTGAAAGCCCGTCCCTTAAAAATTGCAAATTGATGGCGATGAAAAACAATACCTCTGGTTTTGTGGTATTGTTTAACCGTTTTTGGTTGTACTGCCTTTTTGGGACGTAAGTAATGTTTGCAATAATTTAAGAAAGCCGGTGCCCAAATGATTTTACACCATCCTGCTCCCAAGCCATATGCAACAACGAATCTCAAATTTATTTATGTTATGTTAAACGTGCTCGAATAATAAAAAGATGACTTAAAAATAAGATATGTACGTGTTTTTTTAAAGAAAATGTCATGCAAGCTTTGCAAATTCAACAAGAATCTTATACATTTTGTATAGAAAAATTGGCAGATTTTGATATATTTTTCTTTATAAAAATTCATTAGTTTTGACGTTTTTCTTTTATAAGAAAAGTGTCTTAGATTGTGAGACGTTTTCTAAAAGAAAAATATCTCAGATTCTGAGACTTTTTCTATAAGAAAAATGTCTTAGATTCTGAGACTTTTTCTATAAGAAAAATATCTTAGATTCTGAGACTTTTTCTATAAGAAAAATATCCTAGATTCTAAGAAAAATGCCTCAGATTCTGAGATTTTTTCTATAAGAAAAATGTCTCAGATTCTGATATTTTTTCTATAAGAAAAATGTCTCAGATTCTGAGTTTTTTTCTATAAGAAAAATGTCTCAGATTCTGAGATTTTTTCTATAAGAAAAATGTATCAGATTTTGAGAGTTTTTCTATAAGAAAAATGCCTCAGATTCTGAAATTTTTTCTATAAGGAAAATGTCTCAGAATCTGATACTTTTTCTATAAGCAAAATGTCTCAGATTCTAATACTTTTTCTATTAGAAAAATGTTTTATATTCTGAGACTTTTTCTATAAGAGAAATGTCTCAAATTCCGCGACTTTTTCAATAAGAAAAATGTCTCAGATTCTGAGACTTTTTCTATAAGAAAAATGTCTCAGTTTCTGAGACTTTTCTATAATAAAAATGTCTCAGATTCTTAGACTTTTTCTATAAGAAAAATGCCTCAGATTCTTAGACTTTTTCTATAAGCTCAGATTCTGAGACTTTTTCTATTAGAAAAATGTTTTAGATTCTGAGTCTTTTTCTATAAGAGAAATGTCTCAAATTCTGCGACTTTTTCTATAAGAGAAATGTCTCAGATTCTGAGACTTTTCTATAAGAAAAATGTCTCAGATTCTGAGACTTTTTTTGTATCTGTGACTTTTTCTATAAGAAAATGTCTCAGATTCTGTGACTTTTTCTATAAGAAAAATGTCTCAGATTCTGAGGCTTTTTTTATAAGAAAAATGTCTCAGATTTTGAGACTTTTTCTATAAGAAAAAACCTATAAGAAAATTTTCTCAGATTCTGGGACTTTTTCTATAAGAAAAATTTATGTTTCTGAGACTTCTTCTACAAGAAAAATGTCTCAGATTCTGAGACTGTTTCTATAAGAGAGACTTTTTCTGCGACTTTTTCTATACGAAAAATGTCTCAGATTCTGAGACTTTTCTATAAGAAAAATGTCTCAGATTCTGAGACATTTCTTTTTCTATAAGAAAACTGTCTCAGATTCTGAGACTTTTTTTGTATCTGTGACTTTTTCTATAAGAAAATGTCTCAGATTCTGTGACTTTTTCTATAAGAAAAATGTCTCAGATTCTGAGGCTTTTTTTATAAGAAAAATGTCTCAGATTTTGAGACTTTTTCTATAAGAAAAATGTCTCAGATTCTGGGACTTTTTCTATAAGAAAAATGTCTGTTTCTAAGACTTCTTCTACAAGAAAAATGTCTCAGATTCTGAGACTGTTTCTATAAGAGAGACTTTTTCTATAAGAAAAATATCTCAGATTCTGAGACTTTTTCTATGAGAAAAATTTCTCAGAATCTGTGACTTTTTCTATACGAAAAATGTCTCAGAATCTGTGACTTTTTCTATAAGAAAAATGTCTCAGAATCTATGACTTTTTCTGTAAGAAAAATGTCTCAGAATCTGTGACTTTTTCTATAAGAAAAATGTCTCAGAATCTGAGACTTTTTCTATAACAAAAATGTCTCAGAATCTGAGACTTTTTCTATAAGAAAAATGTCTCATAATCTAATCTATAAAAAACTTTTTCTATAAGAAAAATGTCTCAAAATCTGAGACTTTTTCTATAAGAAAAATGTCTTAGAGTCCGAGACTTTTTGTACAAGAAAAATGCCCCAGAATCTGAAACTTTTTCTATACGAAAAATGTCTCAGAATGTGAGACATTTTTAATAAAAAAAATGTTTCAGAAATAATTCTAAAACAAAAAAACTTCCTAGGAAGCCGCTTCAGATTGAATGGAGTTTTTTCTATAGAATACTTAACCCAACATTCAAAAGACTTTCTTTGGAAAAAAATCCTTTCAAATTTGGCCTTTGAATCTGAAAATTTCTTCAAAGAAAAACAAACGAATCTGAGACTTTTTGCACAGAAGCAATTTTATAGGACTAAAAACTTTTCCTCATGGAAAAAAGCCTCAGAAACTCCGACTTTATCGATGAGCTTAAAAAACATTTTATAGGCAAAATATCACTGGGTTTTTTCATAAAAAACTTTCTGAATTCTTAATTTGTTTAATTAAATATTTTTTAATGAAAATAAACATAAATAAAATATTGACATTGCCATTATTAGTGGTGAAATAGGTGTGGTAAATTTCAGAAACGAGTACAGAGTTGATATGCAGTACTATAATTTCTATAATTTTATTTATATTTTCTTAATTTTAATTGCAAATATGCATTCATTTGGGTTCTAATAGTTTTGTTTAATGTTTATTTATGTTTTCTCACTTTTTGTTACGAAAAAATTCCAAAACCATAAAATATTGTTAAACAAAAGTAACTCTGTGTATGGTGAAAATATTTTTGGTCGGTGGTGAATAAAGTTAGGTGCACCAATACTAAAGAGGACCTAACTCCAATACATTCAAAGAGTTAGGTCTTCTGACAGCAAAACAAAATGAGTCGGAAGTCTTGTTAGTCTTTGACTCGAGCTATTTGTAAAATGTTTACATATAAACTCTGTCAGTGTCAACGTCAAAGAATGAAGGTATTTGGAATGTCGTTTTTCCATTCATTGAATTTCCGGCTTGTGGATTAAATTTTCATTCCCTTAGGATCCGCACCAGCGACCCTGAGCTCTTGAGAACACTAAGAAACTGATTAGATTTCCCATCACGAACACGAACTAAATGATCATGATGAGTTTGATCATAATCTATTTGACTCTTCTGAATTTTATAGATTAGGGGGTTATGGCCAATCAACTTTAAATTAGTATTCCAAGGGTTAAATGTATTTTGAAATTCTTAAATAACCAAGAAATAGCAATATTTTTCATAAGTCAAATGAATATTTAATTACCACCCAGTAAAAACTTGGTAATAAGTCCCCATTACCGCCTGCATTCTATGTAATGAGGACTCGTTACCTGCTCGATTACTTCTTGTTAACAAATAATGAGCTACCGATAACCTCATATAGAACCGGTTACTTTTTATTAACAAATAATGAGTTACCGATAACCTCATACAGGACCCGTTACTTCTTGTTAACAAACAATGAGTTACCGATAGCCTCATACAGAACCAGTTACTGGTAAATACGATTTAAAATATTTGATAAGTTGTCCAAATAAATTTTTTTTTACCAAAATTAAAAAATGCTAAAGAAAATTTAGAAATAACTTGCACATTTAGCTTAAAAAAGATTAACATTACTCTACTTTTTCTAATAAAACTCCGTTAACAGAAATTTAAATTCAGGAATTCTGATTAAAATTGGGAACAGGCAAATTAAAGTTTAGAAAACCAAATTGATATTTAAAAACCTGGATCTAGCTCACACTTGCTAGTGATTTATGAGCCTTCATTAGTCTTTACATAACTTCTATTGAAGTTTTCTGAATTTTAATTGGCTTTTTCTAAATTGTAATTGTTTTTCCAGAAGATTTGGGCCGTTTTCCAAATTTTAATTTAACTCATTTGTTTGCCTTGTTGTTTAAAGAATGTTAAAACCATCATAGACAGTATTTCCCTTAAAAACTTACTCACTCTTATATAGATTAAAACTTAAGATGGTGTTTAATGCGGTTTCCATGGGCTGATCAGCAGTCGCTTCTGTAAATTTGTTATTGGTCCTGCCCTAAGCAGCCAAATTTCCCTTTCTACGATGTTCCAAGATATATTTTCGGTCCTTTTATTATTTTACAATCAAACATTTGGAGGGATGGATATCAACGTAAACATTGGTTCCGTTGGCTTTTCGATTGTAGAAATTTTACCGCTTGGTTGCTCTTGAAATAACCGCGTTTAACATGAATTTCATCATCGAATAGGCATGAAGCGAACATTTTACTTTTGACGCAATTCCTTGCTAAGGGAAGACGGACAAATTTTAGGACTAATGTATGCTGCTATTTGGTAGCATTTTTGTAAGGAGTGGGCAACGAGTTATTTTTGGGCTACTGGTAGCTACTTATTTTTGGGACTAATGTATGCTGTTATTTGGTAGCATTTTTGTAAGGAGTGGGTAACGAGTTATTTTTGGGCTAATTGTAGCTCATTATTTGTGGTACTAATGTATGTAGTTTTTCAGTAGCATTCTCGTAAGCGAGTGGGTATGCGGTCATTACTCCAATGACATCGCCATGTTAAAATAATGAGTGTTTCACCAACCTAGTAACTAGATACCACCATCTATTTTAAGGCGAAAACCCCATTACTCGGTAATAGAAGTTTTTACTGGGCATGACATTGTTTTTCGTAAGACATCATAAAACAAAGACTTGTATTAAATTTTAACAGCCCAAGTTTTGGACAACCAAAGTTAAATGTCACTTTATAACAAAAAAAGTATTTTTTTTTTTGTTATTTTTTAATATTTAATATGGTTTTACAAATTCCACTTTACTTTAATACTCAAGAAAAAAAAATTAAAAATAAACTTGAAATATTTAAATATTTTAACAGCATTTTTATTAAGTGCTCGTTCATTGGCGAGTTTATTTGAAATACACGCTGGGAAGGGAACCCAACAAAAAAACTCGTAATTTTCACAAAAATGAAAAAAAGTAAATTACAATTTGGAAGCATTAAAGCGGGAAAATTTACTCGATGGCATTTCCCAGTTTTCAACACTACTGGCAATTAAGGAAAGAGAAATTGATCAGGAATCAAATTAAATAGTCTGGTCGCTTTTATAAATATTTTACAGATAATTCTGTGAATTAACAGTTTTTATCATTAAAATCATTTTTCAGAGATTTCTTCGTAAAATAACAAAAAAATCTTTCTGGTTGGAAACCTTTGGTATTTTCTGTTGGCTCAGCAGAGTATCTCTGTAATTTAACAGAGTGATTATTTTGAGTGTAGAATTTTATGTTACACTATATTCCTGAGTTTCATAAAAACTGTTTCAGTTATATAACTTGGGATACCTCTCCCATTCGCCTTTATTCTGCTTACAACAAAGAAAAAAGTGTAAAAACAAAGTGCTGCCGTTGTAGTAGTTGTTGTGTTGTTTTATTCCCAAAGTGTGTGTATTTTACTGTCAAGACAAAGAAAACTGACAACAACTTGAGAGTTGTTTTATAATGTTGTTGCTGTTGAGTACTTGTGTACAAGTACTTTTATGTTCATTGTATGTGAAAATGTGTGTGTGAGTTGGTATTAATGGTCACATGGTCCTACGATCCGCTTTACTAGCGATGCAGCATAGTTGTTCTTATACACACAGGTTTTAATGTATGAGTAAGAGGCTTGTTAAATAAAATCAACAAAACAAAATAATTAACATTTTATGACTCCCACGATAACGTGTGTTCAATGAGTTTCGTTCTTTTGGTACTTTTCAGCACTAATAACACAGATTTTTTTTTTTTAATGACAGTTTTATAAAAAATCTCTTTGTTTAAAAAAAATATATAATCGAAAGACTTCATGTAAACGACAATTTTATCTTTGGATTAATGAAATGAGTATCGTACAGATACTGATACACTCAAAAAAAAAATCTTGTAAATTTACCAAAAAAAAAGCCACGTACAACAATTTTTTGCTACCTCCCATTCTACGAGAATTCCTAGAAAATATTACAAAGCTTGTAAAATTACAAAAAATTAACAAGTTTTTTACCAAAAAATAAATTAAATTATTAAAAATGAAAATTACAAGGACTTCTCGTGTCTTTACTAGATTTTGTACTACCTCTTTTTTTACTATATTTCTGGTAAAAATTAGGAGCTTTTTGTAATTTTAAAAGCTTTTTACCAATAAAATTATAAACTTTTTTCAATGCGATAATACTTACAAGGAATTCTCGTGACTTAACTTGACTTCATTTTATTTTTTTTTTTTTGTAAAATTACTATAGAAATTTTGACATTTACGAAAAAATTTTTAAAATTACAAAAGAAATTAAATTTTGATCGCAATTTTTTTGTTAAAAGGAAAACGTTCAAATATTGGTAAAATGGGGCTTTTTCTATTAATTTGACAAGTTTTTTTTTTGAGTGTAGTATTTTGTTATTGTAACCCAGTATATACAAGCATATGTATTTACGTCTATTTTAAGAAATTTTGGTATGCGAACATCATTTTTCAGCTTCCATGAAACAAAAAAAAAATAATTCATTGTCTTCAACATTTAAATATATATTTTTTACTAAAACTACCAACTCTACACTTAAAAGATGGACATCTTAAAAGTGTACACAATTTTTAGTATACATGTCGATTGCAGTAACGGATCACCCTTAAAGTAGGCAATTGCCTGGGAGCCTACACTCAAAATAATAACTCTGTAAAATATTTTAAAAAATGACTGTAATCTCAACTCCACAGATATTTGATAGATTTTGCTGTCAAAATACAGATTTAATAAAAATGCTTTGTATTTTGTTGTGACAATAAAATAAAGTTTCTTCTGTTATATTACTTTTAACCAAGGTTGGCAACCGAAACGAATAACGGTATTGGTATCGTATTTTTATTTATTTCGATATCAGTATCGGTTCCGGTATTTGAGTTAAATCGGTTACGGTATTACCGATACCGAAATACCGGTACGTACCGGTATTATCGAAAGAAATGCTAAAAATATAAAAAAAGTATAAAAATTAAAAAAAAATAATATTTTCTTTCAATTTTAATACTAAACACATATTTACTTATTTATTTTTAACATTTTTGCTAAAATGCCCTCTAAAAAGTGAAAAAAAAAATTTAAAGAGCGTTTTTAGGGGGATCGGCGGTGGACGTTGCCGAACCACACCTTCAAAAGGGGCTGGCCGAGAAAACTGTAATTTTCTTATGCCCCTATGCAAAAACAAGTAGAAAAGTTAAATTCGACTTGCCCGATTCCACGAATACCGTGAAAAAACTAACTATTTTTATTAGAAATATTTTATTTTGAGTAAAAAACTTTGAAAAAAAAATTTGACAAACTTTTTTTTTAATGTAAAATTTTTCGTGTGTAAGTTTTTTTTAGTGTAAAAATATTTGTGAGTGACCAAAATACGTTGTAAAATATTTTTCTGACTCATAAATGTTTTTAAAGCTGATTTAACGGTTTCTTCAACACGTGAATTTAAGGTGAAACCAATCTGGACCGATTTTGCTGTTCAATACCAACCAAGTTTTTTTGTTAGTGTTATCTATTAGAAAAAATAGGACTTCCCTGTCTATACAAGACTACCTTACCATCCCGGTACTTCGTTACCGGTTGTGTTGAATACTGGATAATAGAAGGAGCAGGATTACTCTATCGATTTCCAAAAAATTCCCCAACGTAGTCTTTGTTTTATTTACTTGTGGACATTTAAGTCTTCCATAAAAAAATATTTCAATGAATAATTAAAACAATAAAATTTGATAACTTCGCTGGTATGTTATGATGTTCGTTCCGGTTGAAAAATATGTTGACTATTTTCGAGCCCTTATGTCGTGATTTTGGATTTTGAGTGAATAAATATTTCAGTTAAAAAACAAATTGGAATAAACAAAAATAAGTTTGAGTGAAAAAATATATAGAGGGGGAAAAATATGGAGAAAAAAGCTAAACACGAAAAGTTTGAGTAAAAAATATCATTCCATATTGTTCCCTGCACTATTCCATTTTGTTCCCCGTTCTACTCCATTTTATTTCTAATTCCATCTCCTTCTTCTAAGGTCATTATTATAGAAACAAAAAAAGTACTAAAAGTACTCTTTATTACCCCCGTTAGAAAAGGTATTTCCAAAAAGTACCTCTTGCAGAATGTTTTTGCTTCACCGAAGTATCCTATACTCCATATTTCAATTATATAGGATCATTGTTTCAGCAAATATTAAAAGTACTTTTTATCCCCGTTAAGAAACGGAATTTCCAAAAAGTACTTTTCCACATCTTTTTTTTCACCGAAGAATTTTACATTCCAAATTTTAAGTTTCTGTGACCAATATATTTTTTGGAACCTTTTCCAATTTCAAGTTTCTATGATTATTATTTCAGGAAATAAAAAAGTACCAAAAAGTGTACTTTCGGTACTTTTAACAAAACGAACGTTTTTTTATAAGGTACTTTTTACAAAGGGTACTTTTTATAAAAGGTACTTTTATTAAAGGTATTATTTATTTTATTACTTTTTATAAAAGGTACTTTTTATAAAAGGTACTTTTTATAAAAGGTACTTTTTATAAAAGGTACTTTTTATAAAAGGTACTTTTTATAAAAGGTACTTTTTTAAAAGGTACTTTTTATAAAAGGTACTTTTTATAAAAGGTACTTTTTATAAAAGGTACTTTTTATAAAAGGTACTTTTTATAAAAGGTACTTTTTATAAAAGGTACTTTTTATAAAAGGTACTTTTTATAAAAGGTACTTTTCATAAAAGGCACTTTTTATAAAAGGTACTTTTTATAAAAGGTGCTTTTTATAAAAGGTACTTTTTATAAATGGTACTTTTTATAAAAGGTACTTTTTATAAAAGGTAGTTTTTATAAAAGGTACTTTTTATAAAAGTTACCATTATTTCAGTAAATTAAAAAAAGTACCAAAAGTACACTTTTTTCCATTTTACCCCCGTAGAGTCAACCATGGCAAAAACCCAGCCTTGGTGAATATTTTTTTCGGGAGGTGATCCTACATTGCAAATTTTAAGTTTCTAGGACCATTATTTAAGAAAATATAAAAGGTACCAAAAGTACAGTTTTTTACTCTTTTTACCCCTTAGAATCAACACTGGCAAAATCCAGCCTTAGTAGATTTATATTCCGGGAACTGAACCTACAAAATTCAAAATTTCGAGTGTCTAGGACCATTATTTAAGGAAATATAAAAGATACCAAAGGTACATGTTTTACCCTTTTTACCCCCTTAGAATCAACATTGGCAAAAATCCAGCCTTACTGGATCTATATTCCGGGAGGTGAACATACAGTCCAAATTTCAAGTTTCTGTGACCATTATTTCAGGAGATATAAAAAGTACCAAAAGTGCAGTTTTTTTACCCTTTTTACCCCCTTAGAATCAACATTGGCAAAAATCCGGTCATACTGGATCTATATTCCAGGAGTTTAACATACAGTCCAAATTTCAAGTCTCTGTGACCATTATTTCAGGAGATATAAAAAGTACCAAAAGTACAGTTTTTTACCCTGTTTGTCCCATTAGAATCAACATTGTCAAAAATCCGGCCTAACTGGATCACATTCAAAAATATTGCAAACATTTTTTCCCAAATTATGGGATTACACTCAAAATAATTGCTCTGTTAAATACTTTGTAAAATGAATGTAATCTCAATTCGACAGATATTTGAAAAAGTTATCTGCCGAAATACAGATTTTAAGTTTATCTGTAATTTTACTTTTCACTTTGTAATCTCTATTTTACAGATATTAAACAGAGTTTTTTGTTTCTCGAAACCAAAATACAAAATTTCAACTGTAATTTTACTTATTGTTGAGTTGAGGGTGGGTTGTACAAGCCTAAAAATAGGTAAATTTTTAGGCAAGTCCATGGCGCTCAGACTTAAAATAGTCCATTGTACCGTGAAATTTTACTTATTGCCGTGGTATATTTTACGATGATGTCGTGTAAAATTGGAGGTACTCGTAAAAACTTTCACAAAAATTAACAAAAAGTAAATTTACAATTTGGAAGTAATAAAGCGGGCAAGTTTACTCGATGGCATTTTCCAATTTTCAACACTACTACCAGAAATCAAATAGTAATTAACCAGAAATCAAATAGTAATTAAAATAGTCAAATTCTTGTCGCTTTGGTCAATATTTTACAGATAATTCTGTAAATTTACAGTTTTTTTATCGAAATCATTTTAGAGAGTTTTCTTTTTAAAATAACAAAAAATCTTGCTGGTTGGACATCTATGGTATTTTCTGCTGGCTCAGCAGAGTATCTCTGTAATTTAACAGAGTGATTATCTTGAGTGTACAAACACCTTTCTTGTAGAATAGTTCTAAGAATTTAAGAAATTTTCCTTCAGAAATATTTCCGGTTCTGCGGCAAACCAAATTTAACAAAAAACTATTCGTAGAATTCATAGAGGAAAAATCAGATTCTATACTCAAAATAATGTATCTGTAAAATACTCTGTAAAATGAATGTAATCTCAATTAAACAGATACTTGAAAAAAAAAAATTAATCTGTTATATTACTTTTAACTTTGTAATTTTTGTTTTACAGATAATTAACAGAGTTTTCTGCTAAAATACAGATTTAAGCAAAATATTTTGTATTTTTTGTAACCAAAAAACTAATTTTAATCTGTATTTTTACTAATAACTAAGTTATCTTAATTTCATAGTTAAAAACTATTTTTTTTTTGTAAAAATTTTATGTCAATTTTTTTTTTTTGATAAAAAAAAATACCAATAAAAGTTATCAAAAAAACCTTTTCAGAATTTTGTAAAATAACACGCATTTGACTAAACTCTGTAAATTTACAAGGTTTTTTTCTGAAAATTTTGGTTGCATCAAATGCATTTTACAAATATATGTAAATTTATAGAGTTTTCTTTGTTAAATGGTGCTTTATTTATTACCCAATGTTTTACTCTGTAAATTAACAGTTTTTTTTGTCTAAATCATTTTACAGAGTTTTATAGTAAAATTACCAAGAAATGTTGCTAGCTGGAAAAATATTGTGTACTCTGTTAAATTATCAAAGTTTTCCTGTAATTTAATAAACTTATTATTTCGAGTGCAAAACAAGTGAAAGTGCGGCTGTGCCGCATCTTTTATACCCTTCAAAATGTAAAAAAAAAAAATTGTCAGGGGCGTTTTGGGGGGGGGGGGGGGGGTTGTTGGGGTCAGTGGTTGACGTTGAGAGCACCTTCACATTGCGATAAATATACCAAATGTTTGATTTATTTAACAAAAATACAAAAAAACAAGTAAAAAAGTGTATTTTTTCAGAGGTTGGTTCAGTTCTTCAAGGTGGAACTTTTTTCCTCCTTGTCCGATTTTGCCCATTTCCGAACTTAACCTGCCTAGGACCATAAGATATATTCGTGAAATTTCAGGAGGACAGCTGTTTTATTTTGGACTGCATCGTGCCATCTACAGACAGACGGACATTCACAGAATGTCTTAGAATCGATCATGGATCAATAATATATATGAGGCATTCCACACCAAATGTTCAGCAAAAAAAAGTTGTGTCGTGTCAATATGAAAACATTTGCAAAGTATTCTCCCTTAGGGTACTATTAAATAATAAAAATAAAATTTAAGTTATTTCAAAAAGTGGGCCTTGTAGTCGTGGTCAAATATTGAAAATATTTTTGCCTGAGTATCTTTACTTCAATATTTATGCAAATTACATGAAACACAGTAAAGTCTTTAAGTTTTTTTATAGATTTTTGTATGGGCTATCGATTAAAAAAATAAAAATTGGAAAATTTTCAGAAGAAGTTCTGAATTTTTCTAATTTAAACTTAAACTTTATTTATCAAAAAACATGCCGCAATTTTTTTTTTTTTAATTTAAAAAAAAAAATTAAAATGCTTTTCTATCTGTTGTGAAATTTTCAGGGATATGTTTTGCCTTGTTTTCGAGAAATAAAATGTCAAAGATTGCAATATGCTAATTTTATACACTAATGGCGTATGAGTAATAAAAACACTTAAACAATATTTAAAATAGAGATGGGATCGTAAATGAGTTTTTAATAACGATTACGCACGCTAATGAAAGAAAAAATTTAGTCACGCATTTTTTAAGTATTGATATTACTCATACGCACACGTTTTATACACCATTATTGTATAAAATTAGCGTATTGCAATCTTTGACATTTGATTTCTCGAAAACAAGGCAAAACACATCTCTGAAAATTTCAGATCGGATAGAAAAGCAATTTAACTTTAAAAAAAAAAAAATTGCGGCATGATTTTTGATAAATAAAGTTTAAGTTTAAATTTGAAAAATTTAGAACTTCTTCTGAAAATTTTCCAATTTTTATTTTTTTAATCGATAGCCCATACAAAAATCTATAAAAAAAACTTTTGTCTTAGAGGCTTTACTATGTTTCATTTAATTTGCATAAATATTGAAGTAAAGATACTAAGACAAAAAAGTCAGATATTTTCAATATTTGACCACGCCTACAAGGCCCACTTTTTGAAAAAACTTAAATTTTTGTTATTTAATAGTACCCTAAGAGCGAATACTTTGCAAATGATATCCCATTGAAACCACTATGGTTTTTCTGTAGTGGAACAGTTGGTGTGGAATGCCTCATATATACTTTATGGGATCCCCAACCGATATTTCGATGCGTTACAAACGGAATGACAAAGTGAGTATACCCCCATACTGTGGAGGGTATAAAAAAGTTTTTGATATCTGAGACATTTTTTTTTTTTTTTTTAATTATTACATTCTTACAAGTACAGGTTTTTTACAGTTTATTAAATCGAGATTTTATCCTTATACAAAATAATTCTAAAAATGTTTTCTTCTTTTAGATATTTTCTTATAGAAAATTGTCCAGTTTAAAATAAGTTTTATGCACATCTCTTGCTTAACAATTTTGATACAACAAGGCATTTAACAAGCTCAAACATTTTCTGTAAAAAAATTTTAAATTCAAAGAATAATTTCTTGAAAAACTTTACTATTTTAGAAAAATTTTCAGATTTCCAATGAAAAACCTTTGGAAGAATTCAGGTTCTGTTATATTATTCCCGAAAAAATCTCCGATTTAAATAAAACCTCTTATAGTCGAACGAAATATCAGAAAATTTTTTGGATTCTAAAAATTTTTTCAAACTTCAAAATCAATTTTTCTATTTTTTTTTTCTTATTTTCTTATTTTCCATTTTTCCCTTTTCTTAATTCTTCTTTTACTTTTCCTTAACTTTTTAATTTTTCAAAATCGGGGGAATCCCCCGATTTGCCCTCTGGTCGCATCAAAAGTATTTTTTTTACTGTTGCACAGTGTAATTTACACAAGATCTCCAAAATTGTGAGCCATATTCTGCAAAAAAGTCAAAGAAGAGACATTTTTTATATAGAAAAAGTTTCAGATTCTGAGAGATTTTTTCTATAGAAAAAGTCTTGGACTCAGAGACATTTTTGATTTAGAAAACGTCTCGGATTCTGAGATATTTTTTCTATAGAAAATATCTCAGATTCTGAGACATTTTTTCTATAGAAAAAGTGTCGGAATCTGAGACATTTTTTCTATAGAAAAAGTCTCAGATTCTGAGAATTTTTGCCTCAGATGTGGAAATTGTGCAGTGATCTGAAATACTTAGAGTTACAAATCTATGACAGATTTTTAGTTTTCTGAATACCCTCATTTTGAAATAAACTTTTTCTATTCGAGTTCTGCTTGCTGTTATTCGTTTTAAGATAGGGAGATTGGCGTTTTGGATATATTGAAAATTTTAATATTGGGCTTTAAAGAATTTTGTTAAGTTGTCTCAAGGAAAATTAAAAGTGTTTAAAAACACCGACATTTTATAACAATTGTGAAATTTTTAATTTAATTAAAACAAAAATGCATCGAATACGTATGAGTGTTAGTTAATTCCTAATTTTTAATCAAGTATACGTACCGTTGCACACCACATATTAATCGTATTGGTTGTAGTAAATGACACCAAAAGTATTTTTTTTTCTATTTTAGTTTACATATTATAAAACCATTATTGTATTTTTCTCCACTATTTGTTCATCGCTTTTCCTTAATTTCTTTTATTACAGTTTTACCCAAAGTTGATCCATTTATCAGTGGTCTTCAGCATACCTACAAATACGGTGATTACATTATTTTGAATTGTAGTTCAGAATGGTCAAATCCTCCAGCAACACTTACGTGGTATATCAACAATAAAACGGTATGTTAGTTTCTATGTTACTTTAGTTATTTATTGTGTTCGCTACGGGAGTTTTTTTTATATTTTTTGCTTTGATGTCATTTTTCATTCCTGCTACTTTTAATGTTTTTGTTTTGTTGAAATGTTCTGTGTTAGTAAATGTTGTTGCAGATAATAGTGATGTCAATTTTTTTTAAGTAAAAAATAAAAGATTGTAACTAGAATTTTTTTTCCATATATGAGTCAATGTCTACAAGGGGGACCAGAGGCCTATTTTCGATGCAGCCAATCCAGTGGCAGAGTTGCCTTGGGAGGAGAATGTGGAAGAGGTTGATATTCAGCTGACCGATTCTAGGCTGATGGGAGATGCATCTGGCATTTTCGAAACCGAGTCTGGGAATGATTGCGACCACTGTGATAACGCGGAGTACAAAGGTAATGTCACGATGGGTGATATGCGGTAAAGAATGCGGAGAGTTTTGTTGCCTCCAATTCAGAACAGATGGGACACCCATCTGGCTTATTCAAAAGGAATCTGGGGACAAATGAAATCTCTATGATAACACGGAGGATGAAGCCAACAATACGGTGGCGGAAAAGATGGTGGAAAAAAACAAGATGTTGCGGTTTCTACAAATAAATCTCCATCACTCTAAGGCAGCCTCAGTTGCAATCCTGCTGGGCCTGACGACATGAACAGTTGACTTTTTTTATCCAAGAGACCTGGGTGCGGGGTGGTAGGGTTTGCGTATTAAAGACCTGGGGCTTAAGTTGATGGTTTCCAAGGGTAAAGTCTTACAATGAGTCTGCATCTTGGCGAAAAATAGCTTAAATATATTATTTTTATGAACTTTTAGTGATATGGATGTTACAGCGGCTGGTTTAGAGCTTAATAGGAAGTGTATTTGAGTCGCCTCTGCGTTGTTTCCCAATCCGGGTCCAATTCCCGCAGAAATGGTTAGCGGTGTGATTGGGGAGTCTGAATCTAGGGGGAAACCAGTTAGAAGTGTGCTGTGATGCCAATGCACATCATTCGATATGGGGAAGTCAGACACAAAACATAGAGTCGAGTCACTTTTGGAGTTTTTTTAAGTACTAACCTGAATATTTGTAACAGAGGTAGTGAACCAACTTTTGTTATAAGTAGGCGGCACGAGGTTCTTGACGTTACACTTGAATCAGATTGTCTGATAGAATTGACGACTGGAGAGTTTTGGAAGAACATTCTTTCTCAGATCATTGCCACATTGAGTTTTTACTCAGGGAGCGAGGCCCGGTTGAGACAGTCCCTAGAAATCTGAGGAGAACAAACTGGGTGAAATATGTGGAGGCTTTTTCTTTGCTTTTAGGTGAAGTACAATTATCTGAACCGCATAGTTTGGCGGAAATTGACTGGCTGGTTGACCATATAACAAATGTTTGTAATAGGTCCCTGGATGCGTCTTGCCCTTCTGAAAAAGCCTAGGGGCAAACAAGCCACCTTGGTGGTCAAATGTGTTGCAGACGAGCAGAGATTCTTGCAGAAATCTCTTTAATAAGGCTAAATCTTCAAGAGCGGACGGGGGCTGGTCTGCAAGATGATCAGAATTGCCAAATGTGATTCTTGGAAAAACTTCTGTGGAAACATAGAAGACGTTTCTGAAGAATCCAGGCTGCACAAAGTTCTGGCTTCTTCTCCTTGCACAATGGGATACCTGATCGATTCTAATGGGGTGTGGTCATCCTCCAGTGGAGAGTCGCTGGATCTCCTTCTTAACACTCATTTTACGGGCAATTCCATGACGCCGTTTCAAGCTTTGGAAATCCCCGGTACCTAATCCCGGCTTAGATGCAGCAAGTGTCGGACTATATAGCCCCTTGGCTGTAAAATCTTTACACAGCATGCATCAGCTGGTCGTATATTCCTTGAAAATGGAGGGATATCACAGTCGTCTTTATCGCAAATGCTGGGAAAAATTTCCATATAGTTCCGAAGGATTTCAGAACAATTAGTCTGTCTTCGTTTTTGTTAAAGACAATGCAACATGCATACAGCAAGGGAAGATCAACGGAAACAGCTCCTCATGAGATCGTTGGTACCATCTAGAGATTGCTTTCGGTAAAGGCGTACACTATGGTGGCCTTTCTTGATACAGAGGGGCCTTTTAATAATGTCATCCCAGGCTCGATAATTGTGGCATTATCTGATCTGGGAGTAAATCGTGGGATCGTTGTAAGACCTACTTGCCAATAGACGAATAACTTCTGAACTGGGAGCGTATGTCATATCTAGATTTGTCAATCGGGGCACACCACAGGGAGATGTTTTTTCGCCGCTGCTTTGGAACTTGGCACTAAATTCAATGCTGCTATCTCTAGAAGCACATGGTTGTCATGTTGTCACATATGCTGAGAATGTCGCGATAGCTGTAAGGGGAAACAGCTGCCAACATATAGGGAAATTCTTCAGGGAACTTTGAAATATCTGTCTAAATGGGAAAGAGACTGTGCTCTAGTAGTTAATCCAAGTAAAACAGAGCTTGTTTTGTCTCTGGACGGCACTGAAATCACCTTCTCAGATGGAGCCAAGTATCTTGGAGTATTTCTAGGTACAGAGAATGGCCAAGCAGTTTGATATACGACTCATATGAGTCCCAGGGCACAGATACATTGCAGGGAATTGCAAAGCCAATGAGCTTGCAAGACTGGGTACTACCTTACAGGTTCAAACAGAATTGGAATATGTTGTTATGCCTCTAGAAACTTGCAAGAAAAATTTACGGCTTTGTTCCGCGACGGTGACTAATAAGAGATGGGCAAATGAATTGACGAGTGAGACAACACGACATATTTGGCCTTCTCTTAATTAGAGGCTCACAAGTGAGTTGATATCGCTTCAAAATGGATAGAATTCGCCTGTGATTGCTGTAATTACTAGACACTGTCTTATAGGGAAGCACGCAAAGCGGTTAAATGTGCCGTCAAATGACTTATGCCGGAGTTGTATGGATGAAGAGGAGCTGGAAACTATCAAACACTTCATCTGCCATTACCCAGCACTTTCTGGTCAGAGACTTGCTTCTCAGGGATCTAGGGAGCAGCACGATCTTTCTGATTTGTCAGATGCCAAAACTCAATATCTTAGGAGTTTAATAAGAAGCTCAAATTGGTTTAACGGCAGGGACCAGTAGGGAAACCTATTACAGTCCCGTGGTATCACAATGGACCTCAGAGTCTACGTGAGCTGACGTAAAATGGCAGCAGACACTTACTACCTAACCTAAGTCTCTTCAAAAAAAAAAACTCGTAGATCCATTTTAAGGCGCATCGACAATATATGCTTGATATATATCTAGACCAGTGTTCGGCACCCATAGCCCTCAGAAGCCGAACACAATTGGCAATTAATACGTAAGTATATAACATGATTGTCAACAAAACTTACAATTAAGAGCACAAAAATACAACAACAAGCAGATTGATGTCGCTTTGTTTAAGAAATACACAAACACATGAATGTTTATATTCATATACCAATGCATTAATACACAGTCTCTCTGCCGACCACTGTTTTAGACCGATATTTTGATGCGTTGCACACGGTATAAAAAAGTGAGTACATCCAAATATTGTAATTGGAGCGTATAACACATCTAATTAAATTACAAAAAACGATAAATTTACGACACTGGTCATTGCTTGCAGTGGTATTGTTATTGTTACTATTTTTTTAATGATGGATATTTTATCCATTTGACTTGTGTTTGTGTAGCAAAAAGCAATTTAAACTATCATTGGGTATTTTTAAAGTTTTTTGTTTGTTTGTCTGTTTTTAAACTTTATGTCGTTTCCCTTTCATTTTTTGTTTTTATGTTTGCTATCTGTGATTTATTGCACCATGTGCATTTTGTTGGCTTGTTTTAATAGAGAGACCGACAGACAGACAAATACGGAACATAGAAGTTATTGTAGTTGCGGTTGTGTGTGCGTTTTATGTTGACATTTTATGTTGATTAAAATTACAATAGGGAAATAGTATTCGTGATTTAAAATTTAGAAGTTTTTTTTAAAACAGAAAAAAAGGATAATTCCAAAAAGCCATATGCACACAGTTGTTGCAATTTTAAATAATAATCTGTTTTTTTTCAAAATTATAATAATACGTGTTTTTCACTTACACTGTGCAAGAGTCAAATATTCGATTTTACTACTAAAATGCAATAAAAACGTATAATCGGATTGACCAGTTTGGTGATTAATTCGTTTTTATGGGCCTCCACAGATTCTCAATAGCAAAATATGGTGTCATCAGTTATTTTCCCAACAGCTTGATCAGACTTTGTGCTACCGCTGTATTATATTCAGCAAAAATTCCATTTTCGTGAGAATGGCCACCTTACCGATGGTCACCCTGTTTTTTGATGCCATTTCTACATATGGGTAATGAACATCCAGAGGGCGCAACTGTTATAACATCTTCCTTTTTGATATTTTACTTTAACTTTATTAATGCCTTTAAACAATAATTTTGACTTTATCTTTGTAATACTCTTAACAAATCAAGTTGGATTTTTTGGAGCTCTAAGAGCAATTCATTTAATGTTAATCGAAATTGATAAATTTGGTTAATAAATGTTGTAAAATCAACACTCAAAATATTTTGTAAGCAAAAACAAATGAAAAGCATATTTAAAATCAATGATAAAACATTTGAAAACCATCCCAGTATTTATTCATTTGTTTTTACAAACATCAACATTTATTTTTTACTGTTGATAAAATTTTCTAAAATAAATAATATTTCACATTAAAAAATAAGGTCACTTTCATTTTTTTACAAACAAATTCCAAAAAAAAAATAACCCATTACAAATTTATAATTGTTGTGTTATTTTTACCAACAAATTAAAAAAAAATACCTACGAAAACATTAAAAATTAATGATTTCGTAGGTTATTTTTACAATTTTTCTTTTGAAATTTATTTTTAAAAATTTTTAGTAAAATTATTGGGGAATCGATCCCGCAATTAACTACATTCTGGCCAGACACCCATCGTGCCAAAGTCACTTGATACAAACATGTTTTTATATTTCTATAAATATTTTTTTAAAATTTTTCTTCTACAAAAAAATAACCTACTTGTGTAAGTAAAAACTTATGATAACTCATTAAAAAATACCAACAATTTAAAAAAAAATTACTTACACAAATCCTTAAAAATTTGTAGAATAATCAGTAGTTTTTACTTACAAAACAAAAATAAATGACTTTAAAAATGAAATGTTAATGAAAGTCTTTATTTTTTATTGTGTTATTTTTGAAACAAAAGACAGAAGTAGTCGTTAATAAAACCTGAACATCAAACAAATGTTTTTCTTTTTAAAACGACTAAACGTAAAATTTTTTAAATAAACTACAAACAGTTAATGACATAATATTTTGAGTGGAGGTTTGTTCAGTAAAAATACTTTGATGTAACAATTAATGGAGGTTGGTCTTGCATTGCTCCCCTCTAGGAGCCACTCTGTGACAATTGTGGTACATATATACATTCGTGTTTTTTTACTCTTTCGCCTCCGAGTGAATTCGCTAATTAGATGCCATTTGCATAATATACGCAGTAGTTGCAGGCTCTTTCAAAAACGCGATCAGAAATTAAAAAATAACAAAAAAAATAAAGAAAAACACACAGAAAACTAATACTACTATTATGTAAAAAATTGAATTTAAATTACACTGTGCTACAGTGAAAAAATACTTCTGATGCGACATAGTATAGGTTGTTGGTCTTGTCGAGTAGATCACAAAAATGCCCATTAAACTTGCCAGACACCCTCAAATATTAGAGTTATTGTCAAAAAAAGTTTTTGGGGACTTTTCTCCCTAAACTTTGTGTAATTCAGAAAATTTTCAACCGATTTAAAATTTTTAAACTTTTTTGGATAGAAAAAGGATAGGGCTTTCCATGTGTGTGAATTGATCCATACGTAAGAGAAAGAAATCTATTGATTTTTTCTATAAAATCAATTTTTTTTGTTATTTTTTGAAAATTTTTCTAGTTTATCGATTTTTTTCTGCTATAGTTCGTTTAACAACCTTTATATTTATGAGCGTTTTTTTAAGGAAAATTTAATTCTAAATACGATAAGCTTTATCGTATAAAAATCGGATAATAATTGACAGAGTTGTGATAATTTTTCTAAAAAAGAAAATTAAGATTTTGCAATCGCCGTTCAGATAACCCAGGCAAAAAAATAAATTTATCATAAATGGTCATGTACAATATCTTTAAAGTTTTTTGGCGCGCTGAGTCCGAATTTGGCCTTTAAATTGCTCTATCTCGTCAGGGTTTTGAGATATTTAACATAAATTAACATATCAAAAACCTAATAACCCAGTTGGCAAAAATAATCACACCTGACATACTGCTGCCTCGGCACCCTGAAAAATGTATTTTTCCCAAACCATTATAAATAAAATTTTCATTCAGTCAATTTCATTTAATTTCAGTCAATAATTATAAATTGTAATTAATAATTATAAATTTAACATAACTCCCAATGAAATTGTTTTTTTTTATTTAAAACTTTTGAGTTGTATTAACGACATGAAAGATATTATTAACGCTTTCGGGCTGCTGCTTATGGTGGGTTTACATCATTGGATTTTCGGTATGATTTGATTTTGGCACCCATTATAGTTCTCATGATTATTCATATCTTAAAAGCACCCGTGTAAGTACTTCCATATAATGAAGTGAATTTAACAAAGGTAAAAAATATATTCTATTTTATTAACCCACTCGAAGAAGTTGGAATCAAATATATGAGTTAAAACACCTCAATTCAACCGAAAAAAGCAGCATTTTTGACCTTACCCCTTTCGAATTTGATGAAACTTAGAATATTGTTGGGCCCTTACAAAAAAATCATAGTGCCAAAATTTTGGACTTCCAGTACTTTTTCTTCCCGAGATATGGGGTCTTGAAAATTGGCAAAATCGTATATATTTGACAAAAGTGTTCTGAGATTAATAAAGATAATTCAAAAAGTAATAACAATACACGTCTCAGTCAGGTCGCAAATAATAGGTAATTAGACAGCCTTTAAAATGGCATTCCCCAAGATTTTTTTGGAAAAGGTCAAAGGTTATTGGTTTTAGCCTTAATTTTTGGAGAGCTATACCTCAAAAAACGATATTTTTAAAATTTTGGAAAAAATATATGTGATTAAGAATCATCTACACTACTTAAGTTTAAATTTTCAGGATGGAGACTTCATTGGAACATTTTATATTAATAGAAACGTTGTGACAGGAAAGAAAAAGCGGTGTAATTTCCCTTAGAAAAAAAATATTTTTTTTTTGTCTTTGAAATTCTGGTACCAAAATTCATTTTTCTGAATGTTTTTGGCGTGCTGAGTCCAAATATGACCTTTGAACTGGTCTATCGCTATTAGTTTTCGAGATATCGGCACGTAAATATGTGAAAATTGCTAAAATGCTATTGCTGTGTTTTTTTGAAAATTTAGGTGCATATATCTTGAAAAGTAATAGCGATAGGCCACTTCAAAGGTCATATTTCGACTCAGCACGTCAAAAACATTCAGAAAAATGGATTTTGGTACCAGAATTTCAAAGACAAAAAAAAATATTTTTTTTCTAAGGGAAATTACGCCGCTTTTTCTTTCCTGTCACAACGTTTCTATTAATATAAAATGTTCCAATGAAGTCTCCATCCTGAAAATTTAAACTTAAGTAGTATATGTAATTCTTAACCACATATATTTTTTCCAAGATTTTAAAAATATCGTTTTTTGAGATATAGCTCTCCAAAAATAAAGGTTAAAACCAATGACCTTTGCCCTTTTTCAAAAAAAATCTTAGGGAATGCTATTTTAAAGGCTGTTTCATTACCAATTATTTGCAACCCGACTGAGACCTGTATTGTTATTACTTTTCGAGTTATCTTTATTTATCTCAGAACACTTTTGTCAAATACATACGATTTTGTTAATCTTCAAGACCGCATATCTCGAATACTGGAATGACCAGAAGCCTGAAAAATTGGCAAAATCTCTTTTTTGTTAAAGTAAACATCAGTTCTTAATTTCCTTAAATTTGGAGGGGGTGCGGTCAACTCCTCGGTTGAATTGAGGTGTTTTAGCTCATATGCTTTGATGACTTATCGTTTCTATGATTCTGTATAATGGCAGTAGCAATAATACATATTTCTTTTGAAAAACTTTGAAAGCATATTAATGTGAGGAAAGCGCCGCAGGGGAAAAATTTTTACAAGAGATTTTAACAAAAAATTAAAAAAAATCGCGCGATTTTTTTTTAATTTTTTGTTAAAATCTCTTGTAAAAATTTTTCGCCTGCGGCGCTTTCTTCACACCTATATGCTTTTAAAGTAAAAAAAAAAAAAATAAAATAATTCACTTAAGTAACTCGGAAATAAAATTTAAGTAGGTTTTTATAATACCGAAAGACCAACGGACCTCAGAGTACACGTGTGCTGACGTAAAGCGTAAGCAACAACTTAAAACCTATACCAAAATGAAATTAACATTTCAAATAATCTATCCAAGTTCCTTCATACTTTTTGTTTTGTCACTTCAGATTTTTGTTTTGTTGTATTAAAATATTAAAACATAAAGTACTGCTGCCCAAAAAAACTTTATTTTGCGGAGAGGGTGTGTTTAATGTTTATTATCCTTAAGTCCGACCTAAGGCCGGCTACGCAGAAAAACTTTAAAGCAAAAAAAAAATTTTCACACAGATTTTGTACACATATTAATAAATGCATGCCAATTGTTAAAAGTCTTAATTTAAATAAGACGGGGATTATGTGGAAATAATTTTACTATTTTTATTAAATTTGGGGCCATTATTCATTCTGCAAAATAACCCCAAATCAAAAAATGAAAAATGGCCCTTTTAATTTTGGGGTCATATAAAAATGAAAAATGGCCCCAAAACTAAAACGAAAAATTACCCCAAAAAACTAGGAAAAATGACCCCAAATTTTCGTGTTGTTGTACTCCATATAAAAATTTGGGGCCATTTTTCATTTTCGTTTTGGGGCCATTTTGCATTGGGGTCATTTTTCATGGTGCCCTGCTGACTCTCCCTTTATAAAATTGCTGACATCTTCATACAATTTTTCAAAATGTCATCAATGACATGTCAGCAGTTGGTCAGCGGTTGTTTAAACGAATTGTTAGTGGCCACCGATACTGGTGGACTCTGCTGACAAACTGCTGACACGTCATTGATGACATTTTGAAAAATTGTATGAAGATGTCAGCGATTTCATAAAGGGAGAGTCAGCAGTATGTCATGTGTGATTTTATTTTGCCAACTGGGAAGATAGCGCAATTTCAGGGTCAAATTTGAATTCAGGAGGTCAAAAACCTTTAAAATAATGATACGCGACCTCTCAGTATGTTCGTTTATTTTTTTGTTTTATTTTTGCCTGGGTTATCCGCACGGCAATTTCATACAAAATCGTAATTTTCTTTTTTAGAAAAACTATCACAACTCTGTCAATTGCACTCAAAAAAATACGTTAGTAGATTTACTAATTTTTTTTTGCTAATGCTAGTTAGCTAACTTTTAGCAAATTTTTAGTTAAGATTAGCATGTTAGCAAAAAATTCTTGTAAACTTCATTTAGCACATTAGCAATTTTAAACAAACTTTGAACTAATTTCTTTTGCTAAATTTGAAATTGAGTTGACAACATTTTTACAAGATTTTTTGCTAATATTAGCAAAAATAAATGGTAAATTTTTTTTTATTTTCAGAAAACTTAAAATGGCGCTATCTCGGAAACTAAGCCAGATAGAGCAAAATGAGGCCATTTTTGGTTCTCGGGCTCTCCATAGTATCGCCGGTCCTCTTCATATGTGTGGACCCTAATGGGCCCTAACTTTGGATCTAAAAAAGTTAGCGAAATAGTCAAAACCTCTCCGAGTAATATTTTTAAAGTTATCGAGTTTTTTAATTCTCAAGACCCCAGTGGTCCCCTATAATCACGTATCTCAAAAACTAAGCAAGGTAGAGCGAAACGGACACAAATTTTGGATCAAAAACTATGACGATTTTTAAGGAACCCAACTAGGTCTAGGCCCATCGGGGTCTGGACCTATCGGGTCTGAACCCAAAATTTAGTTTACTAATTATTGGCAAAACATTTTTGCTAACTTTAGCAAAAAAATTGTGGGTTCAAAATCAGCAAATTTTCTTGTAGGTTTACAAGCTTTTTTTGCTAACATTACAGTTTTTTTTTTGAGTGTGTTATCCGATTTTTTTTTAAGAATACGTTTATATATATAAGTGTTGTTGAACGAACTATAGCAGAAAAAAATCGATAAACTCAAAAAATTTTCAAAAAATAAAAAAAAAAATAGATATTGTTGAAAAAATCAATTCATATCTTTCTTATATGTATAGACCAATTCACACACATGAAAATCCCTATCCTTCTTCTATCCAAAACAGTTGAAAAATTTAAAATCGTTTGAAAAATGTTTAAGTTGCACGTGGTTTAGTGAGAAAAGTCCAAAAAAAAAACGTTTTTTGACAATAACTTAAAAATTTGAGGGTGTCTGGCAAGTTTGATGGGTATTTTTGTGATCTTTTCGACGAGACCTACAACCTTAACTACCTCATTTTAAAAGTATAATCGATTTGGTGTTTTTTTGTAGCACAGTGTAATTGTTTTGATCACATGATCAATTATTCTTATTTATTCTTTCTATTTATTTACAACTCATTTTTAATAAATTCAACCTAACCGAGAACTGGTAAAAATGACCGTCGTCTCGTTGTAGCAAAAAAAAGCCAAGGGTTCTGGTGGGACTTGAACCCACGACCCCACGTTGAAAGGCTAGCACGCTACCAACTAGCCTACGGGGGCCCCCCTATAGCAAATGTTAACACAACACAGAAAACAAATTTACTAATATCCAACTGAAATTCAGTTTGTACAACTAAAATTCGGTAGAAACATTTGCATATAGGAAGTCACAATTGAAAATCGGTTGTAACAACTGAATTCGGTTGGTATCACTAGCTTTTAATCGTTACAACCATAAAATTCAGTTGTCCGAGCCAAATATAGTAGCAGCAACTGAATATTGATTTGGTACAACTGAAAAATTCGATTGGAAATTTATTTTTCTGTGTGCAATAAAAAATATAAAGATTTGATGAAAGGAATCCCCCAATTCCCAATGTTTTTGTTAACAATTTCCAAAAAAAATAATTTTTTTGCAATTTTTGCTGGTCCGCCTATATTAAAGACTACTAATATATTAAAGAATCTATGTTTGCTTTGGTAGGAACAACTTTCGATGAGGCTGGAGAGCACAAAACAAAAAATTTTGACATGCTATTTTTTTTTAAACTTAATTCCGTAATGTCTTTCAGATTAATTGAAAAAAAATTACGTGCTCTGAACGAAACTTTTAAGCTGGAACCATAAAAGTAAACTCAAAATAATAACTCTGTGAAATACTCTCTAAAATGACTGTACTCTCAATTAAACAGATATTTGACAGAGTTTTCTGTCAGAATACAGATTTAAAGAAAATGCTTTGTATTTTGTTGTGACAAAAAAACAAAATTTCCTCTGTTATATTACTTTTTACTTTGTAATCTTAATTTTACAGAAAATTAACAGAGTTTTCTGCTAAAATACAGATTTAAGTAAAATACTTCGTATTTTTTATAACCAAAAAAGTTTTCTGTTTTTTTTTAATTTTATCTGTATATGTGAGGATGTTTATTCTGGCTCGAGGTCATTATTTTCTTGATATTCTCATAGTATAATTTTCAAGAAAATTATTTTTGGTATAATTTCATTCATAGCAACAAAAAACATATTGTTGTAGTCCAATGGACTATCGTATGTAAAATGTTTTAAATATTTTTGTTGGTTATTGACAATTGTTACTTACTAGCATAGTACAATTTCTTCGTCTTTCTAATTCACATTGTGGATAGAGTCGAATATGTATTAATGTTTTAGTTTGTGCAAAAACGATTTGTCATTAGACTCGTTTGCTACTTTGTAGTATATCGTTTCTATTTTTGCTAAATAATCTTGACAATGGAATCTTGACAAATTCCGAAACACGTGTCGATTAAGTCTTGCAAAAATGACCAACATAAATAAATTTAAAACAAAAAATAATTTTCTTGAAAATTATACTATGAGAATATCATGGTTTTAATTAGTAAAGAAAATAATGACCTCGAGCCAGAATAAACATCCTCACAAAATATAATATTTTAAAGGTCGAATAAAACAATTTTTATTTATTAATAAAAATTAATCAGAATTTATCTGTATATTTTTTTTTTTACAAAAGTTGAAAAAATAGCAGAAAAAGTTATAAATTTTTTTTTCTGAAATCTTAAAAAAATTTTACAAAATAAGACGTATTTTACTAAACTCTGTAAATTTACAGAGTTTTTTTCTGTAAATTTGTTTTGCATCAAATGCATTTTACAAATATATGTAAATTTACATAGTTTTCTTTGCTAAATGGTGGTTTATTTAACCAATATTTTACTAAAAACTCTGTAAATTAACAGTTTTTTTTATCCAAATCATTTTACAGAGTTTTAAAGTAAAATTACAGATTTTTCCCTGTCAAAAAGCTTTCATATTTAACCAATATTTTACTATAAACTCTGTAAATTAACAGTTTTTTTTTTGTAAAAATCATTTTACAGAGTATTTTAGTAAATTTACCAAGAAATGTACGTTTCAGGCAAAAAATCCTATGTTTTAAGTTTAAAATAGTGTAATTTTTTAACAAAACAAGAATTTGATTGGTTATGGTTTTAAAATATCACAAAAGCTTTTCCCGAAAAATTGGACCAGTATCGACAAAAAAAATTTTTGTTTAAAATGGCTATAAATCAGAAGTAAAAGAGAGATAACGACTTTTTCAAGCATGTTTTTTATGCATTTACTAGAGCTTTATAAAAATTCAAGTTTTTTAAAAATCGGATAATAAATTACAGATTGTCAAATACTTAAAGTATTTGTATGCAAAATGTGTCCAACTTAAGGGGTCCCTATAATATATGGGGTGCACTATCCAAACTTAAGCTCAAAATCACGTTAGCTATAACCGGAATAAATTTCACTGTAATCGGTCTAGTAATTCTGAATGGCCGAATTGTTAAAAAAAATCGATAATAAACCACGTGCTGAAAATAAATAAATTGATTTGCATGTTTAATCCATTTTTAAGCAGACTTCGGAAAATTTAGAAAAACCAAAAATTATTAGAATTCAAAAAAAAAAAAATCGGAAAAATATCTATAAATTACACCGCTCAACAAATCGAAGGTTTTTGACTCCGGTTTAAAGTTTGATACAAAATTTTTAAAGATTTTGACTCGCTGATTCCAAATCTGTGCTCCAAATTTTCCATCACGTCTAGAATTTTAATTTTTCGCGGTTGAAAATGCGATTTTGGCATTTTTTGAAAGCCTGCACAGCAGCCACTGGGTGGAATACAAATCTGGTATAAAGCGTTAGAGTAGAATTGAACTATGATCTCAAATATATGATCAAAAAAATTTTAAGTTGTTGCACTATTATTGGCCAAACTTGTATTTAAAAAAACACTGTGAAAAAAATTAGAAAAAGCACCATTTTTAAAAGGCTCTAAAACAAAAACCAGATGATCAATCTTTACTGTGATGAGCTCAAAATTTAGGCAAAAGTTCATTCTTTCTTATAGACTTTCAAACCCTTTAAAGATATCTTCCGGTTTGTACGAAAAATAACACAGAAAACTTAAATTTGTAAAATATTATTTTTTTTTAGTTTTTCTTTGAAAAATATCAAAAAAATATAAGATCTACCTTATCTTTTTTGCAAAAATGATAATTTTAACAGAGTCATTTTAAAACGCAATTGTAACCCAACCAAACGCAATGATTAGAAAAAAATTATTTCCTATGTTGGAGACCAAAGACAAATTATACTTTTGCTTTCAAATAATGCAAAAATAGTAATTTTTCGCATTTTTAACCGTGAATAACTAAAAATCTGGACGTGATGGAAAAATTTGGAGTACAGATTTGGAATCAGGAGATCAAAGTCTACTAAAATTGATCACCAAAATTCAAACTGGAAAATGACTGTTGAGCGGTGTTATTAGAATAAAAAAACATATTAAAAAAATCATAATTAATGGGAAAGTTCAGAAAAAATAAAAATTAAAACTTCAAGAAAGGTAAAATTAAAAAAAGAAAGGCTATTACTCACTTGTTTTATTTAAGTAAAATCGAAATTGTTTTCAAATTTAAAACAAACAAGTAGAAAAATTAAATTCGACTTGGTCGAATCTATGAATACCCTCCACAATAGGGTGGGTCGATGAAATGCATATTTGCGAATCTCATGTACTAATAGCAAAAACTCGACGCGCATTTTCGAGCTGATAACGGGAAAAATCATGAAAAAATTTTAGGAGGGTACTTTTAGGCCTCTACAAGCGGTTTTAGTTCGCGGTTTTTGGAAAAAAATATTTTTTTTGATTTTTTAAAAATATTTTAAAAATTAAGTAAAATAATGCTTATTACAAAACAATATCCAAACAAAATTTATCTCGCCAATTTTAGCCCGTGGATGCGTTTTTATACCCAGAAAAGTTCGATTTATATATAGAAAAAAAAAATATTTTTTATTTCATAATAGCACTCAAATGGTGCATAAGGCCAATTTAAGAACATGAATGATAAAAATTAAAAAATTGCGGGTATTTATAGCAATCCACAAGTGCAAAAAATTCGCAAATTCAAAAAAAATTAAAAATGGGTATCAAAATTTTGGTAAAATAAAGCGTTTTCAGAAAAAAAATAAAAAATATATATTAGAGGATCAATTTGGTCCATGGATGCATTTTTTATTTACATTGTTAACATATATTTCTAAGGCTCTGGAGTTTTTATATATTTTTTTTCCACTCCGTTTCCATAAAATAAATAAACTTTTCAGATTTTAAAATGCATCCATGGACCAACTACAATCGTAAATAAACATTTAAATATCAAACAAAAAAAAAAAAAAAACCATCAGATTTTCAAAATGCATCCATGGACCAAATTGATCCTCTAATATATATTTTTTATTTTTTTTTCTGAAAACGCTTTATATTACCAAAAATTTTATACCCATTTTTCCATTTTTTAATTTTTTTTGGTACTTGCGAATTTTTTGCGCTTGCGAATTGTTATAAATAGCCGCCAATTTGTTTTGTTTTTTTATCATTATCTTAAAACGCTTTATTTTACCAAAATTTTGATACCCATTTTTAATTTTTTTTGAATTTGCGAATTTTTTGCACTTGTGGATTGCTATAAATACCCGCAATTTTTTAATTTTTATCATTCATGTTCTTAAATTGGCCTTAAGCACCATTTGAGTGCTATTATGAAATAAAAAATATTTTTTTTTTCTATATATAAATCGAACTTTTCTGGGTATAAAAACGCATCCACGGGCTAAAATTGGCGAGATAAATTTTGTTTGGATATTGTTTTGTAATAAGCATTATTTTACTTAATTTTTAAAATATTTTTAAAAAATCAAAAAAAATATTTTTTTTCCAAAAACCGCGAACTAAAACCGCTTGTAGAGGCCTAAAAGTACCCTCCTAAAATTTTTTCATGATTTTTCCCGTTATCAGCTCGAAAATGCGCGTCGAGTTTTTGCTATTAGTACACGAGATTCGCAAATATGCATTTCATCGACCCACCCTACTCCACAATGTTATCTGATTTTCTAAAAAAAATTTTAAAAAATTGCATTCAAAATTTTTTATTAGAAATATATTAATTTGAGTAAAACTTTTTTTTATCTATCAAATTTTTTTGAGTGTAACATTTTTTTGACTGTCAACATTTTTTGAGTGTGACATTTCATTAAAAAAAAAATATGTGTACATTTTTTTTTTGAGCGTAACATTTTTTTGAGTGTAAAAATTTTTTGCAGTGTACAATTTCTTTGAGTAACAAGATTACTTTGTAAAATAATTTTGTTGTTTTATACCTACACTAGCTTGCCATCCCGGTACTTCGTTACCGGTTGTGTTGAATACTGGATAATAAATGGATCAGAATTACTCTATCGATTTCCAAAAAATTCCCCTACGTAGTCTTTGTTTTATTTACTTGTAGAAGTTTAAGCCTTCCATAAAAAAATATTTCAATGAATAATTTAAACAATAAAATTTTAATAACTTCGCTGGTAAGTATGTTATCATGTTCGTCCCGCGGGAAAAATATATTGACAATTTTCGAGCCCATATGTCGGGATTTTGGATTTTGAGTGAATAAATATTTCAGTGAAAAGAAATTGGAATAAAAAAAATAAGTTTGAGTGAAAAAATATATAGAGGGAAAAAATATGGAGAAAAAAGCTAAAGACGAAAAATTTGAGTAAAATATATCATTCCATTTTGTTCCCTGCTCTATTCCATTTTGTTCGCCGATCTACTCCATTTCATTTCCAATTCCATCTCCTTCTTCTAAGGTCATTATTATAGGAACAAAAAACGTACCAAAAGTACACTTTATTACCACCATTAGAAACGGAATTTCCAAAAAGTACCTCTTCCAGAATGTTTTTTCTTCACAGAAGTATCCTATTCTCGATATTTCAATTCAATAGGATCATTGTTTCAGTAAATATTAAAAGTACTTTTTATCCCCGTTAAGAAACGGAATTTCCAAAAACCGAAGGAATTTAAATTCCAAATTTGAAGTTTCTGTGACCATTATATTTTTTGGAACCTTTTCCAATTTCAAGTTTCTATGATTATTATTTCAGGAAATAAAAAAGTACCAAAAAGTGTGCTTTCCGTACTTTTAACAAAACGTACTTTTTATAGAAGGTACTTTTTACAAAAGGTACTTTTTATAAAAGATACTTTTTATAGAAGGTACTTTTTATAAAAGGTACTTTTTATAAAAGGTACTTTTTATAAAAGGTACTTTTTATAAATGGTACTTTTTATAAAAGGTACTTTTTATAAAAGGTACTTTTTATAAAAGGTACTTTTTAAAAAAGGTACTTTTTATAAAAGGTACTTTTTATAAAAGGTACTTTTTATAAAAGGTACTTTTTATAAAAGGTACTTTTTATAAAAGGTACTTTTTATAAAAGGTACTTTTTATAAAAGGTACTTTTTATAAAAGGTACTTTTTATAAAAGGTACTTTTTATAAAAGGTACTTTTTATAAAAGGTACTTTTTATAAAAGGTACTTTTTATAAAAGGTACTTTTTATAAAAGGTACTTTTTATAAAAGGTACTTTTTATAAAAGGTACTTTTTATAAAAGGTATTTTTTGTAAAAGTTACTTTTTATAAAAGGTACTTTTTATAAAAGGTACTTTTTATAAAAGGTACTTTTTATAAAAGGTACTTTTTATAAAAGGTACTTTTTATAAAAGGTACTTTTTATAAAAGGTACTTTTTATAAAAGGTACTTTTTATAAAAGGTACTTTTTATAAAAGGTACTTTTTATAAAAGGTACTTTTTATAAAAGGTATTTTTTGTAAAAGGTACTTTTTATAAAAGGTACTTTTTATAAAAGGTACTTTTTATAAAAGGTACTTTTTATAAAAGGTACTTTTTATAAAAGGTACTTTTTATAAAAGGTACTTTTTATAAAAGGTACTTTTTATAAAAGGTACTTTTTATAAAAGGTACTTTTTATAAAAGGTACTTTTTATAAAAGGTACTTTTTATAAAAGGTACTTTTTATAAAAGGTACTTTTTATAAAAGGTACTTTTTATAAAAGGTACTTTTTATAAAAGGTACTTTTTATAAAAGGTACTTTTTATAAAAGGTACTTTTTATAAAAGGTACTTTTTATAAAAGGTACTTTTTATAAAAGGTACTTTTTATAAAAGGTACTTTTTATAAAAGGTACTTTTTATAAAAGGTACTTTTTATAAAAGGTACCATTATTTCAGTAAATTAAAAAAAGTACCAAAAGTACACTTTTTTCCATTTTACCCCCGTAGAGTCAACATTGGCAAAAACCCAGCCTTGGTGAATATTTTTTCCGGGAGATGAACCTACATTGCAAATTTTAAGTTTCTAGGACCATAATTTAAGAATATATAAAAGGTACCAAAAGTACAGTTTTTTACCCCCTTAGAATCAACATTGGCAAAATCCAGCCTTAGTATTATATTCCGGGAGCTGAACCTACGTTCAAAATTTCAAGTGTCTAGGACCATTATTTAAGGAAATATAAAAGGTACCAAAGGTACATTTTTTTACCCTTTTTACCCCCTTAGAATCAACATTGGAAAAACTCCAGCCTTACTGGATCTATATTCCGGGAGGTGAACATACAATCCAATTTTCAAGTTTTTGTGACCATTATTTCAGGAGATATAAAAAGTACCAAAAGTAAAGTTTTTTACCCTTTTTACCCCCTTAGTATCAACATTGGCAAAAATCCGGCCTTACTGGATCTATATTCCAGGAGTTGAACATACAGTCCAAATTTCAAGTCTCTGTGACCATTATTTCAGGAGATATAAAAAGTACCAAAAGTACAGTTTTTTACCCTTTTTGTCCCCTTAGAATCAACATTGGCAAAAATCCGGCATTACTGGATCTATATTCCGGGAGGTGAATATACAGTCCAAATTTCAAGTCTCTATGACCATTTTTTCAGGAGATATAAAAAGTACCAAAAGTACTGTTTTTTACCCTTTTTACCCCCTTAGAATCAACATTGGCAAAAATCCAGCCTTAGTGGATCTATATTCCGGGAGGTGGACCTACAGTCCAAATTTCAAGTCTCTAGCTTCAGCGGTTTGGGCTGGGCGATGATGAATCAGTCAATAAGTCAGTCAGTCAGTCAGTCAGTCAGTCAGTCAGTCAGTCAGTCAGTCAGTCAGTCAGTCAGTCAGTCAGTCACATTACTCTTTTATATATATAGATATACATATGTAATGCAAAAAAAACTATTTCACATTTTCCCTGTTTTTATTTTACCAACCTCTTCCTTAAAAACCAAAAACAACCTAACATTCAATCATATAAGTCCCACTTTTTTTGATTTTTTTTTTCCAAAAATACTTACTATACACCGTTACATACAGTTACAAAAACAATAACAACACAATAACAAATATTTACTTGTCTAACAACTAAACTGCACGCCACTGCAAGAAAACTAACAACAACAAGTTTTAAGAAAACTGGTATTTCACCATGCTGTTAAAACTTGTTTAACGAGTTTTCAACAGTTTAAGGTGAAACCAATATGAAATTTAGGTCTTTGCTTATAACTTTTGAACCACTGGACCGATTTCGCTGAAACTCAAAACTAAGCAGGCTTGGGGAACGACAAATATATATGCTAAGCTTCAGCACCCTTAGAATTGTCTTTCGAAAGTTAGAGTGGTTTTAATCTCGTAAATTCGTAAAATACCCTTGCCGAAATTTACTGTTTTGCTCATAACTTTTGAACCACTTGGCCGATTTCGCTGGATTGCAATACCAACCTGACCCGGTAAATGGTCAACATATATGTCAAACTTCAGGAGCCTCCGTAAAGTCTTTCAAAAGTTAGCGTGTTTTCAACGGACAGACAGACAGACGGACGGACGGACGGACGGACATCGCTAGATCGACTTAAAATCGATCAAGGATCATGAATATATATACTTTATGGGGTCCTAGACCAATATTTCGATGCGTTACAAACGGAATGACAAACTTATATATACCCTCTATCACTAGAGTGGAGGGTATAAAAATACTCCAATGAAATTAATTGGTATGCTAATAAGCTAAAACTTGGAAATCAAATTAATTTAAATACTTGTCAGTTGGTTAATTTTCCTGTGTATATGTAGTACTTTACAATTCCTTTTTTTGCTAGTTCTCCATATATATTTTAGTTTTAAAGTATCTTTCCATCTGTTCATTTATTTTTCCGCAAAAAAATATTTTGTTAATAATTGTTCATTCTATAATTTTTTTCATGTTCCTCCAACATCATCGAAATATTACAAGGCATCCATGAAAACTTTACAACCGCAAATCAATGAAATCTCACGAAGCTCAGATGGTTTCCTTTTATCTACCAGCAATCTGCAATTACGCATCTATGTCGATGATCAACGTTTCATAGGAAAAAGTGAGGTTTTAGAATTGAAATGTGTTGCAGATTTGATGGGTATTGCAAGTGTACGCCGCGTAACTAAAGTTAGAGCCACAATACTATCGCTAGCAGATACCAGCCATAAACAACGACTGCTGGGTGGGAGTAGTGGTGGCCGGAGTATTAACAGCTTTAGAAGACCTCAATTTGATTATAAGTGTAAGTTCTACTAATACACAAAAACATTTTATATACATACTATATGCCTGTGTAAATTTAGCAATTATTTACTATGTATACTAGAGCGGAGCGAGAAATGCTTTTTCGCGAATTTCACTTTAATACCAAAGTCATGTAGCTGAAATTTCAGGAAGATATCTCTTCATCTTGGGGTGCCTATCCGGCGCTGAAGATTACACTTTTAAGCCAAAGAGCTTTTTTTTTAATATGTTAAAAATTCGAATTTGATAAGATCTTCTTTTAAAAATTTTAACTGGAGGTCTAAATAGTTAAAAATAAAAGTTAAAATAAAAAAAAATATATATTTTTTTTAAAAGAACGAATAATTACCTTTAAAATGAGCTATTACTTATTGAAATCCGTTGATTAGTTTTTAAATAACATTTTAAATGTTGATATGATGAAGCGTTTTTCATGTTTTTATCAATTTTCAAATGCAAAAAAACTTGGCAAAAATAATAAAAAAATTTTCCTAAAACACGTGTTAAATATTTTCAAAAGTAGAGTATATAGAAAAAGTTTCAAACAAATCGAAATCATCAAAGTCAATTTTTACCACAAAATCGTTTGGTTTGACATGGAATGACTCATATGGGTAAGTGGGAAGAAGCATAAGAGTTACCTGTATTTGGCGAAATTCCTAAAAAAAAGGTCTGCTTTTTTTTTTTGCTTTTTCCGAAAAATTAATATGGATAAATTTTAAAATTATGAGATAAAAAAAAAATATTTTATACTAAATTCTACTTATTTTATTTTATCTTATTATATTACATTACACCATCCGACAGCCAATATTAAACATGAACCGAATGATATGCCTCTGAAGGAATACATGAAATGGAGTAAAACTGCATTTACAGTTTTTCGTTTCGTGATAAAAAAAATGTCGTTAAACACATACTGGGTAATATACGTTTGAAACATGAGACTAAATGTAGTAAAACTGCATTTACAGTTTTTCTTTTGGTGATCCTGTTTCCTTTTAAAAGGACTTCAAAGTTTTAAAGAATACATTTTAAAAAAATATTTTTGAAATATTTGTACTTGCCCTAGAATGACAATGGTGATGGCAAATGAAAGAGGAGGATCTCCCCTAATTTTTCCAAACTTTATTTTGCCATATCAGGATTAAAAAATGTGAATAAAGTCATTTAAAACTACTTCAAAATATTTTGTTGAAAATTTTTAATGATATTGAAGGATACATTTTTGAAAGGGCGTAACTTACCGTCTTTTCCTGATGCCTAAAAATAATAAAATAGGAAAATAAGTGGAGGTCCGCCTCTTTAATTTGCTATCACTAGTGGCATCCTAGGAAAAGTACAAATATTAAATTTTTTTTTATAAAATTTTATCCTCTAAAACTTTGAAGTCCTTTTAAAAGGAAACAGGATCACGAAAAGAAAAACGGAAAATGCAGTTTTAATACATTAGTCTCTAGTTTCAAACGTACATTATCCAGTGCGTGTTTAACGACTTTTTTCATTTTTTTCGGATGGTGTTATATACAAGTATATCAATATTAGATAAACCCAATATTCGGATCAAAAGTTATCATATTTAATGTAGTATAACAAGTTTTGAGCTATTTTGATCCACAAATATTATCATCTTATATTATCAAAATACGCCGTATTAAATTATATATGGCTCAATTTCAAATTATAATTCGTCAACTACAATGCAAAGCAGTAGAAGCGAAAAATCTTGTTACGCCTTTTTTTGAATTTTGATCATTAGTCCGTCATATTATAAAGGATAGGTTTGCAATTTTGGAAATATTTTTTGATAATTTTATAGGGGAACAAAAAAAATTTTGAAAGTACAAAAATTAATATTTTTGAATTTTGATCGTAAAACTTGAATTTTTTTAACTTAGAGATCTAAAACTTTGTGGGGTCAAGTATTTTGATATAATACATCACAATCAATTAATAACTCGATTTTAAAAAAAGTGTTGTTACGTTGTTTTGCATTGTAGGTGTCATTACTTTTAAGAAAAATTAAATTTTTCTTATTCACCTTTATCAATTCAAACCAAGGTTGGCAATCGATACCCCATAGAATAACTGTATTTGGCTATTGTACCGCAAAAAGATCCATATTTTGTAATTTTTATGTGATTTTTGTGACATTATTATATTTTGAGTTTCTTCAAAATTGTCTCCAAGTATATTTTTCCACCTCTGGTTTTTTTAGGTTAGCGATATGCTATAAAGCTCATATTTTTAATTTAAATATATGTAATTAACTAGACTTCATAAAATCCAAAATTTAAAAGATCTGATCAATTTGAAGTTTTTTTAATTTTTTTTAAAAAATGCTCTTTGGCTTAGAAACTTCAGCCCTGGATAGGCACCCCAAGATGAAGTGTGATCTTTCTGAAGTGTTTCCAAATCGTTTTGGCATTTATTTTTACCAATCCCACATTTTTGATTTAAAAAATGTTCTTTGGCTTAGAAAAGTAGAAACTTCGGCGTTGGATAGACAGCCAAAGATGAAGTATAATCTTTCTGAAATTTTAACTTCATCGTTTTGGCATCCATTTTTACCAATACTTCATAGCGCTACTGTGAAATTCGTGAAAAAGCATTTCTCGCTCCGCCCTAATGAGTACCATTGCCTCATATCACTCACCATCTTTCACCACAATATTCTAACATTTCTTCTCTGTCTATCTTTATTTTTACATTTTTTTTTCATGTGGACTTTTTCGTACCAGCAGTTATAACATCATCACTATGGAGTGTGTGGCATTTAATTTATGTGCTAATGATGACTACGGTGTATTTGTGGCAAACAGGTTGTTATTACTCTTTTTGGAGGAGTTAGCTGCTTCAATAGTTTTCATTTCAGTTTGGTTCACTTATTATTATTACATGTTAGAATATTTAAGTTAACATTTAAGGAGGGATTAGTTGTGTAAGTATGTTTGATTTACGTTATATGTATGAATGTACTCATGATGATGAAAATGATGAATCTAATGACAGTGATAAAGGTGATGATGACGTTTATTATGATACAGATGATAATGTATTTTAGTTAAGTTGAATTAGTTAATAACAACAAAATTAAACTTAAATAAAGATGATAAAACATGAATAAAAAATAAAATTATAAACATTAGTTATTTGAAATTGAAATACTATGAACACTGTTCCGGAATGGGGTAAGTCCTACACATGCAACAAAAAGTCACTCTTCTTTTGGATAGCTGTTGACCTGTAAAACTGGGTAAGTATTCGAAATTAACTCGATTTGAACCCTCAAAATAGAAAAAATCTGCAAATTATGTACTCTTGCAAAAAGCATTATTTTAATTCTAATTATTTACAACTCATTTTTAATAAATTCAACCTAGCCGAGAACTGGTTGCAATGACCGTCATCTCGTTGTAGCGAAAAAACTAAGGGTTCTGGTGGGAATCGAACTCACGACCCCCACATTCAAAGGCTAGAACGCTACCAACTAGCCTACGGGGGCCCACAAAGCATTACATCATGATAATGTCGCTGAATATATGGTGGTTCTTGGCCAAGCCAAGCGCATTAAAAAATCGGTTGAGGAGCGATATCCATCCGTCTGTCTATGGAAAGCCAGACACAGTACAAAACATAAGAGGTATAAATATCGTCAATGAGCAAAATTGTACCAGGAGGACAAATCTCCCCTTCGAAGAGCAAACAAACTCTGAAAACCTAAATTTCTAACATTTTTATACCCACCAACCATCATCTATAAAACTTATTTTGTGTTCTTAACAGATTTTCCTCAAATTTGGCATGAATAACACTGTGCTACAGAGAAAAAATACTTCTGATGTGACATAGTATAGGTTGTTGGTATTGTCGAGTAGATCACAAAAATGCACATTAAACTTGCCAGACACCCTCAAAATTTTAGAGTTATTGTCAAAAAACGTTTTTTTGGGACTTTTCGCACTAAACCTTTTGTAATTCAGAAAATTTTGAACCGATTTTAATTTTTTTAACTGGTTTTGATAGAAGAAGGATGGGGCTTTCCATGTGTGTGAATTGGTCTATACCAATGGTTCCCAACCTTTTTTACCCCACGCCCCACTTTTAAGTCAAAAAATTGTCTTGTCCCCCCTACACTAAGGAAAAATTTGTTAGTTTTTCTAATTTTTGTTTCTTGTAAAAAATTACTACTTTTTTTTTTTGATTTATTTATTTATTTAATCGAGCCCACCAATGGGCCATATATGATTAATACATTATTTACATGTCATGAACAGTAAGCTACATCTATCTTAAAACTAAATCAAGAATTAATTTATAATATATACAATCCTTTGACAAGACAATCATTTTTATACACATCTTTATACTCGTATGTTGTTAGCAAAATGTTCTAAATACTTATGTTTATTGACTGGAATGGAGTTATTTAAAGTTTTTAGGTTAACAGGAAGCTTATTCCAAAGCCTTGATGTTCTTATTAAGAAAGACCTTTCAAAAACTGAGTTGGATATTCTAGGCAAAATAAGTTCTGGGTTTCTTGTAGATCGTGAAAAATGAAAAGTATTGAAAACACAATGAGGTGCACGAGTAGTTACAATTCGAAAGTTTTTTGTAAAATAAGCATTTAAATTAAGTTTTTAGTAAAAATGTTAAGAAATTAACAAGATTTTTGTAGTTAATTTTACAAAAAAACTAGTTTTTGTAGTTAATTTGAGTAAAAAAAATATTGAAAATTTGCTCGTTGCCCCCCTGGAACCTTCAAATTGCCCCCCAGTGGGGCGAGAATCAAAGGTTGGGAACCATTGGTCTATACATATAAGAAATATAATTATTGTTTTTTTCTTTAAAATCTAATTTTTTTGTTATTTTTTGAAAATTTTTCGAGTTTATCGATTTTTTTCTGCTATAGTTTGTTTAACAACCTTTATATTTATAAACGTATTTTTAAAGAAAATTTGATTCTAAATACGATAAGCTTTATCCCGAAGAAATCGGATAATAATTGACAGAGTTGTGGTAATTTTTCTAAAAAAGAAAATTAAGATTTTGCAAAAAAATAATTTTATCATAAGAGGTCATGTACAATATTTTTAAAGGTTTTTGGCGCTCTGAATCCGAATCAGGCCTTTAAATTGCTCTATCTCTTCAGGTTTTTGAGATATTTAACATTAACTGATATATCAAAACTTAATAAGATAGCGCAATTTCAAGGTCAAATTCGAATTCAGGAGGCCAAAAACCCTTAAAATAATGATACGCGACATCTTTTTTGCCTGGGTTATCCGAACGGCAATTTCAAGCAAAATTTTAATTTTCTTTTTTAGAAAAATTATCACAACTCTGTCAATTGTTATCCGATTTTTTCGACTAAAGCTCATCGTATTCACAATTAAATTTTCTTTGAGACTGCGTTTATAAATATAAATGTTGTTGAACGAACTATAACAGAAAAAAATCGACAAACTCAAAAAATCTTCTATTTATTATATTTTTTCGGTGTATTTAATTTGTTGTTTTGTGTTTTTGATTGAAGAAGAAAATTGTGTCTTCTAAAGATTAAATTAAATGTGGATTTACCCTAGACCATGGTTTCTGTAGCCACTTCTACGTCATCAGTAGGTAATTACATTAAATTGATTGTTTGATATTTGCTAGAAAAATTCTTTATATGTTTTTTATCAACAGACTAGCCTGCCATGAGTTTAGAACCTGTGCTTCTGAAAATCACTCATGGTTTTGTATTCCTGCACCTTAACTACTTAAACAATTTTCAAAAAAATAACAAAAAATTAGATTTTGTTCAAAAAATCAATACATATCTTTTTTATATGTATAGACCAATTCACACACATGAAAAGCCCTATCCTCTTCTATCCAAAACAGTTGAAAAATTGAAAATCGGTTGAAAAAAGTTTAAGTTACACGTGGTTTAGTGAGAAAAGTACCAAAAAAACGTTTTTTGATAATAACTTTAAAATTTTAGGGTGTCTGGCAAGTTGATGGGCATTTATGTGATCTTTTCGACGAGACCTACAACCTTAACTACCTCATTTTAAAAGTATATTCGATTTTGTGTTTTTGTAGCACAGTGTTATTTTTTCTAAATTGTTAAGAATTACATTATCTTTCAAACTGCATTATTACTTTTTATAAACTTTCATTCAATTTTCAAAGTTTCAAAACGATATTTACAAAATTGATAGAAAATTTAAGGAAAAAATTATTATATGTTACCCAAATGAGCAGAAGCATTGCCAAAACTTATAGTTTATGCACAAAAAAATAAAGTTTGGATATTTTTCTTTAAAAATGTTATCACAATAGTGAAGAAAGTTGTGGTTATTGATGAATTTATGAAGGAAATTTGAAAACCCCGATTTTACGACAAGATTCGGCTTGTGCGACCTCTTAAACTTTTCAGAAAAATCAAAAAAAAAATCTGAAAAATACCTTACCCTATAAGCATTCAAATTATGCTTGTAAAATAAA